>JAESUZ010005667.1:3984772-4407444 GCA_017311185.1 Proteles cristata cristata | reverse complement strand
CTTTTTAAAATTTGAGGTCTGTAAATTCAGGGAGTCAACATCTGTGGTGATAAACACAATACTTGTAATTCTTTCCATTTCATAACGCGGTTTTAGTCAGAAACATGACTCAGTAAAGCTGGCAGTTTGTTACTTCTGGCTTCTCCATATTTGTCTCAAGACACAGGCTAAATGTGGGATCTTGTCTCCAACTTGTTAACAGCGAATTCTAAGCACTTGGTTGTGGCCCTTTTCTCTGTTATTTGTAAGTTAATGACATTAGGAGAAACCTTGGGTTAACTGGTATGCTTATATGGTAAAGACAATTCTTGATTGTCTGGATCATTGAGTACCACAGGTTGTATTTTGGGGAACAAAATCAATATTTCTGTGAATCAGCAAATGTTTCCTTTACTTAAAACATTGAATAAAATGTAACATCTTTTTTTAAAATGTAGCAAATTATAGCAGCATTTATGAATATACATTTCTGAATATTAGCAGTAGTTAGAAAGCTTTTATGTTGTCTTATGGTCCAATACTGAATTATCCTATTTTAGAAAAAGGTTTTACCTTTACCTTTTAATTATTATTTAGGTAACGTTCTGATTTATCAGATGTCCTCCAGCCTTTGTCATACTCTGTTCCACAAGAAAATTCAGACCTACAGAAAGTGATTTGACTCTCTTCACCTTCTTTCAAGGATGATGGTACATAGCTAGTTCCATTCCAGATGCATAGGAGAAAAGTTAATTCAATGAATGCCTTAAGGCATTAGTTTAATTCTCTTGTGGAGCTCTAGCTGAGAAAGACTTAAAAATTAGTAGGAAAGGTAATGGCTTACTTCACAAAAGAGACCACTAATACATACTCAGAATTATGTTCTTAGTACTTTTTAAAACTTTTCTTTTTTTTAATGTTTTATTTATTTCTGAGAGACAGAGACCGCGTGAACAAGGGAGGGTCAGAGAGAGAGAGAGAGGGAGACATTGAATCCGGAACAGGCTCCAGACTCTGAGCTAGCTGTCAGCACACAGCCTGATGTGGGCTTGAACCCATGAACCATGAGATCATGACCTGAGCCTGACCTGAGCTGAAGTCAGACGCTTAACCGACTGAGCCACCCAGGGGCCCCTTAGTACTTTTTAATCTGTATGACTTCTGATAACTGTGTGGTAAATAGTAATGAGAATATTTTCAGAGATGAGGGTTTTGATTTTGCACCTTTAGCTTTTCTTTCTCTTTTCCTTTTTTTCTTTTTCGACTTAGACTTGACACACAGTATGAACATCATTTTCAGGTGTACAGCGTAGTAATTTGACAACTCTATTGGTTATGCTATGCTTGCCACAAGTGTAGCTACCATCTGTAACCATACAACACTATTACAGTGCCATTAACTGAATTCCCTGTGTTGTGCCTTTCATCTCTGTGATTTATTCATTACATACTGGAAGCTTGTACCTCCCCCTTACTCTCTCCTGTTTTGCCCATCCCCACCCTTTACTTTGGCAACTGTCAGTTTGTTCTTTGTACTTATGGATCTGTTTCTGCTTTGTGTTTGTTTTCGTCTTTAGATTACACTTCCATAGTTATTTGTTTTCTTCTGTGTGACTTATTCCACAGATCCATGTTGTTGGAAATGGGAAGATCTCATTCTTTTTTTATGGCTGAATACAAAGTGAGTTTTTGAAACACTTGAGTTTTTACTTATTTCATATTTCAAACCTCAGATACTTGAAGAGTGTCATTCATATTCTTGGTTAATATATTAATCTTACTGTTATTACTTTGATCTCTTAGGAAAAATATAGCTTTTATAAATTTAACGGACAATAGATGAAACAAAGTGGAAGTTATAATAAATTATAGTTATTCAGGTAGGGATCAACTTTTGGAATTACCTTGGTCAAGCTTAATTTTACAGATTATTCAGTGATAAAGATGTATCTGTATTGATATAATCATCAGATGACAATTTAATAATGTTTAATAGGAAATAGAACACATTGCCCTCCAATAATAGACATTTCTTATGGCCAGTGAGTGCCACGCATGACATGACATCTTGAAGATGCCTTATGTGACCACCTTTTCATTCTTATCTGCCCATATATATGCTTGCTCTTTGTCTTCTCACTTGAATGTAAACTACATGATGGCAAGGATTTTGTTTTGAGTCTAGCATAATGTAGGCACTCAACAACTTTTTAAAAAATAAATGGCATCAAAGCATTGATTTTCCCTTACATTTTCTTAACTAAGACTATATGCCACCAATACTATTGGGTATTGGGTATGACCAGTTTACCTGTGGTTTTAGGAAGCAGTGGGTAGTTGAATCATTAAGTAAATATGTCTTTGTTGTCCTGGAAAGAAAGGACTAGAAAAATGACCCTTTCTATATGGGGTCTTCTCGTGAGGAAGAAGACTATAGAAACCAACAGGAAAAAGAGAATACTTACTCTGAGCTTTGGGATTGAAGTATGGTGAAATTTAACATTAAAACCAGTGTTGGGGCGTCTGGGTGGCTCAGTGGGTTAAGCGTCTGCAATCAGCCGAGGTCATGATCTCACAGTTTGTGAGTTCAAGCTCTGCATCGGGCTCTCTGCTGCCATCTGGAAGCCTGCCCTGTATCCTCTATCCTCCTCTCTTTCTGCCCTTTCCCCGCTTGTGCGCGCCTGCATTCTTTCAAAAAATAAACCTAAAAAACATGTGAAATAATGTTTCAAAAAAAAGTGCTACCCAGATATAGGAGCTTGAGAAACTGCTATATGAGAAAAGCATAGAAGAGAAATTATTAAAACTTTTTTTTTTTAGTGTTTATTTCTGAGAGAGAGAGAGAGACAGAGCGTGAATGGGAGAGGGGCCAAGAGAGAGAAAGAGAGAGAGAGAAACAGAATCGGGACGCAGGCTCCAGGCTCTGAACTGTCAGCACAGAGCCCAATGGAGGGCTCAAACTCACTGCATGATCATGCGCTGAGCTGACATCGGATGTTCAATCGACCGAGCCACTCAGGCACCCCTAGAAGAGAAATTCTTAAGAGATTAATAAATGCTTTAAATAAATGCTAAACTTGTCCTTGCCTGGTTTAGTTTGTATACCAAACATGTGTTACGTTGTAAATAAGATTGATTGTGTACTTGGAACTGATCTGAAACTGAATGGGGGAGGAGAGAGACAGAGAGCGAGCCAGGGAACAGGCAAGGGCGAGGCTGAGAGGGCAAGAGGTCAGGCGGGCTGAAGGAGTGTCTGTGTAGGGAAAGAGGGGGGTTGAATTAGTTACATTTTAAGAGAAGTGAATCAGGAAAAGTCTTTGAAGAGCAATTACCCTGATCTTTCATACTGTAACCAGCACAGAATGTATTTGGAGTGTTTTCCAGGAGAGAATTTTTCCCCAAGGAAATGGAGAGTTTTAAAGAAAAGTTAGAGCAAATATAAGAAAGGAAATAAGAACAGGAGCTGCCTTTCAAGGACTCATTATCTGTTACTGTGGCATGTGTACTTGTATGCGGGAGCAAAGGAGAAGAGGAGGAAAATAGAAGCTAGAAACTGGAGTGTATTTAAGCCAGGACCTGAAAAGGAGTGGGGAAGATTCAGACACAAATGCTCCCTCTTCTGGAGTGCATGAGTGGCTTAGTCTGTTAAGCTTTTTTTCTTTTTTTTTTTTTCCTTTAAGTCAGTTAAGCTTCTGACTCTTGGTTTAGAGTCAGATCATAAACTTGTGTTTTGCAGGTTTGAGCAGGTTTGAGCCTGGCATTGGGCTCTTCACTGATAGAGCTTGGGATTCTCTCTCTCCCTGTTTATCTGCCCCTCCCCTGCTTGTGCTCTCTCTTTCTCTCAAAATAGATGAACTTTAAAAAAATGCTCCCTTTCCCCTTCCCCCTCACACTTGCCCTTTGGCTTATACAGACTGTGCTGGACACAAGATTTACTGGAAACAGGAGTTGGAAAGACAGACTTCACCACACATGGGTGGAGTCTTTGTATAAATTTTAAAGCTGTAGTTTTCAATCAGAGGTGATTTTGCCCCTTAAGGGATATTTGGCAATGTCTGGAGACATTTCCTATTGTCACAACATGGGGCGGGGGGTGTGGAGTGCAGGCGGGCGGGTGTAGAGGCCAGGGATGCTGCTAAACATCCTGTAGTGCCTAGCACAGTCCCCACAACAAATAATTATTTGGTGGAAATGTCAATAGTTTTGAGTTTGAGAAACTGGTTTGAAGTATACAAATGTGTCAGATGATTGAACTAGGATACTGTGCTACTTAAGGTTATTTTGTCTGCAAAGAGCAAAAACCTCTAACTTAGGTAATAAGGGAAATGTAACAAAGCTACTGAGTCACAAAGTTGGGTGAAAGGCAGGGCCTTAACCAGCTTCTAAAACCTCATTGGACAAAATAATTCTTTGTTGTGAATTGCTGCCCTGTTTTTGTAGGACATTTAGCAGTATCTCTGGTCTCTACCCACTAGATGCCAGTAGCATTCACAGCCTTGACAATGAAAAATTCTCCAGGCATTGCCAAGTGTCTCCTGGGAGTCAACTCTCTACCAGTTGAAAACCATTGCTTCTACTTCTCACAACTCCCAATCTGTGGTCTTTCCTGTCAAGTTTTAGATTCTTGGGAGGGAGAATTTGTTTGGCCTACTTCTATTTACCCGAGGATCAGTTAACAAAGGTAAAGGGTCATAAAGCAAAGATACAGTCATAGGGAGAACTGTTCTGAGTCAGGTTTGCTATTCTATTTGGTGTCTTTAATTTTTTTTTAATGTTTTATTTATTTCTGAGAGAGATAGAATGAGCAGGGGAGGGTTAGATAGAGAGGGAGACACAGAATCTTAAACAGGCTCTAGGCTCTGAGCTAGCTGTCAGCACAGAGCCCGATGCGGGGCTCGAACCCACGAACTGCGAGATCATGACCTGAGCCGAAGTCGGACGCCCAACCGACTGAGCCACCCAGGCTCAGGCGCCCCTCTATTTGGTGTCTTTAATAGGCACTGAACTATATTAAATTTCAGAGGGTCTTATTTGCTGTATTAAAAGAAATTGAACTTTATCCCAGGAGGTGACTGCTATTAAAGAATTCCAGACAGAAGAGGGACATGATCATTAAAAATGTTTGTTATCAGTTTGATTTTTGCAATCCAGCGTGCAGGAGCAGTTGACTAGGATGGAAATAGAGAGGCTACTGAGGGTCTCCACTTAACGTAAGTAGAAAAGTAATGTATTAGAAAGATACCAGTATCCCACAGAAGATGGGCCATACTTGGAAGAGATTAGATCCAGGCCAGTTCTAACAGTCTAGGTAGCCGAACCCACTGGACAGTCTCAAAAACATATGTTCCCTAAACTAAGAGGAAGGAGCAAATAGAGTGGCTTGAGAAGATTATTGAATATTTGGAATATTTGTTAGGGAGATTAGGAGTGGTCAAACACTTGCCAGATCTTGTGACCGAATGGCAAGGTGATAGAGAGTTTAGGGTGCCTTACAGTGTATTCATGGAATGGTTCAGGGTGTGCAAGGGAGAAGAAAGGGGAGCAGCAGCTGATAGTCTGGAAAGAACCATCAAAGGATTGGAAATTTTATCTGGGGGAAGGGGAGTGGAGAGCAGTTGAGGAAAACAAATGGGAGAACTGGAAGGATTGGAGGTTTTGTCTGAAAGTGTCATATCAAAGTTCAAAGTTTTAGAGGAAGATTAGGCCTAGTTTAGGGCACGATATCCATTCAGGCCATGGAACTGAATTGCTGAAGAGAAATTAAGGTTCATATAATTGGAGATGACTACTGCTAGGTCTGGAATCATTCCTGAGGTATACATTCTTAAGAGGAAATACAACATTATTTAGACTATTAGAAGTTATTTTTCAAATGATAATTTGTATGATGAGAACATTACATCTTTCACTTTTATGGTAAAACTCAGTAAATAATTTTGAGAATTTATGTTTATCAGGTCCTTGAATACTAAGCATTGGAGATACAGAGATGGGTATGACATGGTCTCAGCTCTTGGGAAACTTCTACAATACGTATTCGGGTATAGGATCACTAAATGTAACCTATTTCTAGAACTATACTGCCACATGAATTTTGTTAGGTTCAATTTACTTGGATTGGGCACCTGGGGAAAAATTGAGTTAATTATTACTTTTTAGGATTAGAAATAATTTTTTTTTGTAAATTCGATGATTTTCTACCGTAACTTTTCGATATTTAAATTGACAGCATTTAAAAAAATAACTTCCAATACTGTTGATTTTGACACTAGATATATAACAGTTGTTTATTTAGCAAATATTTACTAAGTGCTACTTTGTACCAGGTACTAGTCCATACTGCTGTAGCAAGAAACCGTGCCCTCAGTGGAGTTTACATTTTAATCAGAGGAGGCTGATAATAAAAAAGTCAAGGACATTGTATCAGTTTGTGGCAACTGCTGTTAAAAAAATAACACAGCTGGGGGTGCCTGGGTGATTCAGTCGAAAAAAATAACACAAGGGGGTACCTCAGGTGGTTTAGTTAGTTAAGCTCCCAACTTCAGATCAGGTCATAATCTTGTGGTTTATGGGTTCAAGCCCTGCGTTGACTGCTCTGCTGAGTTAGGAGCCCACTTCAGATCCTCTGTCCCCCGCGCCCCATCCCTCCCCAGCTCATATTCTTTCTCTCTGTCAAAATAAATAAATAAAAATATTTAAAAATTAAAAAAAATAACACAGGTAAAGGGGATAGGAAGTGCAGGGAGGTAGGGATGGAGTTTGCAATTTTAAATCTGGTGATCAAGAAGGCCTAATTGAGAAGGTGATATTTGAGAAGAGATATGAAAGAGGTGGTGGAAGCAAATGCAGAGATCCAAATGTGGAAGTTTGCTTGTCACTTTTGAAATATATCAAGGCCACCAACATGAGTGAAGTGGAGTGAGGAGTGAAGGAAGATGAGGTCAAAGAGAAAATAGAGCCAGGCCTTGTGGGGCCTTGTAATGACTTTGGTTTTTTACCCTGAGTGAGTCTGGAAGCCACTGGAAGGCTTTGAGCCAAGGATCACTTGGCAGCCAAGTGGGAAATAAATAATAGGCGGTTGTACAAGGGCAGGGCAGAAGCAGGAGTCCAGTTAAAAAGTGTTAACAAGGGGCGCCTGCATGGTTGAGCATCTGACTTCAGCTCAGGTCATGATCTTGAGGTTTGTGGGTTTGAGCCCCTCATCAGGCTCTGTGCTGACAGCTCAGAGCCTGGAACCTGCTTCAGATTCTGGATTCTGTTTTCCCTTTCTCTTTGCTTCTTCCCCCACTCGTGCCCTGTCTCTCTCTCTCGGTTAAACATTAAAAAATATTAAAAATGTTAACTATCCAGGTGAGAAAGGTATTGGCTTGTATCTAGGTCAGTGCAGTGGACTTGTTGAGATACAGTAAGGTTCTAGATGTGTTTCAAAGGTAGAACCACATGATTTGCTGACAGATAAGATGAAGATTGAGAGAGAAAGAACAGTCATGACATAAGCAACTGACAAGATGGAGTTACTGTTAACAAAGTAGAAGACTGCGGAGGGGCAGGCTTATGGTAGAGACATGAAGTTTGGTTTTAATTTGTGGTAATTTGAATGTCTTAGTTATCTGAATGGAGATCCCTTCTATTTGTGAACTAATTTAAGACTATGCATTTTATTTTAGTCTGCTCTTCTGTAAAATGGAAGTTTATGCAAAATGACCTTCAAAGGCCCAAGGAACGATAAGACCAGGAAAAACACCAGCAAGTTCAGCTTGATGAGAAATAGTTTTATTAGGGGGACTTATGGACAGAAGCATGTCTTGGGTGGCTTCAAGACGGGTAGATCTCCACAACCCCACTTCCTGTAAAACCTGCTTTTATAACTCTAGAGGCTGGGAAGTACATACTAGGAGACCACCAGGAAGGAAAATGTTTGAGAGAATAGGTATATGATATAGTCACACCTCTAGAGCAGATAAAAAAGTGTTTTGTCCCAAGGATGTACTTAAGGGTGCTGTCAAACAAAAGGAAAGAATGGGGGTGGGGACTGTTATCAAGAAGGCTTCAGATCAGAGTGGCCATCATGGTGTTAGTCTGGTTTACATGTCTAACAGCACCAATGTCCAGTGTTTTGTGTGTGGTTGTCCTTTGATTTATACAGTGTGTAATTACAGTGAAGTGAATTGTGAGATGAATTTTAAAGGGTGGACTTTATTGTGTTGTATTTTTTGTTGTTAAGTACACGATGTAGCGGTATTGAGCAGGTGCTCATTTCTTTCACACTAATTTCCAACTAAAACCAGATATTGATTCTTCAAAAGTAGTTTCAGGAGATTGATTTGCAAACATTAGTTGAAAGGGGGTTTGGATGCCTAGTCCGTTGGATGTTGTAATATTACCATTCTAGAATCAGAATAGATTTATTCCATTCTCTGAGATGGAAATTATTAAAATGTTAAGATTTGTGATTTGCCCAAGGTTTGACAGGTAGTGTTGACTGGTTGAGTCACTGATCCAATTACCTTTAATTTGATTATTCTGTGCTGCCTGCGCAGGCTATTGTTTATATTTAACAGTTTGCTTTTCTTTTACTCAGTTTTCAGCATTTATTTATTTTTAAAGAAATAAATTTTTTAATGTTTATTCCTTTTTGAGAAAGAGACAAAGCATGGGGGAGGAGGAGAGAGAGAAGGAGACGCTGAATTTGAAGCAGGCTTCAGGCTCAGAGCTGTCAGCACAGAGCCCAAAGTGGGGCTCAAACTCATGAACTGTGAGGTCACGATCTGAGCTAAAGTTCGACACTTAACTGACTGAGCCACCCAGCTGCCCTTCAGCATTTATTTATTATAAAATTCCAGTCTTACTATTTTGTGGTATTTCATCAGCGTGTTGCAGTGTCCTTTAGGAGATTCTTTTATTATTTGGGAATCTTTTGACTCTGTAGTCCTTTGAAGCTTGGGAAACATAGTCTTTTGACTTAGCAATTCTGTGATGTTGGGAAAGCACAATTTCTCCATTTCTTTATACTTGCATAACTTTTCTGCAATATTTCTTTTTGCAATATTACACTTTGCCCTAATACTGCAGTTTCCAATCTAAACATTTCCTTAGTAAGTTGCTCTTTTATCAGCTCTATGTATACTATATTCTGCATATTATATTGCATATGTTAGGATGAATAATGTAATATTTCTGTTAAATATTGGTATTTAACTAGTTGGTATTAGTGACTGAGCTCAGATTGAATGTAAATTACAAGTGGAAGACTTTATGAGTATTTCTGTGAGTGAAATATGAGCAGTTATCCCATCCAGACCAAGTTATTAAAACAAAAATGAGAGCTGCAGCAAATATGATTCAGGATATAATAATTATTGTTTACTTTTTCCAGACATTAGATTTACTGTTAGTCCGTCTGATTTTCATTGATTTATTTTGAGATTTCTCCAAGCCAAAATGAATGTTATATATAAATTTTGAATCTCTAGATTAGTCTATTCATTAAGACTTAATTTTAGCTGTATGTTTATGTACTCTTTTCTACCCAAAAATACCATAAGAGAGAGCTCTCTGGCTTCATTTTGCCACTGCTAGCATAGCATCAAGTGTTGTTTTCCTCTGCTGTTGTGTCTTTGTAAACCTTTTGTTTGTGATTTTATTGTTAGGAATTAATATTTAGAAATAAACTTAGAAATACCAGAAAATTCAGTCATTTTTAAATTTGGTAAAACTGTATTGTTAGATGTTAAATTCACTTTCTGTTTCTAAGTTTTCTTCTGCTCTGATGCAACTTGATATATAAGCTATACTATAAAAAGGGCATTATAAAATGTAGGATGCATATTATTTTTAAGAAGTATTATAATTATCCCCACTGATAAGTTATTCATTTGTTCTTTCTACCAATGCTTAAAGAGGATCTATTAGATATATAAATAAAATTAAGAATCTAGAAATGCCTTCTGAAAACAGTATGGTAGATGAGTAAATAGAAATCAAGAGAAAATGTAAGACTTAAGAGAGAGGCACAAAGTACTATATGCAACTTTAATGGAAGTATAGACATTGAGACAGAGGTGGTCTAAGTCCAGAGAAACTTGTAAAGAGATAATGAAATAAAAGCATATAGAGAAAAGCATATCATATGTGATATAAAATGGAGAGTTATTAAATCTGTTTGCTTGGACAGTGGCATGCATACCAAGGGAGTATTTAAAGCAATCATTTAGAAAAGTTAAGGATACTTTAGACCTTAGAAATTTGACTGCAATTTTTCCTCATTGTTTTCCACTACTACACTTTTTTCCCTTTTTTGTTTTTCACCCATCTTTTGTTGTCTTACTTACTGCAGCCAGATTGTCTACATTCCTTCCTGACAGGTCATCCTCTTGTGCTTCATTTTACATGTACATCTTACATAGGCAGCTTTAACTAGGCTTATCTTCCCTGGTTGTCTTCATTTTTTGACTCCTTTAGGTCTTAAAGTATATTGTTTTTTTCTTAAAAATTTTTTTTAATGTTTTATTTATTCTTGAGAGCGAGATAGAGACAGCATGAGCAGGGGAGGGTCAGAGAGGGAGACATAGAATCTGGAGACGGGCTCCAGGCTCTGAGCTAGCTGTCAGCACAGAGCCCGGTGCGGGGTTCGAACCCATGAACCATGAGATCATGACCTGAGCTGAAGTCGGACGCTCAACCGACTGAGTCACCTAGGCGCCCCAGTATATTGTTTTATTACAACAGAAGTTTTATGTTTTTAGTTCTATAGATTGTCATATCTCTCTGTTTATTTTAAATTAAAAAAAATTTTTTTTAAACTAGACTCCATGCCTAACAAAGGGTTGACCTCAGGAATTGCATGTAGGTGCCCTCTAGATTGTCCAGTCTTTAAGAGCAGAGTCACCCTGATAGACTGAATTCTGAAGGCAGTGATTGTACTTCTCTTATTCGCTGTTGTTCCGTTAGCCTCTGCCACAGTACTATTGTACATAGTAGTTGTTTAGAAACATTTTCAGCCGACTGGAGAAGAGATTTATGTTACTTTGGCCTTCTTGGAATACATAGGATATATTGGTTGTCCTGAATTCATTTTTGGAAATGACTCATACCCCAAAAATTTAAATTAAAACTTTTTTTTCGATAAGTACTATAGTTCTCTAATTTGCTTTCTAGTACATAATAGATATAATTTATTGCCAGATCTCTCTTTGGCTTGTGAGTTACTTTTCATAGCTAACTTTACTCTTTAGTATTCTCCATTAAGTGAATTGAGGATTACAGTTTTAAATGAGTTTTTTGGGCAGTTAAACTAATTTGATAATTTATATTTGTAAATCACTGGTCTTTTAGAGTGTTTGTCCTAATTGGTTTCATTTGATATTGAATTATACAGCTCGGTCTTTGTATCACTTTTGTACATCAGAGTGACCTCATTTTTGTTAATTAATATTTTTAATATAAAAAATAAAAAATTTATTAGAATAGTAGTAATACCACTGGTGGAGAGAAAGAAGGAAATCATAAGTGGTTAATTTATCTTAGAATTTAAGCAGTGGTATTATTCCAGTGTGAAATACAACTGTATTTTTTAAAAGTGCGTCACAGCTAAATATTTTTATCATATCATTCCTTTCCTCTTCCTTCCCTTAAATTTGCTCCCTCCTATGTCCCCTGTGTACCCATTCCCTACAGCGACCCCTGCTGGCTGTGGTGGAGATTGGTGTGCTGTGAATTTCCTAATCAAGGAATCTAAGAAACCCTGACAACTGACTGCTTGCTTTCACCAGGAATAGGGACCTTTTGTCTGAATTTCCTGCCCTCAGGTAATACCTCTATTCCCCATCATTTTGGGTTTCTTTTTCTTTCTTTTTATAAATGCAAGCACTTGTTATGCCCCACATAAAGATACTTTGAGGATATTTTCTAATTCTTACTGTATTAGTCATACTGATTTTTCTTTTTCCTCCCCTCCACCTACCTCCCCCCACACTTTGTAGCTGCAGGCTCATGCAATTCCTCTCAAAATGTCTTTTCTAATATATAAGGTTAGGCAATGCACTTAAGAGTTATAACCAAATCTTTCTGTTGTTAAAAGAGAGTTTTATAACTTATAATCAGCTATTTGGAAATAGCAATTAGCATTGATCTAGTCTTTCATGGGTAAGATTTCATAGTCTAATGTAATTAATGAGATATGAAGCCTCTTTTGATAAAGAGAATGTTTTCATCACTTCGTATCGAAGAACTTAAGAGTTTATTTTGTGTACTTAATGATAATTATAATCTTTATCAAACAGGTTGAAGTAAGTCTTAGGAACAGCAGTGAAAATGGAATTCATTTCTGAAGAATGTAAGGGCTTGTCTCCCCATTCATTCCTTCCCTTCTCCCCTACTCCTTTTAAAAATTCATTATCACGAAAGTATGTTGTAAAACCAGATACATGGAAATGGCACTGAATTTCTTTCAAGTTGGACTCAGTGAAAAACCTAGAAACATATCATTGAATGCTTCTAGTGCCTGGGAAATTTAACCACAGAAATAATTTGAACCTATTTTAAAAGTCTAGTAAGAAATTGGTAATTAAAGATTAACCATTGATTGGGGCTCCTGGTTGGCTTAGTTAGTAGAGCATGTGATTTTTGATCTTAGGGTTGTGAGTTTGAACCCCATGGTAGATGTAGAGATTACTTAAAAACAAACAAAAAAATCCTTGGGTCACCTAGCTGGCTCAGTTGGTTAAATGTCCCACTTCTGCTGAGGTCATGATCTCCTGGTTATGAGTTTGAGCCCCACGGCAGGCACTGTACTGACAGTTCAGAGCCTGGAGCCTGTTTCAGGTTCTGTCCCTCTCTGCCCCTCCCCTGCTCGCTTGCTCTTTCTCTCTCTTTCAAAGTAAATAAACATTTTTAAAAAATCCTTAAAAAAGATTAACCATAAGCCGAATTGCACAACTCATTACCTAGTTATCCTAGGAGTAATGTGACATTTGATAAACTTATTGGCCGTATGTTGGCAACTGTAGAGATATGATCAATTAAGTATTGTTTTCTAATATTCTTGTTTGCCTTTATTCTATGCTATCATATGGGTATCTGGGTCTAAACCAAAATTGCCAAAGGAAAGATGTCAGGCTTTAATGCTAAGTAGACCTTTAGGGAAACTTTTGTGATTATCTCTAGGATAGTGATAGTTAACGATGTTATTTATAAAGGTATTCAAAGAGGATTCTGATTTTGTATATATTTCGAGTAAATCCCTTGGAACCTTTGTTCCTGAAGCATAGTCATAGCTGTAGCCCTTTGCTTTTTTTAATAATGATTTTTTTAAAGTTTATTTATTTTGAGAGAGAGAACCCACGAGAACAGGGGAAGGGCAGAGAGAGAGGGAGAGAGAATTCCAGGGAGACTCCACGCTGTCAGTGCAGAGCCCAACATGGGACTCGAACTCACAAATCTTTTGATTTTTTAATGTTTATTTATTTTTGAGAGAGAGAGACAGAGCACAAGCCGGGGAGCATGAGAGAGGGAGACACAGAATCTGAAGCAGTCTTCAGGCTCTGAGTTGTCAGCACAGAGCCCAGTACAGGGCTCTAGCTCATGAACAGTGAGATCATGACTAGAGCCAAAGTCGGAGCTTAACTGACTGAGCCAGAGGCGTCCCTCCATCTGATGACCCCAGCTGAAGTCAAGAGTCAGACATTTAAGCAACTGAGCCACTCATATGCCCCCTTTGCTTTTCTTAGGTTACACTTCCTTAACATATCTTTTTTTGGCCTGATTTGTGCTTAGTTTATTGAAGATGAGGTGTTATGATTTATACCACATTGTTTATTCAAGTCACCTACCAAACTTTATTTCTTTTTTCTTTCTGTCTTCTCATTTTAATCATTTATGATCCTTTTTATTTAAATAACTCTTGAACTTACCTTCCTTATCCTGAACCTAGAACATAATAGACTAATTGGCACAAAGTAGGTATCAGTAAGACTTGGATATCTCTGTTGTTGTGACCCAGAATTAACTCATCATTTCTTGCATTACTCTTGTAAATAAGTATTCTCATTTCCTTCTGGTCTCATACTTCTTTTATTCCATACTTGGCACTGTTTATTAGAGATATCTTTCCAAAACACTAATTTTATTGTTTAATTTCTTGTTAAACATTTTTAAAATATTTATCTGAATTCTAGTTAGTTAACATGTAGAGCAATATTGGTTGCAGGAGCAGAATTCACTGATTCATCACTTATATATAACACCCAGTGCTCATCACAACATGTGCCCTCCTTAATACCCATCACCCATCTTGCCCATCCATTCCCCACCTGCTTCTCCTCATCACCGCTCAGTTTATTCTCAATCCTTAAGAGTCTCTTATAGTTTGTTAACCCCTCTTTTTTTTGTCCCCTTCCCATATGTTCATCTGTTTGGTTTCTTAAATTTCACATATGAGTAAAATCAAATGGTATTTGTCTTTCTCTGATTGACTTATTTCGCTTAGCATAGTACACTCTAGCTCCATTCCTATCCTTGGAAATGGCAAGATTTTGTTCTTTTTTTCCCCCCAATGTTTGTTTATTTTTGAAGGGGGGAAGGGGAGAGAGAAAGAGAGAAAATGAAAATCCCAAGCAGGCTCTGTACTGTACTTTGGCATGATCTCACAAACTGGGAGATCATGACATGAGGCAAAATCAAGAGTTGGACCCTCTACCTCCCCAAGATTTCATTCTTTTTGATGATTAGTGTTCTTTTTTTTTTTTTTAATGTTTTATTTATTTCAGAGAGAGAGAGAGAGACAGCGTGAGCGGGGGAGGGTCAGAGAGAGGGAGACACAGAATCCAAAACAGGCTCCCGGCTCTGAGCTAGCTGTCAGCACAGAGCCCGATGCGGGCTTGAACCCATGAACCATGAGATCATGACCTGAGCCTGACCTGAGCTGAAGTCAGACGCTTAACTGACTGAGCCACCCAGGCGGCCCATGATGATTAATGTTTTATCATACACACACACACACACACACACACACACACACACACACACACACACACACACACACACACACACCCATGCCTTCTTTATCCATCAGTTGATGGATATTTGGGCTCTTGCCATAGTCAGGCTATTGTTATTAATGCTGCTATAAACATTAGGGGGCATGTACCCCTTCAAATCTGTATTTTTGTATCTTGTGTAAATACCTAGTAGTGCAATTGCTGGGCTGTAGGGTAGTTCTATTTTAGCTTTTAGGGGAACCTCCATACTGTTTTTTAGAGTGACCACACCAGTTTGCATTCCCACCAACAGTGCAAGAGGGTTCTGCTTTCTCCGCATCCTTGCCAACATCTGTTGTTTCTTGTATTGTTAATGTTAGCAATTCTGGCAGGTGTGAGGTGGTATCTCATTGTGGCTTTGATTTGTATTTCCCTGATAATGAGTGATGTTGAGCATCTTTTCAGTGTTTTTCTTTGGAAAAGTGTCTATTCATGTCTTCTGCTCATTTCTTCCTTGGATCATTTGGGTTTTTTGGGTCTTGTGTTTGAGTTTTTATAGATTTTGGATACTAACCTTTACCAGAATGTCACTTGCAAATATATTCTTCCATTCTGGAGGCTGCCTTTTAGTTTTGATGATTGTTTTTTTTACTGTGCAGAAACTTTTTGTCTTGATTAAGTCCCAATGGTTTGTTTTTGCCTTTGTTTCTCTTGCCTCTGGTGATTTGTTTAGTAAGAAGTTGCTGTGGGCAATGTCAAAGAGGTTACTGCCTGTGTTCTCCTATAGGATTTATTGGTTTCCTGGCTCACATTTAGGTCTTCCATCCATTTTGAATATATTTTATTTTACTTAAAAAATTTTTAATGTTTATTTTTGAGAGAAAGAGAGAGCATGAGGGGAGAGGGACAGAGAGAGGGAGACACAGAATTTGAAGCAAGCTCCAGACTCTGAGCTGTCTGTGCGGAGCCTGGCATGGGACTCAGACTCATGAACTGTGAGATCACGACCCGAGCGGAAGTCGGACGCTTAACCAACTGAGCCACTCAGGTACCCCTTGAATTTATTTTTGTGTATGGTCTGGGTGGTCCAGGTTAATTTTTCCGCATGTCGCTGTCCAGTTTTCCCAACAGCATTTGTTGAAGAGACTGTCTTTTTTCCATTGGATATTCTTTCCTGCTTTGTTGAAGAATAGTTGACCATATAGTTGTGGGTCTATTTCTGGGTTTTCTATTCCATTTATCTATGTGTCTGTTTCTGTGCCAGTACCATGCTGTCTTGATAACTACAGCTTTGTAATGTAGCTTGAAATCCAGAATCATGATTTCTCCAGTTTTGTTTTTGTTTTTCAGAATTGTTTTGGCTATTCAGGGTCTTTTTTGGTTCTATGCAGATTTTAGGTTTGTTCTGGCTCTGAAAAATGCTGTTGGTATTTTGATAGGGATTACATTAAATGTGTATATTGTTTTGGGAGTATAGACATTTTAATGTTTGTTCTTCCAATCCAGTATCATGGATTGTTTTTCCATTTCTTAGTGTTCTCTTTAATTTCTTTCCTGAGTGTTCTATAGCTTTCAAGATGCAGATATTTTACCTCTTTGGTTAGGTTTATTGCAGGGTGTCTTATTGTTTATTTCTATATCCTTTGTTTCTGCTCTAGTTTTTATTATTTCCCTTCTTCTGATGCTTTATGCCTTATTTGCTGTTCCTTTTCTAGTTCCTTTAGTTGTAAGGTCAGTTTGTGTATTTGAGACTTCTTGCCTGTATTCCCGTATACTTCCCTCTTAGGAATGCCTTTGCTGCATCCCAGAGGTTTTGGACCGTCTTGTTTTCATTTTCATTTGCTTCCATCTATTTTTTATTTCTTTTTTAATTTCCTGGTTAACCCATTGCCTCTTTAGTAATATGTTCTTTAATCCCCATGTATTTACGGTCTTTCCAAATTTTTTCTTATGGTTGAGTTCGAGTTTCATAGTGTTGTAGTCTGAAAATATGCATGGTATGAGCTCAGTCTTTTTGTACTTGTTGTGACCCAGTATGTGATCTTTTCTGGAGAATGTTCCATATGCATTTGAAAAGAATGTGTATTCTGCTTTAGGATGAAGTGTTCTGAACATATCTGTGAAGTCCATCTGGTCCGATGTGTTATTCAAAGCCATTATTTCCCTGTTGATTTTCTGCTTAGATGATCTGTCCATTGCTGTAAGTGGGGTGTTAAAGCCCCCTACTATTATTGTGTTGTTAACAATGAGTTTCTTTATGTTTGTTATTAATTGATTTATATATTTGGGTGCTCTCAAGTTGGGGGCATAAATATTCACAATCATTAGATCTTGATGGATAGACCCCTTAATTATGATGTAATGTATTTTTTCATCTCTTGTTATAGTCATTGGTTTGAAATCTCATTTTTCTGATATAAGCATGGCTATTCCAGCTTTCCTTTGATATCCATTATCATGATAGATGGTTCCTCATCTCCTCAATTTCCATGTGCAGGTATCTTTGGATCTAAAATGAGACTTGTCTTTCTGTTTTGTGAGAGTAAATTCATCTTTTTCTTGAGAGCCTGCATTACTGATGCTAAATAAACAAACATGTACTTGATAAATGTTTCACTTCTATTAAAAAAAAGTTACATGTGTTTGCAAAAAAAAAAAAAACCAACAAATAAAATGAGTCTTGTGGGGTGCCTGGGTAGTTCAGTCGGTTAAGTGTCTGAATTCGACTTAGGTCATAATCTCCTGATACATGAGTTCAAGTCCTGCGTCAGGTTCTGTGCTGACAGCTCTTGGAGCCTCGAACCTGCTTCAGATTCTGTGTCTCCCTCTCTCTTTGTCCCTCCCCCACTTGCACTCTGTCTGTCTCTTTCTCTCTCAAAAATAAATAAGTTTTGGGGCGCCTGGGTGGCTCAGTCGGTTAAGCGTCTGACTTCGGCTTAGGTCATGATCTCAGTTTGTGGGTTCGAGCCCCACGTCGGGCTCTGTGCTGACAGCTAGCTCAGAGCCTGGAGCCTGCTTCGGGTTCTGTATCTCCCTCTCTCTCGGACCCTCCCCTCTCACGCTGTCTCTCTCTCTCTCTCAGAAATAAATAAAAAACATTTTAAAAAAATAAATAGGGTTTTTAAAACAATAAATAAAATGAGTTTTGTAGGCAGCGTATAATGGATCTTTTTTTTAATTCATTCTGATACTGTACGTCTTTTGATTGGAGCATTTAGTAATTTACATTCAGAGTGATTGTTTAAAGATATGAATTTAGTGCCATTGTGTTACCTGTAAGGTTGGTTCTGTTGATGTTCTCTGTTTCTTTCTAGTTTTTGTTCCTTTTTTCTTTTTTTGTTCCTTTCTAGTTTTCCCCCCAACTCAAACTGTCCCCCTTAAAGTCCCCCTTAATATTTCTTGCAGGACTGGTTTAGTGGTCATGAACTCTTTAAGGTTTTTTGTTGTTGTTGTTGTTGTTGTTTTTTGGTCTGGGAAACTCTTTATCTCTCTTTCTGTTCTGAATGACAGCCTTGTTGGATAAGGTATTCTTGGCTGCATATTTTTTCCCTTCAGCAGTTGAGTATATCCTGCCTTTCTCTTCTGGCCTGCCGAGTTTCTGTGGACAGATCTGGTGCTAACCTGATCTGTCTTCCCTGTAGGTGAAGGACTTATTTTTCCCTTGTTGCTGTCAGT
Source organism: Proteles cristata cristata (assembly GCA_017311185.1). Classification (NCBI taxonomy): domain Eukaryota; kingdom Metazoa; phylum Chordata; class Mammalia; order Carnivora; family Hyaenidae; genus Proteles; species Proteles cristata. The sequence continues at coordinate 4,388,815 of JAESUZ010005667.1, read as the reverse complement.
ATTTCTTCCTTCTCTGTATTTTATGAATTTGACTGTATGATATGCCTTGGCCAGCTTTTGTTGAATTTAATGGGAGTTCTCTGTGCTCTTAGATTTTGATGTCTCTCCCCAGATTATGGAAGTTTTCAGCTATAATTTGTTCAAATAAACCTTCTCCTTCTCTCTCTCTTCATCTTCTGGGACTCTTATGGTACAAATATTTATTATGTTTTCATAAGTTATATTTATTATGTTTTCATAAGTTTCATTGAGTTCCCAATGTCCGTCTCTGTAATCTATTACCTTTGTTTCTCTTTTATTTCCAGCTTCATTATTTACTGTAATTTTATCTTTATCACTGATTCATTCCTCTGCTTCATCCATTTTTGTTCTCGTGGCATCCATTCAGGTTTGTATCTCGGTTATAACATTTTTAATTGACTAGATTTTAGTTCTTTTATGTCTGCAGTAAAGGATTCTCTAACATCTTCTATGTTCTTTTCAAGCCCAGCTAGAATCCTTATAATTGTTGTTTTATTCTAGTTGGAATATCTTACTTATATTTCTACTGATTAAATCCTTGGCTGTCATTTCTTCCTGTTTTTTCTTTTGTGGTGAATTCTTCTGTCTTGTCATTTTGGGGGTCAAAAAAATAAAATGAAAAATAAGATAAATTTAAAAGTTAATAAAGAATAAAGAAAGCTAGATCCTGGATGTGTTTTGGTCTTGTTAAGAGAAGCTTGATAGGAAAAAAAATCCCAAAAAGATTTAAACATTTAAACTAATTAAAAATAAAGTTAAAATTATTCTTTGTGTATCAAAAACAAAAACAAAAACAAAACAAACCCAAATGAAGCTAGATCCAGTTTCTCCAAGAGCTGATGCTTTGCAGCACTCCATAATCAGTAGACTTGGTGCTTCTGAGAGGCTCGTGCTGGTCATCTGTGGGAAGGGCCTGCTGCTCTGATTCTCTGGTGCACTTGCCCTAGAGGAGATGGCATTTGCTGAGTGCAGGGGGCCAGGACTTAGTGTAAGTGGCTCTGGTCTTCATTTGGTGGTCCTGTTTTTGTCTCACTGAGGTCCATCACTGCTGGTGGGTGAGGGGTGAATATTGCTTCGCCCTACTCTCTCATCTTTGGGTAAAGAAGCCCATGCCAGATACTCCCTAGGAAACCTTCATAGATGAACAAAAATTGCCCCGCTGTGTACCTGGCCTCTGTTAGATCTCTGCCCTCTCCCTGTCTTTGAGGTGCCAACCTGCCAGCACTCCTATGTTTTATATCCTGTGCAGCTGGGTTTCAAAACTATACTTCAGCGAATCCAGTGTAGCAGACCCACGCCATTCCTCTGGGGGATGGTTTTGCTGCACTTTAACCTGTGCTGGTTTGTCCCAGAAAACAGTTGTGCAACTGCACAGTATTTGGATTTTATGGTAAATTGCAAAACACAGCCAGCACCAGGGTTTGCTGCTCTCAACCACTGTCTGTTCCTATGCCAGTGAATGCCAGCTTGATGGTGCCAGCAGGGTCCTTTGCCTGCGGACAGCCTGTATCACCTCTACCAAATGCAGTCTAAGCAGGGGAACTGCTACTCCCCTTGCACTCAAGAGGTCTGAGACTGCCTGGCCAGCTTCTAGGGCTCGACCCTCTTTTCTCCCGAGCAGTGCCAGTGCCAGGTGTGATGCTGGCAATGGCACTAACTTCCCAAACTTCAGACTCTGCAATTGACTGTTTATAAAAGTTGATAGTATTTAAGCCCTCCTCTTTTTTCCAGTCTGTAGTTTTGGGGAACAGTTTTCTTGTGCAGGTCCCTGTGTGTGTTTTAACCATTTTTTTTTTTTTTTTACCTTTTCTCTCATTCTCTCTCACACCTCTCTCTGTGATCTGGGTGCTCTCTTCTTCGCTGGAACTTTGGTATTTTTCTCCCCCAAATCAACTCTGCTGCACCTACCTTCCATTGGTGTTTTCTGCTTGTAGCTTTGTTCTTTAAGACCTCTGATTGATTTCTTGGGTGTTCAGAATGATTTGATATTTATCTAGCTGTATTTGAGGTAGAAGGCAAGCTTAGGGTCTCCCTACTCCTCCACAGTCTCAACTCTTCTCAAAATCTTCATTTTTTAATTGAAATATAATTGACACACAATATCCTGTTAGTTTCAGGTCTACATCATGGTGAAATTTTTATACTGTACATTATAAAACATTCTCCACAATAAGTAAAGTTAACATCTGTCACCGTACAAAATTGTCACAATATTGTTGGCTATAGTACTTATGGTGTACATTACCTCCCCATAGCTTACTTATGTTGTAACTGGAAGTATGTACCTCTTAAACCCCTTCACCTATTTTTCCCATTCCCCAACCCTTCTCCAGTCTGCTTGCTTGCTTCCTACATCTGTGAGTCTCTTTCTTTTTTGTTTGTTCATTTGCTTTGCTTTTTAGATTACACATATAAGTGAAATTCAATGGTATTTGACTTTGAGTTACTTCTTGTAACATAAAACCTAGGTCCATCCATGTTTTAAATGTCAAGATTCTATTCTTCTTTATCGCTGAGTAATATTCCATTGTGTGTATATACTGCATCTTATTTTTCCATTCATCTATTGATGGACAGTTAGATTGCTTTCTTACCTTGGCTATTGTAAATAATGCTGCGGTGAACATAGATATGCATGTATGTCTTTGAATTGGTGGTTGTTGGTTTTTTTTGGATAACCTAGGAGTATAATTGATGGATTGTGTAGTAGTTCTAATTTTAATTTTTTGTGCCTCCATATTGCTTTACATAATGGCTGTACCACTTTACATTCCTACCAACAGTTTGTGAACGTTTCTTTTTCTTCACATCCTTGCCAATACCTGTTATTTTTTTTGTCTTTTTGACAACAGCTAATCTGACTGCTATGAGGTGGTATCTCCTTGTGCTTTTGATTTGCATTTCCCTGATGATTAATGATATTGAGCATCTTTTCATATGTCAGTTGGCCACTTGTATGCCTTCCTTAGGAGAATATTTATTCAAATCCTTTCCTCATTTTTGAATAGGGTTTTTAAAACATATATGTATTGTGTAAGTTAATATTTTGGATATTAATCCCTTATCAGATATATAATTTGTAAATGTCTTCCATTCAGTTAGGTTGTTTTTTATTTTGTTTATGGTTTCTTCTGCTGTGCAGAAGCTGGTAGCTTGATATGATTTTTAGCTTTTGTTCTTTCCTGAGAAGACTGGCTCAAAAAAATGTGGGTAAGACCAATATTAAAGGGCTTATCTATTTTTTCCCTTGGGATTTCATGGTTTCTGCCCTCACATTCAAATCCTTAATTCATTTTGAGTTTGTTTCTGTGGTCCAGTTTGATTTTTTTGCATGTGGCTGTCCAGTTTTCCCAGTACCATTTATTGAAGAGACTATTTTTCCCCATTTTATATTCTTGCTTTCTTTCTCATAGATAAATTGAACATGTAATATGTGGGTTTATTTCTGAGCTCTGTTTTCTGTTCCACTGATATATGCCAGTACCATACTGTTTTGATTACTACAGCTGTGTAGTATTTGAAGTTAGAAAGCGTGATAATCTGCAGCTTTGTTTTCTCTAAAGATTGCTTTGACTTTTCAGGGTCTTTTCGTGGATCCATGCAAGTTTTGGGATTCTTTGTTTTGGTTGTGTGAAAAATGCAATTGGTGTTTTGATGGGGATTGCATTGAATCTGTAGATTTTTTTGGGTAATATGGACATTTTAACAGTATTAATTCTTTCATTCCCTGATCACAGAATATCTTTCCATTTGTTTTTGCTGTCTTTAATTTCTTTCATCAAGGTCTTACAGAATATACTATATGTCTTTCACTCCCTGATAAAATTTATTCCTAGATACTCTTTTTGGTGTACTTGTAAGTGGGATTGTTTTCTTAATTTCTTTCTGATAGGTCATTATTAGTACAACCTACTTCTGTATGTTAATTTTTATTTATTAGTTGGTATTAGTAGTTTTTTTGTGTGGAATCTTTCTTGTTTTCTATGTATCGTTTTATGTCATTTACAAATTAACAATTGTATTTCTTCCTTTCCAATTCTTCTTGACTAACTGCTATGGCTAGGACTTCCATACTATTTTGAATAAAAGTGAGAATGAACATCATTGTCTTGCGCTTGATCTTAGAGGAAAACCCTTCAGCTTTTCACTTTTGAGTATGATGCTACCTGTGGATTTGTCAGAGAGCCTATATTATGTTGAGGGGTAGATTTCTTCTATACCCACTTTAGTGAGGGTTTTTATCACAAATAGATGTTGAATTTTGTCAAATGCTTTTTCTTCATAGAGATCATATGATTTTTATCTTTTGTTTTGTTATGTAGTGTATAAGGTATTGGTAGAAAATTTGTAATGGCCTATGTTCAAGCTTTTTTAAAAATAAATTTGTTTAGGGGCGCTTGGGTGGCTTAGTCGGTTAAGCGTCTGACTTTCGCTTAGGTCATCATCTCGCGGTTCGTGGGTTCGAGCCCCACGTCGGGCTCTGTGCTGACTGCCAGCTCAGAGCCTGGAGCCTGTTTCAGTCTATGACTTCCTCTCTCTCTGACCCTCCCCTGCTCACGCTGTCTGTCTCTCTCCTAGAAATAAAGTAAAACATTAAAAAAAAAATTTTTGTTTATAATAGAATTATTTGTTCAAACAAATTTTTAAAAAGAACCTAACTACATAAAATAGGCAAAAGTAGGGCTCCTTGTTAACAGAACAAAGATCAGGTTAGTTCATAAATTATCTTTTAGTAATTTAGTTGAATCAGTAACTGGGGCAATCAGCTATTATATTTTTTTCCCTTTCTTATTTGTTCTCCCAGCTATGTTGAATCATGAGCAGTTTCTTTAGGAGCACTGTGGGAACAATACTGATGTATAGGATGAAATTCATATTCCTCAGCATTGGATACAAGAGTCCGTGATCTGGCTTCAGTCCATCTTTCAAAGGCATGCTATTTCTTCACAAACTGCCTGATGACTTATACTTCAACCATGTCTACTCTGTGTGATCCTATAACCATGAACATGTAGTTGTCTGTGCCTAAAATGTCCTCCATTCCCCTATTCACCTGGAAGAACCTTTACTCTTAAGAAACATAGCTCAAGTTCTTCTCTGTGAAGCCTTCCCAAAACAGTATTTTTAGCAAATGATTACCACTTCTCTTGTACCTCCATCTTATTCTATTTTCATTTTTATTGTAATGTCTGTCACATACAGTGTTTGGCATGTAGTAAAACTGTAATGGACTACCATGACTTTCTTACATGCTTATGTGTAATAACAAACCGTGAGGTTTTTGAAAGTTGTCATTATGTCTTATTTGTCTAAGGCACGCAAGAGCCTAATCATTGCTCAGTTTTATTCCATGAAAGATACATGTCTAGTTGTGTCAGTTCTTCCAGTGTTTCAACAAAATTAGGAAACCCAGAGTTTAATATAAAGTCTGCTAATTGCAAATGGGTAACATGGGGATACATGTTGTTGTTGTTGTTTTTTCCCCCTTGAGTAAATGCCTAGGAGTAAATGGTTGGGTTATAGATAGGTACGTAAGTAAGTTTTTAAGGAACTGGTGAACAGCTTTCCAAAGGGTACATTTTATGTTCTCACCAGCAAGAATATAAGATGAGAATTCCAGTTGCTCCACATCTTCAACAATACTCATTATTGTCAGTCTTTTTAATTTTCTTATTTTAGTGTTAAGTAATGATATGTTACTGTGGTCTTTAATTTGCAATTCCCAATTGACGGGCTGTATTGTACATCTTTTCATCTGCTTATCTTCCATCTATATGTCTTCTTTGGTTTGAGGGTCTGTTTAAATCTTTTGTCTATTTTATTAATGAGTTTTCTTAGTCTTGAGTTGCAGGATTTTTTTTTATGTACTGTAGATACAAGTCCTTTTTCAAACACATTTCATAAATATTTTCTCCCTCTCTGTGGCTTCTCCTTTAGTAACAGTGTTTTTGATGGATGGGGTTTTTAATTTTGATAAAATGTAATGTATTGGTTTTTCAGTTTTATGATCTGTGCATGTTTTTGTTACATTAAAGAAATCTTTGCCAGGCCCAAGATCACCAAGATTTTCTACTTTATTTATTTTATAGCAGCTTCATAGATTCAGTTCTTAGATTTTGGTCTGTGATCTGGTTATATTTAAATGTTTCTTTATTGTGTGATGTATCAAGTTTCTTTTCTTTTTTTTTTCCTTTTGGCAGTGACTATACAGTTGTTCTAACACAGTTTATTAAAAATACTTTTTCTTGGGGTGCCTGAGTGACTCAGTCGGTTAAGCCTCCGACTTCAGTTGAGGTCATCATCTCATGGTTCATGAATTCGAGCCCCACAATGGGCTTTGTGCTGACAGCTCAGAGCCTGGAGCCTGCTTCAGATTCTGTGTCTTCCTCTCTCTCTGTACCTCCCCTGTTCACACACTTTCTCTGTCTCTCAAAAATAAATAAGCATTAAAAAATTTTTTTTAATTAAAAAATAGAAATACTTTTTCTCATTGATTTGCTTTTGCACGTTTGTTGAAAATCCCCTTGCTATAAATTTGGTTCTATTTCAGGACTCTATTTTGTTCTGTTGTTCATTTGTCTGTCTTTAGCAGACATTTGTCTGTCTTTAATCTCAGACCATCTTAAATGCTGTAGTTTTTTTTTGTTTGTTTGTTTGTTTTTTTAAAGAAGCTCTTTGCCCAATGCAGGGCTTGAACTTATGACCCCCGAGATCGAGAGTTGCATGCTCTACTGACTGAGCCAGCCATGTGCCCCAGTGTAGCTTTTTAAGAAGTCTTGAAATTGGTAGTATAAGGCCTCCAACTCTGTTCATCTTTTTTAAAGTTAGTTTAACATTCTACATCTTACATATTTATATAAATTTCAGAATCAGCCTGTTTCTACCAAAAAGCCTGCTGGGTATTTTGCTTGGGGTCTATAAATCTATCTGAAGAAATTTGACATCCTAAAAAATATTGAGTCTTTTGATCTACCTATGTGTTTATTTCTCCATTTATTTATGTATTTTAAAATTTCATCAACATTTTATAGTTTTTAGTGTATAGGTCTTATATACCATTTGTCAGATTTATCCCTAAAAATTTTATACCTGTTGTATCAATGTAAGTGGTACTTTAAAATTTTCAGTTGCTGATTGCTGTTAGCACATGAAAATAAGTTATGTTTTTTTAGTGGAATTTACATACGACAAAAATAAATAAGCCTTCTATATGCAACTTACATGACCTTTTTAAATAAGATTTTTATTTTGGAATACTTTCAGGCTTATAGGAAAGTGCTAAAGATAATACAGAGAGTTTTCATATATTTCACATCACATCTCCCCTATTGTTTGTGTGTGTGATTTCCTCTACTGCAGTTATTTAAAAAAATTTTTTTAATGTTTTATTTATTCTTGAGAGAGAGAGCACAAGTGGAGGAGGGGTAGAGGGAGAGAGGGACACAGAATCCAAAGCAGGCTCCAGGCTCTAAGGTGTCAGTACAGAGCCGAATATGGGGCTTGAACTCACAAGCCATGAGATCATGACCTGAGCCGAGTCGGACACCCAACCAACTGAGCCACCAGGCACCCCTCTATTGCAGTTTTTATTTTTGTAGAGGGATTACCATTAATGCAATTAAAACTGTGCATTTATCTCATTTTACTAGGATATACTGGTCAGTTTCTGTGCTGAAAGTCTCTATTAAAAATATTTTTCTGTGGTAAAAGAAAACAGGCTTTGGATTTCTTGTTTGCATTCATTCTATAAAACTTAGTGCCAAGTTGGCAGGTTTGTAAATATTTATTCTGGGCAGCAGTCCCGAGGCAGCCATTTATGCCCCTGCACAATGTTCTCTGCTAAGTTCCTAATAACAAAAATATGCATATAAGAAATTCTGAAAATTTTTATGAATCAAGAAGTATTATTGATTGAGAGACCTGTAGCAAAGATTTTTATTAGGCTTCTCATAGTTTTAATAAGAATTTTTCTGTGTTATGCTTTGGGTTTATGCTCTCAATTTTCTTGAGTCATTAGCTTTTCATTTACCCTTTTGAAATAAGGTATACATGACAGATATTCTGTGGTTGAGAAAAACAAGATTTTAAGAAATAGCTTTTCATGGTCTATTTTTAAAAAATGAAAAGGACAGGATTCAATAGCATTGGAGTCTATCTCTTTTATTATTAATATGTTAGTATGGTACATTTGTCTCAATTAATGAACTAATATTTATAAATTATTATTAAGTGTAGCTTGTACTTTATTTGAATTTCCTTAATTTTTACCTAACATCTGTTTTTTGTTCCAGGATCTCATTGTGAATATCACATCATGTCTAGTGATCATGTTGTTTTAGACTTCTCCTGGGTGTGACAGTTTCCCATACTTTCCTCCATTTTGATGGTCTTGAGAGTTTTCAGTAATAATGGTTAGATATTTTGTTCAGTATCTCTCAGTCAATATTTGTGTAGTGTTTTCTCTCATGATTAGAATGGGTTATGGGTTTTTGGCAAAAAGATCACAGGAAAAATGCCATTTTTATTATGTCATATCAAAAGTACATACTATCAACATGTCATATTGTTGATGTTGGCCTTTATCAGATTCTGCACCATAAAGTTACTCTTTTGCTCACTTTCATACTGTATACTTTGGAAAGAAAAGCCACACACAAAAGAAGTAAAGGGTTATGTTCCACTTCCCTGAGATTGGAATAAAGAAAAAAATAAGTTATTCAGAAATTTTCTGTATGGGAGATTTACTCTTATCTCCCAGTTATTTACTCAGTCATGTATTTATATCTATGTGGACTCATGTATATTTATTTTACATTTTGAGTTATAATCTAATAATTTAGTTTCTTGACCAAATTGTTCCATTGGGACTTCGTTCTTTCACTTGGTTCCTATGTCCCTTAAATTAATTTTATGTTTTCCTACTGTTCTTCTATCCTGTAACCTTGCTTAACTCATTTATTAGTTCTTATAGCCTTTTAAAAAAGATTCTGTATGGTTTTCTATACAGATGATCATGTTGTCTGAAGAAAAAAGGCTGTTTTACTTCTTTTCTAAACAGAATGTCTTTTTTTTTTTCTTGCCTTATTGTGTTGCCTAGAACCTGAATAGAAGTGGTAAGAGCAGATATCCTTGCCTTGTCTCTGTCTTAGGAGCAAAGCATTTTGTCTTCCATCTTTTTTTTTTTTTTTACTGTTTTATTTATTTCTCAGAGAGAGAGAGTGCGAGAGCGAGCGAGTGAGCATGAGCAGGGGAGGGTCAGAGAGAGAGGGAGATACAGAATCTGAAACAGGCTCCAGACTCTGAGCTGGCTGTCAGCACAGAGCCTGACGCAGGGCTTGAACCCATGAACTATGAAATCATGATCTGAGCCAAAGTTGGACACTTAACTGACTGAGCCATGCAGACACCCCTAGTCTTTCATCTTTAAGTATGATTTTAGCTGTAGGATTTCCATAGATGTCCTCTGTAGTTTGGAGGAAATTCTCTTCTGTTCCTAGTTTGTTGAGAGTTGTTTTTCCATGCATGCTGTTGACTTTTGTCCAGTGCTTTTTTATGTCTCGTTGAATCATCATGTGATTTTACTTTTTAATATGATAAATTACATTGGTTGATTTTTGAATGTTAAACCAATTTTCATACTTAGTCATGATGTACTTCTTACATAGTTTTGTTAAACTGTGAGTTGTACTTGCCTTGTGAAATCTCTGTGGTAGGTTGTAATCACTTTTGAAAAGAATGAAATAGAATAGAAAATATCAGACTGTATTAAACTATTGCTCCGTGAAATTTTCATTTTAATTGTATGGGTGTGTCTGTAAGTACCTGGCTGTAACATAAAATGTATTTCTTGACCTAACTTATATCAACATTTTTGAAAATAACTACTTCACTTTTTTGAGCCTAAAGATAATACAGCATAGAGTAGGACAAGAAAGCAAGTAGCCCTAAGAGGAGAGTGCCAGATTAAAAGTTGTAACTGGGGTGAAAAAATAGCATTAGATAATGGAGAAAATGAGGAAATACGGTTTCTTTAGAAAAGCCTCCTCTATTTTTCTTAGTTTTGAGTAGAGTGATCTTATGTCTGCCTGATGAAGTCCATGGACCATGGAAGGATATAATTAGTTGCAGATTAATAACTTACTATTCCTAGCCAAAGGATTTGGTAGTCTATCAGATTTTGGGAAGTCTCTTCAGGAACATCCTCTCTTGTGTGACCTAACATGTAGTCTTAAGGTACTTTGTTCTTTTCTAGAAATACTGTTTTGAATAAAATTAAGCAAAAGTTAGTAAATTTGCTTAAGCATAGATACTGGGTTTGTAATAGTTCCATATACAGTGAGAATTTAATCTTTGTGGGGAGGCACAGTATTGAGATACCAGTGATTTCTCTTAGTAGTTTATTTCATAGGTCTGAGTTGGGTGCAGTTTAGGAGAATGGAACAATGATGGGAGAAGAATCTTTATGGTACCTTTAAGTACTTTTTTAAAAAAATATGTATTTTTTAACTATTTTTGAGAGAGAGAGAGTGTGTGCGCATGAGCGGGAGGGGCAAAGTAAGAGGGAGACAGGATCCAAATTGGGCTGTGTGCTGACAGCAGAGAGCCCAACTATGGGAGTTTGAAGTCACAAATCGTGAGCTCATGACCTGAGCCAAACTCGCACCCTTAAGCAATTGCTTAACCACCCAGGCACCTTTGTGGTGCCTTTAAGTTATAAAATACTGGATCTATGTTTCTCTGTCAGTCTTACTCCTTTGTTATTTATCATCTTGATACTAAGATAGTGTTTTAGTTTCAAATTTCTGAAGGAAAGAATCTGATTAAACAGCCTAGATGCCTTTTCAACTTCTAGATCAATTAGCTGTACCCATGGAAGTATGTTAAAATGTCTTAGGTATGCACCATTCTTCTGTATTTATAGCTTTTCTCTGGGAAGATAGAGTTGCTGGTAGCTGGGCAGCCACCCTAGAGGTGTTTATTTATAAATAATAAGTTAATTATATTAAATAGCAATATTGAAAATCAAACTATAATATTGAAGCTTATTTTCTGGATGGTTAAAATTAATTCTTTTTCCTTAATGCAGTGGCTGTCTTTACCTTTTTTTGATTCTAAAAGCCTCCTTTGAAAATATTATAAAATATTTTGGACTCCTTGAAGTCTATCCAAGAACTTCAGATTATAAATTTCATAATCAAATAATTTAACATGCATTGTTAAATTCCTTGTAAAATCTAGCTGTTCATGCTGTTGCATGAAATATTACAGAATAGAAATGATTATTTCTGCTCTTTGCCACATCTGCTGTGAGAATGAAGACCATTCTCAGCAATCAGACTTCATACATTCCAGAAAATGTCAACATCACTCAGAAGGGATGCACTGTTATTGTAAAGAGCCCCTGAGGAACCCTGTGGATGGACTTTTCAGTTACGTGAATGTGGAACTCAGTCTTGGAGAGAAAAAGAAGAGGCTCTAAATTGACAAATGGTGGGGAAATAGAAAAGAACTGGCTATTGTTTACACTGTCTATAGTCATGTACAAAACATGATCAAAGGCATTACACTGGGCTTCCATTAGGTGATGTCTGTGTATGTTCACTTCCCCATCATTGTTGTTATTCAGGAGAATGGTTCTTTTGTTGAAATCTAAATTTCTTGGGTGAAAAATATATATATAGATGAGGCCAGGTGTTGCTTGTGCTGTATCACAAGCCAGAAAGTTGGGTTAATTCTTGAAGGAAATAACATTGAACGTGTATCAAACTCAGCTGCTCTGATTCAACAAGCCACAACAATTACACAACAAGCATATCAGAAAATTTTTGGATGGTATCTATGTTTCTGAAAAAGGAACAGTTCAGCAGGCTGATGAATAAGGTAAAAGTTTAAGTTTTCCAGCTACAGGAACAGCAAGATGCTGGATGATTTTTCAGACTTATTTGTGATATTTTGTTTTATGTATTTTCATTTTTTTTTAACGTTTATTTGTTTTTGAGAGACAGAGAGAGAGCACATGGGGGAGGGGCAACACGAGAGGGAGACACAGAATCCAAACCAGACTCCAGGCTCTGAGCTGTCAGCACAGAGCCCAAAGTGGGGCTCAAACTGCTGGACCATGAGATCATGACCTGTGCCGAAGTAGGATGCTTAACCGAGTGAACCACTCAGGTGCCCCTTATTTGTGATATTTTAAAGATGCAATAAAAGCTGTATTGATTTGGGACTTTTTCTTAAACCAATAATCATTTCCAGCTATTTGGCAGTTAAACCATTCAGAAGAAAGAACGGAAGGAAAAGAAAAGGAAAGAAAAGGAAAGGAAAGGAAAGAAGTGGAAGGGAGGGCCACCTACGTGGCCCAGTTGGTTATGCGTCTGACTTCAGCTTAGGTCACAGTCTCATGGTTCATGGGTTTGTGACCCATGCTGGGCTCTGTGCTGATAACCTGGAGCCTAGAGCCTGCTTCCGATTCTGTGTCTCCCTCTTTCTCTGCTCTTCTGCTTGTGCCCTGTTTCTTTCTGTCTGTCTCTCTCTCTCTCAAAAATAAACATCATGATATTTTTTTAAAAAGTGATTATTTTTAGTTACAACTCTTATTTGAAAAAATAATTATCAAGTAGCAGAGCCAATTATTAAGTTTAGAAGAAGAGCAGATATTGATGTGAATCATTAATAACATGTTCAATAACTGGAATCGTACACAATGTCAGGACAAAGTAAATAACTCAAGAAATGTAGATTTACTGATGAGGTTTGAAAAGAATGTCCCAGGGTTTTATTGTATGATTGCAAAGATCTGGGTGTAGAAGATAGGTAACTGGGTCAGAAAAGGATTTATAAACTATGATGAGATTCTTTTGAGTTCTGAGAGTTTACGATTCTACTCCCCAAATATTGTGTTTAACCTGGAGATGGTACATTTCAGAAATCTGTTTCAGGTTGCTTTAGCAAATGAAACAACCTTATGATCCTTGTTTTTATGATATAGCTGTAGAATAGATCTGATGAAAGTTCAAAGAAATCATGATTAAAATTTATGTTAACATTTATGTTTTTATAGTAAATTTATGCTTGCTTTTTTATTCATGGTATATTGCATACCTAGTGTTTTATTAAGCCAAAAAAGTTTTTTGAAAAATTTTCACTACTCATCATAATAAGGTTTCTGTGTTCATATCCTCTGTCTTTGTATTAATAATAACTAACACTCCCTGAGTTTTCCTGTGTATTAGGGACATTACCTAGCATTTTATATATTTTAAATCAGTTAATCCTCAAAACAGCCCCATGAAAGCAGGTATTATTGTTATCTTCATTTCACAAATAAGGAAACTAAAACAGAGAGAGGTTGTGTAGTAAGTGGCATTTTTATTCCTACAGAGCTGGAATTGTTGACTTTTTGTGCATTTATGGCCTGTTACCTTAAGCAAATTATAAATCTTTGATTATGGACTTTGTTTTGCCATAAATGTCTGTTTAGCACAGTGCTTTTGCATGTAATAAAATGCATAATCTAAATTAAATGCATTCTTTCCATTTGCCTGGAAATTTTATTTCTCTAGTTAGATACTTTTGTTGTTACTACTGAATAAACTAGTAAATGTATTTTCATGTATTATGTGTATTTAAGAAAATGTTGGATAAAGTGGAATCCTGTTTTCATATTTTAAGTATGTTTTAAATTGTTACATTGTTAAAGTCAATAAAATTAACCAATAAAATATATACATTTTCATTAAATTTTTTCTCATGGTAGGGTTGAGGGTCCCACTCTTTTTTTTTTAATGTTTTGTTTTGTTTTAAATTTGTGTGAGAGACAGAGAGACAGAGAGAGAGAGAGAGAGAGTGAGACAGCGACAGCATGAGCAGGGGAGGGCCAGAGAGAGGGAGATACAGAATATGAAACAGGCTCCAGGCTCTGAGCTAGCTGTCAGCACAGAGCCTGATGTGGGGCTTGAACCCATGAACTGTGAGATCATGACCTGAGCCAAAAGTCGGACGCTCAACCGACTGAGCCACCTAGGCAACCCAAGGGTCCAACTCTTGGCTTTGGTTCAGGTCATCATCTTATAGTTCGTGGGATCTAGCCTGGCATCAGGCTCTGCACTGATAGCCTGGACCCTGCTTGGAATTCTCTCTCTCTGCCCCTGCCGCACTCACGCACACATTCTGTCTCTTAAAATAAATATTCATAGGATACTAGTGTTAGAGTGAAGGACACATGTTTATTTTAAAATAAACCTCTTTGCCTGCCATAATAATGTACATAGTAATGAAACTGTGCTTCTGAATTTGAAAAATAAAAAAGGTCAGTAAGAGTTGTGCCCTTTTTATGACTTTCTTCTGTGCTGTTATGACTTTGATATATTCAGGTCAATCAGCTTTCTCCTTTCTCCTTGTTTTGAGTCTTTGTTAACATCTATATTGGTTTTATATGTATGTTATGCTTCATTTCTCCTACTCCTCCCTTCATCTTCAGTCAATAAACTATTCAGAAATTTAATTCATTGGCTTACATTTCTGCCATATTTTTTAAAGTTTGGTTTTAAGATGTTTATATAACTGCTTAGAGCTTTAAATGGTTCTTTAGTGAGCAGTAGTGGTTTATTTCAGATAACAGTTTATTCTCTTTAGGATCGGGCCCTTCTCAATTATGCTTTTCAGTAGAGTAATACAATTATCTGGGTTTTCAGATGGCAATTTAGTTCGAAGAGTTGTAGCAATACTTGGAAAATGCATAGGTAGAAAAATACCTCTTCCGTGCCTTGATACTCTTTCATGAGTTTTCATCCTTTTGTTTGCTTAGTATATATACTTAATAAAAGTGTCCTTTTTTTTAAAAAAATATTTTTATTTCTAGGAGAGAGACAGAGAGACACAGCGTGAGCAGGGGAGGGTCAGAGAGAGAGGGAGACACAGACTCTGAAACAGGCTCCAGGCTTCGAGCTGGCAGCCAGCACAGAGCCCGACGCGGGGCTCGAACCCACGAACCGCGAGATCATGACCTAAGTGAAAGTCGGACGCTTAACCGACTAAGCCACCCAGGCGCCCCTAAAAAGTGTCCTTTTATAATTAAATTATGACAAATGTTGCTGAAGAATCATTCTGTTTCTGTTTTTGGAAGAAAGATATTAACAAATGATTGGGGAAACATTTGTGCAAAATTATAATATATGTAAATTAAACCTAATATATGAGTAATGGAAAATAAATAATTATATATATAATTACTTACCCAACATAGTGAATCAGCTTTTTAATAGCTGTGAATGTAAGTTATCAATATGTCTTCTGATTTCCATTTAATATAGTTTAATAGATGATGTTTTCAAGATTAACTCTATAGCTTGGCTATTCTGAAGTATTATTTGGATAAATATGAACTTTTGCTATTGGTTCAATTAAAAACTATAATCAATGTGTTCATAATTTAATCTGAATAGAAAGAGGGAAGGACAAAGAGAACTCTTATTTGCATATCTGTTTTTACCAGGTACTTTCCATATTATCTTTAATCCTCACTAGAGTTGTGTGAGGTTGGTGTTATTTTCCCCATATAGATGAGCAAACTGAAGGAGAGAGGTATCACAGTAAGTAGCTAAACAAGAATTCAAACTTACTTGTGTGACTTTAAGGCCCATGCTCTTTGCAGATGTTGTCCCTTTAGTATGTACTAAATTGAAGGTATAATTTCTTGTTTATGACATGTATTTTAATCTTTTCATCATTCACTGTTACTCTCATAAGGCCTGTCTTTTGGGTTTCTGATGAACTTTTGTCTTTGTAAAAATGACATATACTCCTTATTATAATGTTTAAACATTTAGAAAAGTATAAAGATCAGGAAATCTCAAATCTTACCAGCCAAAGGTACTCTTGATATTTGACATTTTATAGTGCACTTTTTTACATAATTGAAATCATAGTATGTGTAATTTTGAACCTTGAATTTTCATCATAATGACATAGGCATTTTCTTTATATGGTTGCCAACACGTATTATTTGATATGTATGTACCATGATATAAGTAAAGGGATTATTCCCCCTTGGGCATTTAAGTGCTTTCACTTTTTTCCTTTTGTAAATACCATTGAGATCAAGAACAGTCTTGTACGTAACCAGTCAGGATGTTCCTTGATTTCTCCACTAACCCCTCCCACATGCACACACCAGACCCATTTATCCCATCCTGCCCACCACTAAGGATGTAGAGTCAAATTTGTGTTCATGAATTACTCCGATAGTTTTGTCCATCTGTCTCTCTGTCCTTCCTTTCTTCCTGTCTCCCCCTTGAATATGCTTATAGTATTTTTGAAGTATAATTAGGTTCATTTGTTTTAGTTTCCTTTCAATTTTAGATGCTTCCCTTCTTCTCATTCTTTCTCATTTTGTTTTTTACGTATGTAGAGTATTAACATGCTTTCCAAAGTCCAAACTATTCAAAAACCAAACCTGTCTTGTATACTGCATATGCTTACATCTACTCAGGATTTTGCTCTAGCAGTTATCTGTCCTTACTATACTATCAGTAGTTTTTGTTTTCTATATCATTATCACCAGCATATAATCTTACTGAGTTTTCTTTTACCTTAATAAAAAAACAAAACCTGATTACAGGCTGTTTGTTTTTCCTGCCTCATGGTTCTTCTTTTTTTTAATCTCCTTTACTGGATTCTTTTATATTTCCTTGGCCTCTTAATGGTCTCTGACCATAGCATTTGAGCCATTTGATTTTCTGTCTTCATCTTGCGATCACAGATACCATTTATAACATTGATGATTACCAAATTTATATCTGCAGCTACAGAATGAGATTTGAATATCTAACTACCTAATTGGTGTCTCTTCTTGGATATCTAATAGTCATCTCTTAAACTGTTAAAAGCCTAAATTCTGATCCTTAATCCCAAACTTATTTTTCCCTATTTTTCTTTACCCTGAAAATGACAGCTCTATTCTTCCATTTACTAAGACTAAAAACCTTGGAGTCATCCTTGACTTTATTCTTTGTAATCAGTTCCTTTTGGCTTTCCCTTTCGGATATATCTAGATTATTCCCTTTGTGCCGCTTCCTACTCTTCTTTCTTTATTCAAGGCAATATCTTGTCTTACCTGGATTATTGTAATAACCTCCTGTCTTGGCTGCCTGCTTCTGTCCATGTCCACCCTTTCATATATTCTCAGTGGAGTGAACCTTAAAAATTAAAGTTTCCTATTCTAGGGGTGCCTGAGTGGCTCAGTCAGTTGAGTGTCTGACTTCTGCTCAGGTCACGATCTATGGTTTGTGAGTTTGATCCCCACATCGGGCTCTGTGTTGACAGCTCAGAGCCTGGACCCTGCTTTGGATTCTGTCTCTCTCTCTGTCCCTCCCTGCTCATACTTTGTCTTTCTGTCTCTCTCTCAAAAATAAGTAGACGTTAAAAAAATTTTTTTAAAAACGTTTCCTATTCTAGTTAAAACCATCTCTAGTCACTTTCATTTTTGCTCAGGATAAAACCAGAGTCCTTAGAGTGGCTTAAAAGATCCCACATGATTTGGCCCTTATTATTTCTCTAACTTACTCCATCTCCTTTTAGTCTTGCCTTTTTGTTCATTTCCTCCAACCACATTGATCTTCTTGCTATTCCTCAGACATGCCAAGCATGTTCCCACCTCAAGTTTTTACCTTTGCTTTTCCTTGGCCTAGAGCATTCATTCCATTAGGTATCTGTATAGACGCCACCTTCACTTCCTTCGGATCTTTGCCCAAATGTCATTTTTCACTGAGGATTTTCCTGTCAACCCCCTTAAAAATGAAAAGGTCCTCTGCTTGCCCTTGCTATCTTAATTTTGCTTTGTTTTTTTTTTTTTCCCTCCATAGTCAGAATCTGGCTTACTGCATATTTAACTTATTTTTTCATTCTTTTCAGAACCCAGTCCCCTTAAGTTCCATGAAGACAGATTTTTATCTGTTTTGCTCGTTGTCATATTTCCATTGCCTGTTAATTTATAGGTATCAGTTAATATTTATTGAATGAATGAATGAGTGAAATGGTTAAGGCCTTATAGAATCAAGTCCCTTCATTGTCCTTTCAGGTTTATCTTCTGCTCCTCTGGTCCTCTTTTTACATTGAAGATGCTGATCTTTTTTCAGTTCTATTTTATACCGTGCGTCCTCCTTCCTTCCCTTCTTTTCCTTGCCTAGTTAACCTCTACTCATTCTTAAATATCAGCTCAAAAGTCCCTATTTTCATAGAAGCTCTAGATTAAAACCTTGTACTGTATTCTCTCTTAGTCATGCTTTTTGGTGTTCTGTCTACCCAACTGAACTGAGAACTGCACAAAGGCAAGGACTTCTTGAATGTACTGCTTGTCAGTATATGTGTCTGAATAGTGAATTCTCAATAAGTAGGTATTGAATGATCCCTTGTAGCTCTAATAGTCTGCCTTGATGTAGTTAGTGGCAGGCTATTCCTATATGATTAGCAGTAGGAGCCTATCAGGAAATGTCATAGTATTAAACCAAATATGATTGGTGGTGAGTATAATATAACCTAGCATCACTGGTCATATATGGGTTAAATATGAATTCTGCATTTCTCAGGTGACCTTCTGTGAGAAAATATATATCCAGATAAAATATGGCTCAAGAAATTCTGGTTTAGAGTCAATGGGAAGCATGTGTATGTTGATAGATATTCTTGTTGATGTGTAGGGCATAACCAGTATATTTTGTTCCCTTTAATATTTAGTTTCAAAAAGCAGTAAAAGACTGGCTGATAACTCTTGATACCTGGTAGTTAATATTGTCAGTAGTTTTCATTTTGAAAAAAGTATTTCCTGGGAAGTTAGCAGTTTTTCATTTTTTAGGGTTGTTTATTTATTTTTTTATTTGAACAGTTTTTATTTAAAGTTGAATATAAGATTACTTTATTCTTGTATCTTCTCAATTGTTTCTTCCTTATATTTACCCTTTTCCTTTCCTACTAGGCAAGATGTGGCTTTATGTTCAAGGATCTTTTGGCGGTCTTTTTCTACTTTTAGTCTAATGATAACCATCTTGCCAGGATGAATGCCCACATGGACAGTTGTGCCATTCGCCTTTTTCACAGTACTTGTTTAGTGTAGATGACCTCGACTACTTTGCCAATTTGCTGACATTCATAGTGTCCTTGCACAACTTGTAATTCATCATCCTTTCAGATGGTCGTGGATCGAACATTGTACTTCTGTCTCAGCTCTTTTTTTTTATTACTGTTTTCATCATTATTAGTTGAGATATTGGGCATATAAGTTAATAAGTTAGTTTCTCATTATGTTCACTCATCTAAACAGTGGAAATAAAAATAGTATTGACTCTAATGGGTTATTGTGGGAATTAGGTGAAGTAGTAATGCTTACAAACGAAGAACCTGGTACACAGTAAACCCTTGGAAAATGTCCAATATTATTTAAACTTTTATTGTTACTTCCAGTCTTTTTTCTTAAGTTTAAGAATTTTCATTCTTCATCATCGAGATTCTGTGTTCTTTAGAATTTAGGGTCCACTCTCCCATGGGACTTTTGGCACTTTCAGTAAGCACTTTTTTTTTTTTTCCATTAAGCACTTTATACTTCATTTATCTAAACCCTTACATAAAGGATAAATGGTATTTGTACAGTGAATTTAGGATCATAAATAATTGGTATTTTTAAGTGTCACATAGGAAACACTGAAATTAGCTGCCAAGTAGACTTGCATGGTCCTCTTCTTCAGAGACCTTTTAGAAAAAGATTTATGTACTCTGAAGTATTCTTGAATGATCTGGGTTAGTTTCTAAAGCTTGGAATCTCTGGATGATTCTAAAAGGAGTACTGATAACCTTTGATACTGTTCTTGAGATGATGAATGGTGGCAGCTGCTCTTGCTGCTTCTAAAGGGTTTCTTTGACCTTCTTTGTAGGTTGGTTAATAGAATAGAAATATCCCTTTTTGCGAAGTGGTTGTAGCAAAGTGAGCATAATGTGATATGGGATGGCTTTGAGCTATCCCCCCTGCCTCGCATAGTACCTGGAATAGTGGATGCTACTTAAATATTAATAAAGTTGAAAGGCAGTAAGAACCAGATGATTGTATATGGGAATATGATATTCAAATGTATCCTGAGAACACTGTAGGCTTTGTGTATGGGAGCTATGGATAAGAGATCAAAACAATAATAACAAACCACATCAAAAAATATGGATTAAAGTAGAGCTTATCACTGCGGTTTTGTGTTTCTTTGTGCTGCTATTACATTTTTTTTAAAATGTTTTATTTATTTCTAGGAGAGAGAGAGACAGCGCGAGCAGGGGAGGGTCAGAGAGAGAGGGAGTCACAGACTGAAACAGGCTCCAGGCTCCGAGCTGGCAGTCAGCACAGAGCCCGACTCGGGGCCCGAACCCACGAACCGCGAGGTCATGACCTAAGCGAAAGTCAGACGCTTAACCGACTAAGCCACCCAGGCGCCCCCTGCTATTACATTTTTAATGCTCTGTATATTTGCAAGAATGACTGGGGTATAATAACTGACACTAAAATAAATGCCAATATATGTTCTCTTTCAGATTTACTAAAAATTTATCTCCTGACAAGATAAATCTGAGTACCCTCAAAGGAGAAGGTGAACTGAAGAATTTGGAGCTGGATGAAGAGGTGCTCCAGAATATGTTGGATTTGCCAACATGGCTTGCTATCAACAAAGTTTTCTGTAATAAAGCATCTATTAGGGTGAGATTTTTGATATCTGTGGAAAGCATTTTCTATTTTCATTTTTTATTTCATTCCTGTCTTAAAATAAGTATTTTGTTGTAGATAGTTCAATAAAAAAGCATTTTTATTAACATAATTTAAAAAGACATAACTGTGTCTAAATAATTACACGAATGTGTGTCTGGTGAACTTAATTGAAGTCATACACTAATGTATTAGAAATTTGACACATATTCAAAGATATTTTGTCATAGTATTTGTTGTTAATTGGGACAATTTAAATTTGTAGTAAGTAAACACAATTTCAAATAAAGACGTGAAGACACAAATCCTTATTCTGTACACCATACTTTTATTTGACATTTTATTTCCTCATTTGTTTTTTCCTTGAGGATTTTTAAGTTTATTATTTCTTATTATTATTGTTATTCTTCCTTATTAAAATTTATTCCTATTTACCTTTGACTTTAATTGTATATCATATCACTTCTTGCTCTTAAAGACCAGGTGTTTTGAGAATCTTCTCAGTAGAAATACTGCAGGAGTAATCTGTTTCATAAAATTAAAATTGGACTCCGAAGAAAAGATTGTGGAAAGATTCATATATTCTTTGATGGTCACCTTTAATTTTTGTTATATCCTACATATACCTAAATATCTATAAAGATGTGGCTTTTTAGTGTGAGGCATGCTTGGACATTAGTTATTTGATATTACCTATATTTTACATGAATAGCCTGTTTTTGTATTTTTCTTGAGTAGCTACAAAAAGATTGGTTAGAATTTTCTTTTCTTTTCTTTTTAATTTTTTAAAAAGATTTTATTTTTAAGTAACCTCCACACGCAACGTGGGGCTCGAACTCATGACTCTGATATCAAAAGTTATATGCTCTTCTGACTGAGCCAGCCAGAAGCCAGAAGCTGTGGTCAGAATTTTAGAATTAAAAAAACTCTTAAGTGAACAAAACACTGATCATGCTTTGCTGGGAAATCTTAATTTAAGTTATGAAGTTAAGGGGTGCCTGGCTGGCTCAGTCTATAGAGCATGTGATTTTTAATCTCAGGGTTATGAGTTGTAAGTCCCACATTGGGTATGGAGCCTACTTTAAATAAATTACGAAGTTAACATGTGTTTTGAGGTCTGGAAAAAAAAGAAACTTAAGAGGACCTGAAATTCTTATTTTAATAGATAATCAAGAAAATATGATTAGTAGTCTTTCCCTATACAAAACAGGTACATCTGATTTTAAGAGTCTGAATGATTTGCTCATTTTATTACTTTGCAATTTGAGAAAAAAGTCTTCTGATAAAATTTGGTACGTCTGTCACTATATTAAGAGAACATCTGGGAAGCCTGCGTGGCATAGTTGGGTAAGCGTCTTACTCTTGATTTTGGCTCAGGTCATGATCTCATGGTCCTGATATTGAGCCCCACGTTGTGCTCTGTACTGACAGCAAAGAGCCTGCTTGGGATCCTCTGTCTCCCTCTCTCTCTGCCCCTATCCCACTCATGTGTGGGCACATGTGCATGCTCTCTACGTAAATAAACTTTTTTTTTTAAAAGAACATTTGTGTTGATTGCTATTTTTTAATGATTGATTTTAAAGAAAATAATTTTTGAAAACTTTTTCTTTTGGTAGATCCCATGGACCAAATTGAAAACACATCCCATCTGTTTGGTGAGTTCTGCATTGCCTCAGAAATAAACATTTATATATGCATATGAGCTAAGTACTTTGCTAATATTAATCCTTATTTCATAGAAATATGATCTTCTGGCTTTTCCCACTAATTAGCTTTTATTTTATTTGAATGGTACTTAGTTTTCTCAGCCCTTAAATGAGAAGTTTGAACTTTAAAATGGGAGGGTCTTTAAAATTTTTCAGATGTATTATATTATGTTTTAAGTTGGTATATTTTTATTGTATCATTTAGCTCTTTATTGATATACTGTGGTAGTTTTAATAACATTTAATTCAAGCTTTCTGTGTTTCCAATTTTAATCATGTAGTAAATTAAATATGTACATTAATATACTTTCCTTTTTTAAAGAAAATTGAAGAAAGGTTGGTCATTTGGTTACTTACTGATTCATTTATTCCACAAATATTTATTGAGTATCTTCCCCATTCCCTTAGGAAGCTTAATATTTTTATAGAGGAGACTGACAGTGAATACGTAAGCAAATAAAGCACTTTCAGATAATAAATGCTGTATTAAAATAGAGAATTAAGAATTACTAAGTTTTGTTAGTGATGATTACCAAGGACATTTGATCTTCAAGAAAAACTGTTACCTTGAAAGAAATTTTTTTCATTTTGGAAGTGTTTATTTTTTCACATTTCTTGCATATTTCATATTTTTCATTGTATGTTTTAAATCTCAAGTTTTTGATTAGGATAAGCTTTTATGGTTACTTAAGTCCCATTCATTAATATATAATCTCATGTAGCAATTAATAATGTTATACATTCTGGGATTAGAGATTGTACTTGTGTAAAATCCGATTTCACCAGCATATGGCTACTTGTAGTTTTTTTCTATCATAATCCTTTATGCCCACAGCTTTTCTTTTAGTATCAGATAATAAGCGCCTTGAGAAAGGACTGAGCACATTGTTTTCTGTTTTTGTATTTGTCTGAAAGACATTTAAAGTGACTCTGCTCACTTATTGTTTACTTTTGTTCCTAAAGATATGAAAGAGGATTAACATAATATTTTCATGATATACATAAAATAAAATACTATATCTACTTTTTTACATTTTTAATGTATTTTTATTAGTCCCTGGATAAAGTAATAATGGAAATGAGTACATGTGAAGAACCCCGAAATCCTAATGGCCCCTCACCAATTGCAACTGCTTCAGGACAAAGGTAAGCTATTTCCATTAATCTACTTGACTGGCAAAAGGAGTCCTTTTTTTGTAGTCAGCTCTGTTATCTGTAGTGATGGGACATAAAATAAAATTCTCTAATGCCATAGTCTCTATTTCAGTCATCTTTCCCATCAAACATTTGCAGTTTCGATATTATGCTGCCAAAATAGTAGAACTTACTTTTAGCCTCTTTTGTTCATTTTGCTTTCCTTGACATTAAATAGTAATGATCAACCAAAGCTTCTATAAATCAGATAGTCTCTTAGTCTCTGAGTAGTTTTTTGCCTATCATGTATTTATTCTATGCATCAGTAGAACTTTTATGACTCTTAAGAGTTAAGT
Organism: Proteles cristata cristata; assembly: GCA_017311185.1. NCBI lineage: Eukaryota > Metazoa > Chordata > Mammalia > Carnivora > Hyaenidae > Proteles > Proteles cristata. Next base: position 4,364,864 of record JAESUZ010005667.1, on the reverse strand, counting down.
GGTGCCGGGGCACCTGGGTGGCTTAGTCGGTTAAGCGTCCGACTTTAACTTAGGTCATGATCTCGCGGTTCGTGGGTTCGAGCCCTGCGTCGGGCTCTGTGCTGACTGCCAGCTCAGAGCCTGGAGCCTGTTTCAGTCTGTGACTGCCTCTCTCTCTGACCCTCCCCTGCTCATGCTGTCTCTCTCCTAGAAATAAATAAAACATTAAAAAAAAAAAAAGAGTTAAGTTGATGCCTTAAAAAAATTATAGGCCATTTGGGTTACTCTAAAGTTCATTAAATATTGAATGCTTATACTTTATACAAATTGGATTTTGATAAGTAAAAATCAGATGCTAATAAAGTAGAAGCATGAGGACCATTTCACGAAGTTTTCTTAAAAAGTTAGATCTTAAAAAATAGATAAAATTTTCTATTATTACATTCATTAAATTTGGATCTCATACTGTGTATCATTTCTTTAAGGCAGGATGTCTCCACTAATTTTTGGATTTTGTACCTATTCATATAAAATATTCATAACGATTTTAATTTCATTAGTGCCTCTTCAAGTTGTACAACATGGCAACCCTAAATATTTTATGGTGTTCCAGGTTCTGTGTAAAACCAGTGATAAAACTCTTCTTTGGAATGAATGCATACAGGGTACCTGGCTGACTCAGTGACTTTTGATGTCTGGTTATAAGTTTAAGCCCCACACTGGGTGTAGAGATTACTTAAAAATAAAATCTTTAAAGTAAAGTAAAAAAATAGAATGAACATAAACATCAGATACACAGACACACACTCATATACATTTCCACCTTCCTGTTACACCAAAGTTGAACCACTGATTAGTGCATTCTGTGAGAATATGTGCAGCCTGATCAGTGGCTTCCCACACAGGAATCTAATGGTTATCCATTAGTCCATTGCTGAGTTGACCGAAGGCAAGGGGTATCAGATGTACAGTTTATATTTGGCCTATAGGTAATAGTGACTGGGAAAAGAGCTTTCGCATTAGCTTCTTTGTAGTTTATACATCATCCAGCAACTTGAGATTTTAAAGTTCAGATTATGATTTCATGTGTGATGAAGTAGATTGGAGTAATTGGTCTTTAAGTTGGCTAGAGTAAAAAAAAAATCTGAGAGAAAGTAGAGATTTTATAAGATGATTGAAAGTGGAAAAGAAGATCAGGAAAATTCCTGTTGTTAATAATGTTCTTCCTAACTCATATTTTTATAGTACCATCAGTAAGCTTTATAATTTTGCCTTTGTAATCATATATGATAATTCTTATATTTTGATGTATGACAGTATGTTTAATCTACTTCGACATTTTTCAGACTTGCCTGATTGTAGCAGTCACTTTGGGTGCTTATTAATCTATAGTCTTTTGGGGTCCTTTTTTTTTTCTTGAAATTATGATTCATGAGGTCTAGAATGGTTATCAAGACTGAGATTATACATTTTTATAATGTTTTCTTTTTTTTTTTTTCTGAGAGAGAGAGAGACAGTGAGCAGGGGAGGGTCAGAGAGAGAGGGAGACACAGAATCTGAAACAGGTTCCAGGCTCTGAGCTGGCTGTCGGCACGGCACAGAGCTTGAGCCTGATGTGGGGCTCGAACCCACAAACCGTGAGATCATGACCTTAGCTGAAGTCGGACACTTAACTGACTGAGCCATCCAGGCACCCCTGGGATTTTATGTGTATATATATAATATAATATATATATGATATATATATATATATATATTTTTTTTTTTAATGTTTTATTTATTTCTAGGAGAGAGAGAGAGAGAGACAGCGTGAGCAGGGGAGGGTCAGAGAGAGAGGGAGTCACAGACTGAAACAGGCTCCAGGCTCTGAGCTGGCAGTCAGCACAGAGCCCGACGCGGGGCTCGAACCCACGAACCGCGAGATCATGACCTAAGCGAAAGTCGGACGCTTAACCGACTAAGCCACCCAGGCGCCCCTGGGATTATATATTTTTAACAATTCTTTTTACCTAAACAATTTAGGGAAACACTGGTCTATTTGATTTTGTCTCTAAGAGATTAAAATACAAGGAAATTAATATTTAGCAGGAGGTCCTTAAGGTCTGTGCAGGACCTGTGAGTTTTTAATAGTCCTTTAGATTTATGACATAGGAGGTTTGTAAGTTCAGGAATTTGATATTACCATGTCATATAGAGGAGATGTACATCTATGTGAAGATAAATCAAACTTAGAAGAGACTTACTTGAAAACTGGAGTTTCACCTTTTAAATTTACAGTGGGTGACATAACCAAAAACTTGTCTACCTTAGTCATTGATTCAGGATTCATGCCTCTGATGGTAAATACCCCAGTAAGGTTGTAACACTTTTTAATGTGCATAGGTTACAACAGATGAGACTAGATATTCCAAAAGGTGTTCCCAAATAATTATTATAGATATAGTCTATCTAAGTGACTAGTATTTGTCCGTGTGATTAAAGCAACCTCTCTCTAGGGTGCTGCCGAGTTCTTCTTTAGTTCTCAATTTTCTAAGCCCAAGGTAAACAATCAAAATGACCTACGACAAGCTAAGGACTATATAAACTATTGTACAAATACCGTTTTACTTAAAGACCACAGCAACCTTTTGAGAAGAGGTATAATTATTATTATTTTTTAATGTTTATTTATTTATATTAGAGAGAAAGAGACAGAATATGAATGAGGGAGGGGCAGAGAGATGGAGACAGAATCTGAAGTAGTCTCCAGGCTCTGAGTTGTGAGTGGTCGGCACAGAGCCCCATGTGGAGCTTGATCTCATGAGCAGTGACGTCATGACCTAAGCCGAAGTTGGATGCTTAACCAACTGAGCCACCTGGTGCCCCAAAATATGTATTATTTTTATTTTACAAATGAAGAAACTGAGGCCCAATTTTTCATAGTTTTTTCCCCCAGACTTTTCATAGTATTAATAAGAATATAGTACTATTAGTATTATAAATAATAGTTGTGTTTCATAAAGTATCATGAATCGAGACATGGGCTGTTTGGCTCTATGCATTATTTCATGCAGCCCACATGTAACCTCAAAGTATTACCTGATTTAAAAGATAAGTTATTGGAAAATTAGGAAGCTTATTTACTTGTTCATGAGGTAGAAAATCTGAAAGCTTTAGCAGCAGGTAGAGGGGAGGGATGTGCATGATCAACAAAGATGATAGGTTCACTTCTACACATGTTGGCTTTAAAATATGTGAAAGGCATCCAGGTGGAAATATCTGGTGGATGTAACAGTCTAAAGTTCTAGTGAGAGATTTGGATAGAGATGGATTTAGGAACAATGGTCATAGTGATGATAATTGAAGTAATGTGCCATTTGGGCAAATTTTCATCACACCTCCTGCCAAAATATATTGATAAGCTATATTCCGGACATACTGTCCTATTTATTATTCCCTCCTTTAAAAGACACTTTTATTTATTTATTTTGAGGGAGAACATGAGCGGGGAGGGGCAGAGAGAGAGGGAGAGAGAATTCCAAGCAGGCCCTGCACTGTCAGCACAGAACTGGACATGGGGCTTGATCCCATGAACTGTGAGATTACTACCTGAGCCGAGATCAAGAGTTAGATGCTTAACCAACTGAGCCACTTAGGCATGCCATCTACTCATTATTCTCATTGTGACCTCTACTTTCCTTTTTTTTTTACACCTTTGCTCATTCTTTTCCCTAATGTAAGATTTCCCTTTTTCTCATCTCTTCCTGAGAAAATACATTTTTCTTTCCTGGATAGATTTCTCCCTAGTTATAAGCAATTTCTTCTACTAAGTGTAGTGATGATTCTGTTTTTAAAGCATTTAATTATAGACTGTCTTAATGTTTCAGTTCTTAGGGTGTATGTGTTTTTCCTCTCCAAGGAACTTCAAGCCCTAGAATATCACAATTATATTTTGGTTTCCTTATTTCCCAGCATCGTGCACATGGTAGATGTTTAATAAATATTTGCTGAATTGAATCAGAAAATGTGAACTGTTTCTGACTTTATTCCTGAATTATGAGATTATATTCTGTCTGTAACCTTCTTTGTGTCAAGAATTAACTCTCAATTTATAGATTCCTAGTTATCTGGATATCTGGCAACTTGAGAGTAGGCAGCTTTGGATAATGATTACAATAACCTCATCTAAAGAATAACCTTCACTCACACCTGTCAAAATGGTTAAAATCAGAAACACAAGAAACAAGTGTTGGCGAGGATGTGGAGAAAAAGGAACACTCATACACTATTGGTAGGAATGCAAACTGGTGCAGCCACTCTGGAAAATAGCATGGAAGTTCCTCAAAAAATTAGAACTAGAACTACCATACGATCAGAATTCCACCATTGGATATTTACCCAAAGAATACAAAAACACTAATTTGAAAAGATATATGCACACCTATTTTATTTCAACATTATTTATAATAGCCAAGATATGGGAGCAGCCCAAGTGTCCATCAGTGATGAATAAAGAAAAAGTGATATATGTATATTTACAATGGAATATTATTTAGTCATAAAAAAGAATGAAATCTTACCATTTGCAGCAATATGGATGGATCTACAGAGTATAATGCTGAGCAAGATAAGTCAGAGAAAGACAAATACCGCATGTGGCATTTAAGAGACTGCATATGTAGTATTCATTCATAGGTGGAATTTAAGAAACAAAACAAATGAAAGGTTAAAAAGACAAATCAAAAAATACTCTTTTTTAAAATACTTTTCTAAAAAAGTTTATTTTGAGAGAGAGAACATGGGGGAGGCGGAGACAGAGAGAGAGAAGGACGGAGAGAGAGAATCCTAATGAGGCTCCACAGTGTCAATGTGGAGCCTGATGCAGGGCTCAAACCCATGTACCATGAAGTCATGACCTGCGTGGAAACCAAGTCAGATGCTTAACCGAGTGAGCCACGCAAGTGCCCCCAGACTCTTAAGTATAGAGAACAAGCGGATGGTTACCAGAGAGAAGGTGAGTGGGATGGGTGAAATAGGTGATAGAGATTAAAGAGTACATTTATAATGAGGAGTGAGTAGTGTACAGAATTGTCAAGTCACTCTATTGTACACCTGAAATGAATATATTACTCTATATTAACTATGTTAGATTTAAATAAAAAACTTATATAGAGTAATCTGAAATCTTAAAGTTTTTTTATCATTTTGGTAACATTTTTATAATTTATACGCAGTCTAGATTATTGCTTTTACTAAAATTTTTTAAGATAAATAATATTATGGTCAGTTTGTACACTTGTGTGACAATATTAATGGATAATTTATCAATGATTTATTTTGGCTTTAGTGCATTATATTTTGCTTTGTTTTTCCAGTGAATATGGATTTGCTGAAAAAGTAGTTGAGGGAATTACTGTTTCTGTAAATTCAATTGTTATCCGAATTGGAGCAAAAGCTTTCAATGCATCCTTTGAACTTTCTCAGCTACGGATCTATAGTGTAAATGCAAACTGGGAACATGGAGATTTAAGATTTACTCGCATTCAAGATCCACAGAGAGGAGAGGTAAACATTTTTTTTTCATTCTTTGTTTAAAAAGTCTTTCAGTCACTGATAAATAAAAGAGGGCATTTTAAAATAATTACTTCTTGTAGTTACCTAGATTCACATACTGCATTTACTCTTGCCTTTTAACTATACTTTTCTCTGTATTTCTCCTACTTATTTAAAATGTGCATATTTTACTGCTTTTACTATAATAAATCTTTCAAGTTATGGAGTTAACGAACCTCATTTTAACTTCTCGGGTACTCAGGATTGAATTTTAAATATGCAAAACTAAAATGCTTTTTAAGTTTTTCATGGTCATATGATTCACATGCTCTTTGTGCTTTATATCAAAATCTGAGTAAAGTATTAACAGCTTTACAAATAATGAATATATGTTGCTGACTAATGAAAATATGTTACTGAATTTGTTGTAACTGTACAATTTTAAAAAATAAAAGCAGGAGCACCTGGGTGGCTTAGTCGGTTAAGCGTCCGACTTTCGCTTAGGTCATGATCTCGCGGTTCGTGGGTTCGAGCCCCGCATCGGGCTGTGTGCTGACTGCCAGCTCAGAGCCTGGAGCCTGTTTCAGCCTGTGACTCCCTCTCTCTCTGACCCTCCCCTGCTTACGCTGTCTCTCTCTCTCCTAGAAATGAATAAAACATTTAAAAAAAATAAATAAAAAATAAAAGCATAGTGTATATCTAGAGTGTCATGAGAAAATTAATAAAGAGATAAATTTTATTTACCTTTTTTGTTTTTACAGACCTACATGTTTCTCATTATGTTTTGCCTGAGTAAGTAAAGCTAATCTCTGTGTTCTTCTTAGGTTTTGACATTTAAAGAAATAAATTGGCAGATGATTCGAATAGAGGCTGATGCTACTCAGAGTTCACACCTTGAAATTATGTGTGCTCCTGTTCGATTAATAACCAACCAATCAAAAATCAGAGTCACACTTAAAAGAAGAGTAAGTCAACAGGGTTACCTTTTTGGTTCATGTAATAACTAGTGGAACTGAGAGGAAATTTTAAATAATTTTAGGTGAAATATTGAAACAAAGCAAAATAGAAGGAAGTAGAGTGCCTTAAGCAGTATTTGAAAAAAATCTAGTGTAATGGTAAAATTTTTCCATCTTTTCGATTTAATACTTAGATTTTTACTTTTGATGAGTTGAATAGATTCTCAGTTGCCAAATATTATTGAACATTAACTATCTTACAATTTCATTTCTTCTGTTGAATCTTGCTGTGGGTAAACTGCATAACCTCCAAAGTCACCAAAACTACTAGCTTTAGCAGGTTATTAATGGGGCACCTGGGTGGCTCAGTCAGTTAAACGTCTGACTTCGGCTCAGGTCATGATCTCTTGGTTCATGGGTTCGAGCCCCATGTCAGGCTCTGTACTGACAGCTAGCTCAGAGCCTGGAGCCTGTTTTGGATTCTGTGTCTCCCTCTCTCTCTGACCCTTCCCTGCTCATGCTGTCTCTCTCTCTCAGAAATAAATAAAACATTAAAAAAAAAGAAGAAGGTTATTAACATATGAATGGTTAGTAGTAAGTAGGGTAAGTAGGGAAGATGGTTACTTAAAGAAAACAGAAGTTGAGAGTTCTCTATAGATTGTGATGAAATTTAATGAAGGAGTCATGATTTTTTTTTAAACATGGCTCAAAGTCTCAAGAATGTTTTGTATCATTAGATACAAATAAATATAGTAAATTAAATTGAAAAAAAAATTCAGAGTAAAGGGGCTCCTGGTTGGCTCAGGCAGTTGAGTGTCTGACTTCCACTCAGGTCATGCCTGATCTCACCGCCTGAGTTCGAGCCCTGCCTGAGTTCAAGCCCCGCATCTCTGTGCTGACAGCTCAGAGCCTGGAGTCTGCTTTGGATTCTATGTCTCCCTCTCTCTCTCTGCCCCTTCCCCACTTGTACTCTGTCTCTGTCTCTCAAAAATAAACACTAAAAAGAAAATTAAAAAAAAATTTCAGAGGACAGTACTTAATACAATATTCTGAAATGTGAAATGTGGTTACAATTGCATTTCAGTATTTAATTTTAATGCTTTCTGTACTAGAATTAGCACAATTATTAGAAGTAATTATATGGTTTACTTGCTAGTAATGCAAAATTAATTTATATAAGTACTTATACTTGCATAATGTGCACCTGTTAAGGTACAGGAATTTGTCAGTCTTTTTTTTTGTTTTTTTTTTTTTTAACCACTAAAGCTCCAATACAAGGAGATATTTCTTCCTTAGTATAGGAACCCAATAAATATTTGGTCAATGAAGGAAGGATCCATATTTGATATCATTCAAACATTTTAAACATTTTTAAAACATTGTATGTAGTAAGTTTAATGTCTTGGCTTAATTTTATGAATTATTTTTTTCTTACAGTTAAAGGACTGCAATGTTATTGCAACAAAGTTAGTTTTAATATTGGATGACTTATTATGGGTTTTAACTGATTCCCAGTTGAAGGCTATGGTACAATATGCAAAATCTCTTAGTGAAGCAATAGAAAAATCAACAGAACAAAGAAAGAGTATGGCTCCTGAACCTACACAGGTAAGCTCTTGAGTTAAGAGGAAGAACACTTTACCTGTTATATGAAGTAGATTGTAAGACTTGAGTCCAAGAATCTTTCATTTATTTATTTATTTATTTATTTAGAAAGAGAGGGAGGGGCAGCGAGAGAAGGAGAGAATTTGGGGCAGGCTCCATGCTGTCAGTGCAGAACCTGACATGGGGCTTGAACTCATGAACCTTGAGATTACAGCTTCAGCTGAAATCAAGAGTTCAACACTTAACTAACTGAGCTCATGAACCTTGAGATCACAGCTTCAGCTGAAATCAAGAGTTCAACGCTTAACTGACTGAACCACCCATGTGCCTCATAGTACAAGAATCTTTTATCTAGATATCTTACTGTAATAATTTTCTACACATGGTATTTCTGTGAAAGCATATATGTGTTTCTATATATAGGATGCTTATTTTGTTTGGAGTTCTGTATTAGACACTAGAGTTAATGATGACATAAAAGTATTTGATATTATAGGGGCGCCTGGGTGGCTTAGTCGGTAAAGCGTCCGACTTTCGCTTAGGTCATGATCTCGCGGTTCGTGGGTTCGAGCCCCGCGTTGGGCTCTGTGCTGACTGCCGGTTCAGAGCCTGGAGCCTGTTTCAGTCTGTGACTTCCTCTCTCTCTGACCCTCCCCTGCTCACACTGTCTCTCTCTCACTCTCTCTCCTAGAAATAAATAAAAACATTTAAAAAATTAAAAAAAAAAAAGTATTTGATATTGCAAACACTTCTCTTTAGGAAGTTAAATACAACTTAATTACTAAAGTAAGGGCAAACAGGAAAAACCTGGGTATAGCCAAGGGAGAAATGTGAGAATAGGGCAGAAAGTGTAAAATCATGGGGAATTGCTGAAATTGAACACAGAACTGTAGTGTTGTATCTATTCTTAACAAAAACAAAGGAATATTGTGAAATCCTATTTCTATGAAGCTATTTCTTTAGAAAAAGAGTAATATATCTCAGGTATATAGCTTGTTGGTGATCTGGCTTGGTACATGGAAATGGCATACACTTTAGGTTATCCTATGACTATCAAATTGGTGTTATTTACTGTCTACCTGCTATGTGAATGTAAAAATGAATATTCTGACCCTGTCCTCAAGGGACTCAGGATATAAGGTATAACAGGAAGTCAAATATAAAACAAGTCATTGCTGGGGCGCCTGGGTGGCTTAGTCGGTTAAGCGTCCGACTTTCACTTAGGTCATGATCTCGCGATTCGTGGGTTCGAGCCCTGCGTTGGGCTCTGTGTTGACTGCCAGCTCAGAGCCTGGAGCCTGTTTCGGAGTCTGTGTCTCCCTTTCTCTCTGACCCTCCCCTGTTCACGCTGTCTCTCTCTATCCTAGAAAAAAAAAAAAAAAAAAAAAAAGTCATTGCAGTGCAGCCTAAATGATGGAGTACAAAATTAAAAAGGGGAGTGAAGAGACCATAGAAGCATAGAGAAGTTTTAGTTAACTGCTTGCATAGCTTGGGAAGGCTTCACAAAGAGGATAATGAAATTAGTCTTAAAAATTAGAAGTTTACAACTGAGGGAAAGGATATTTCAGATGAGGGAATAGAATCTGCAAAAGTGTATTGCATGGTGTTTTCTTTTTTTTTTTTTTTTTTTAATGTTTCATTTATTTCTGGAGAGAGAGACAGCGTGAGCAGGGGAGGGTCAGAGAGAGAGGGAGTCACAGACTGAAACAGGCTCAAGGCTCTGAGCTGGCAGTCAGCACAGAGCCCGACACGGGGCTCGAACCCACGAACCGCGAGATCATGACCTAAGCGAAAGTCGGATGCTTAACCGACTAAGCCACCCAGGCGCCCCTGCATGGTGTTTTCTGATAAAAATAAGGAGTTTGGTGTTTTAAGAGCAGTGTTTTTGATAGCTACTTACACAAACTTCTCTGATATACAACATCTGTCCAGGTTTTGAGGAAATTGGCTTCTACATATACCACTTTGATATATTGTGTTCTCTTTATCTTTTTTTTTTTTTTTTTTTTTTTTATTTATTTATTTCTAGGAGAGAGAGCGCGTGAGCAGGGGAGGGTCAGAGAGAGAGGGAGACACAGACTCTGAAATAGGCTCCAGGCTCTGAGCTGGCAGTCGGCACAGAGCCCAGTGCGGGGCTCGAACCCACGAACCGTGAGATCATGACCTAAGCGAAAGTCCAGACGCTTAACCGGCTAAGCCACCCAGGTGCCCCAGTGTTCTCTTTATCTTTATCTTTAACATAAGAATGTACTTATGTTAAAATGCTGGATTCATTCTCCCTTTCCCAAACTCTTACCCTGCTTGACAAATGAAAGGCCACCTTCTTATTTCTTACTCATTCTTACTATGATGGATTGTCCAGTAAGAGGAGGGAGGAAAAACTTAAAAGGTTTGGGGTAACAAGAAAGAGGTAATTTGAATTACTGTTACTCATGTTGGAAGTGTATGACTAATGAATGACTGAGTAACAAGTCAGGTGATTTCCACTACCCTTCTTTGCTTTCAACACATTTGAAGGAGGATCTATAAATGTCAGCTATTAGATTATTAAAAATAATTCTTTAGGGGCATCTGGGTGGCTCAGTCGGTTAAGCGTCCAACCATGGCTCAGGTCATGATCTCGCAGTTCATGGGTTCAAGCCCCGAGCCCCACGTCAGTCTCTGTGCTGACAGCCAGCTCAGAGCCTGGAGACTGTTTCAGATTCTGTCTCCCTCTCTCTCTGACTCTCCCCTGCTCATGCTGTCTCTCTCTCTCTCAGAAATAAATAATTAAAAAAATAATTTTTAAAGATCATTTCATGAATCCTGGCACGTACTTTGCAGTTCAACGAATCATGGCATATTGCTAAAATAAAACTCATTTTCATTCTAATCTACCTATTTATATGTATAGTTTTCTAGAGATTTTAGTCATAAAAAGAAGTAAATAAAGAATTGATGCTGACCCTTTTATCATTCTACCAATAAATAATATTTATCCAGTGAAATAGCTTCATAATTCTTTAGGAGAACCTGATTTTAAGTTTGATGAACAGAACACTGAACTGTAACACAGAATAATTTTCTTGGGCAGGTAGCCTGAGTTCAGGTAGAAGTATGTGGTGACTAGATATAAAGGGCATTCATTATATGTTGAAGAATTTGAACTTTTTCCTGTAGGCATATGGAAGCCACTTACAGTTTTTAAGTACGAAAGGACAATTAAGTAACACTTGGTGGTATTACAGTGGATGGACTGAAGAAGAGAAAGATTACCAGTCTAAAGAAGGGGTGAACTTGAACCTCTGGTAATGGTTTGAAAGAAGAAATCTGCAAACCAAATTGGGGAGAGATATCTGAATTTTTCATCAGTTGAGGATGAAGAACAAAATTGAGGATTTTCAAATGAAAATTTGTAGTTCCATTAGCCAGTAAAGGGAATATAGAAGACGGAAGCAGGTTTAATTAAGGGAGATAAGGCAAAAAAAAAAAAAAAAAAAAAGATAATAATGAGTTCCATTTTGAAAACTGAAAGAATATAAAGGAGTACAGGAAGTAATATTTTAAGTGTTACCATCATAAGCATGAACACTAGTCTATCAGGGTTGACAGTGAAGATTTATGTAGTTTAGGATGTCAGTAACAGAGCTGGTAATTGAAATGAAAGGCTAATACACAAAGTTTTGATGTTACTGTGGGTCTTTATACAATATGTGGATATATTTGTATAGATTATGACAGATTAGGAAACTAGAAAAAGAACAAAGTTCAGTAATCCAGTCACCATAATAAAATCAGTGTTAGCATTTTGAGGTATTTTCTTAAAGGTATTTTGCCTAAGCACCTACAGTTTTCCTAGTTTTAGTAAGTGTGTATTAAGTGGTTATATACAGTTTTCTTCTGTGTTGTTAATCTTTGTAATTATTATTTTTGGTTGCTCCCTAACATTTCATGGTAAATTTACTTAACCATTCACATTACCATCAAGTTTCTTTCTTGGGTGGTAGTTGGCACATTACTACTTTAGGTATCGTATAGAATGTCGTGATAATTTGAAGACCAAGAGAGTGGATTAGAGAGTAAAGTCGTTGACAGTGTTCTTTTGCTCAGTCTGAGAACTTGACAGCCATCTTCTATCATAAATATTTGATTAGCTTCATCCTTTCCTTCTCTAAAACGGAATACACAGAAAACCAAGAAATGTTAAGATTATTCATCAGGCAAAAGAGTTCATAAAGGCCCATTCCTCCCATCCCCCCCCCAAAACAACATGTAAAAACTGAATATACCACAACATTAAGAGAAAGGTTCGTACGGAGAGTAATGTGTATGTTTTATTTATATCAGTATTTATGTTGATGAACAACATAAAAAAAACATGATTAAAGAAATATAAGGTGATGTTTTCCTTCAAAATAGTACTGTCATAGACAAAAAATAGTAGCCTCTTAGGCTTTGAAAGTAGAAGAACATAATAAGAGATTTTTCTTATGGAAACTAGTTTGACAGTTATTTAGTAAAATAATTTTTCTTGAGCCTCCTAGAATTTAAGGCTTCACGATTATATTTCATCTTTCCTTTTCTTTAATTGCTGTGGGTCCCAATCATTTTCTTTGAGAGATTCTCACTTAGTATATTTTGAAATTTATTTACAGATAGTTCTTAATAGATAATGTGTAAATATGTATATACAAAATATATATACTTTAATTTTTCATACATAACTATATTTGATTAGTGAATTGTTCTTAATTAGAAACTCTTTAATATTTTTTATGAAAAATTTGGTCTTCATTTTGTTAATTATTACCAAAAAGTTTCATGTACAGTTCTGCAGCTTATAGATCAGATGATCTTACCATACACTTACATATATAGAATAATTTTAGGCTACTAGGTTCACATAAGTCTTTATGCTTTAGCAGTATTCTATACTTCTTCACTTTGGGGAGAAAAAAATTTGAATTCACAGTCTTTTATAAATCTCTGCTGCTTTCTGGCTGCTTCCAAGTTCAAAGATACATCTCTTTGGAGATGTATCAGAGCACTTACAGTAGTACATGATATCACAAGCACTTTTACAAAGAGGTCATCTATTTCTATAGGATATATAATAGTGAACACAACTGATGTATACAGTGCTCACATTTATTTCTTTTTTAATATGTGGAGCTAATACTATTTGAAGAAGCTGCCTTTATCAGTTAATAAATATATTTTCTAAAATAAGGGCTATATATGTGTAGATATAACTTTTCAAATATTTTAAACATATATTGGTTTCATGTTCAAATTGTGTATAGTTTTCCAATTTTTAGATTTAATTTTATTCCCACATAATTCAGAAAATATTTTTTGGGAATTGAGTCATTGATAGAATAGAAGATATATTAGCTCATTTTTCATGACTTTATTACTAAAGATATTTAAGTTTTCTTGTTAGTGGAATTTCAAATATTTAACTTGTAGTGATAAGGCAGTTTTGAATCTTTTAGAGCTCTGCAGTAGCCCCATCTACCCAACAAGTGAAGACACCACAGACTTCAAATGCTCCTGATCTAAATGATGCAATTGTGAAACTATTCAATGACTTTGATGTTAAAGAAACCTCACATCATTTAGTGATTTCTCATCTAGATCTACACATATGTGATGATATTCATGCTAAAGAAAAAGGTAATAAAAGCTGCTTATTTCAAATTACTTTGATTATTTTTTTTAAGGATTTCCTACAAAACTGGATTATTTATCATTTGTAATGTAAAGTATGTCTCATACAATAACTGGTCATAATTTTAGATTATGTTGTAATTTTAAGCAGTATATATTGTCATGAAACTTTTTTGCTTTAGTTGTTAGCATTTCAGCACAATTAATTATTAGCTATAGATGCTAACAGTAAAGTTTAGAAAACTTAAACTGAATAGATGGAAGGACTGAATAGATGACATCCTTAGGGGATGATGAAATTAACTTTTTAATAATTTTGAAATTACAAATTAAATTTTATTCTATACTCATTTCATAATTATTTGCACATATATTTCCACATGGTGGTATATCTGCATTTTTTCTGACCCCATTTGCATGTAAACACAACTGTATGGCTGTTTAACATTTCTTGTGTTTCTTTTCCAGCAATGCTCCCAAAATTTGGTTAGGAAGCCAAATTCCAGTTAGTTAAGATTTTTGTCTTTACTTTTAGCTTTTGTTTCTCTTATTTTTCTTTATTTAGTAGACACAGATAATGGAGTAATGGGAAGCTCTTCTTGGTCACTTTAAAAATCTGTGGTTCCATAATCTAGGTACTTGCATTTCTTTTCCTCTGTTGGAGAGTGTCCCCGGCCCATAAGTGTTGGAAGGATTTACGAGTGGCCTACTTCTAGGATTGTGTTTCTCAAACTTTGGTGAGAGTGAGGATCAAGCTGAGAATCTCTCTAAAACAGAGATATCTATATCTGACTCCTGTACCTCGGACCTGAATCACAATCTACATCTGTGAAAATTGTTAACTCTGTATTTTTAAAGCTGAGAGAGTACATATTGAGACTGACTTTGGATATTTAGCAGAAGTTACTCTGTCTTCATCAGATAAGGCAGCCAGGTACCAGAGACCAGATAAAAGGGTGGAATGGAAAAGATGAGGAGGGTTTGGAGTTTAGAGATGGATTTGTTGTCTTTTCTTTTGTCCATCTTTGTGTCATTTGTCTTAAAGTTGGTATCTTCTGCTTTAGTTATTTGACAGGAAAATTAAAAAGTTAAAACAAACCAAAATAACAAAATAAGGGGTCAAGTTTAAGTAATAAGCAAAAGAATAGAGACAAGTGTCTTCCATGCTTTTTTTATGTTTCTCACTCTTTATATTCCCTCATAGAATAAAATAAATTATGTTTTTTAAGGGGAAAGCTCCTCCACTAAAATATTTCCCTCATGATACAGATTTGTTCTAAAATCCAGAAAGGTGTGAAATGAATTATATTCATTCATTCCTAGTATCTTAATTTGTCTTTTCCATACTTCCAGTTGATTTATCCATGCTGTGTTAAAATTTCATTTTTATGTTGGAGGTACACTGAGTTGTGATCTACTTTTAATCTTAATATAACTATGTGACTTTGGACAACTGCCTAATCCAGTAGGCTCCCCTTCAATAAGAGACAGGATGATATAGGATAGTGGTTAACATTTCCTGGGTTTAAAATTAGCTCTATGTTTTATTGGCTAGTAAGACCTTGATCTATTTAATTAACCTGTTTGTGTCTCAATTTTCTTGTCTGGAAAATGGAAATAATAATAGTATTTATCTCAGTTTTGTGAGGAAGAGCAAATCAATAAGTATACCTAAAGCATTTAAAACAATGTTTGGCATATGGTTAGGGCTATAAATATAAAAGTTCTGTTTTTTTTTGTACCCTTGTCTTTTAGCTTGATACAATGCAAATGATAGGGGCTCAGTAATACTAATTAGATTGCGTTGCATTTTCTGAATTCTTTAATGTATTGTTTATGACAACAGAGAGACAGTTAATCACTGCTTGGACTGCAAGTACAATAAATGAAGTGGTTCTGATATTTGCTAATGTTTCTTTCTCTTTCTTTCAATGCCAAATTTTTTATTTTCCCAGAGTCAAACAGACGTATTACTGGAGGGGCTATGCAGTTGTCTTTTACACAGCTAACTATAGATTATTATCCTTATCACAAAGCAGGTATGTATAACAATTTCTTGTAAAGAAGTAAATCTTGCCTTAAAGTTATATAGCCAATTTACCTCATTTCTTTTTGTATTTATTATTTTTAGTCTAATACATTTTATTTCTTATTTATTTTATTATTTTGTTTTAATTTAATTTGTGTTTATGTTTATTAATAGGTAACATACAGTGTTATATTAATTACAGGTGTACAACATAGTGATTCAACAGTTACGTATATTACTCGGTACTCATCATGACAAGTGCCCTCCTTAATCCCCATCACTTATTTCATGCAACCACCATCCACCCCCTCTCCCATCAGTTTGTTCTCTACAATTAAGAGTCTGTTTCTTAATACATCTTTTTTTCCCTTTTGCTGCTTGTTTTCCTTCTTAAATTTCACATGAGTGAAATCACATGGTATTTGTCTTTGTCTTATTTTGGTTAGCATTATACTTTCCGGCTCCATCCATATCCTTGCAAATGACAATATTTCTTTCTTTTTTATGGCTGATAATATTCCATTATAGATCTATACCACATCTTCCTTTATTCATTCATCAATCGATGGATACTTGGCTATCAGCACAGCTTGGCTCTATCCTTTTATTTTGCAAGTCTCACTATGGTATGTCATGGTGTTGATCTGTTTTTGTTGATTTTGAAGGGAGTTCCATGTGCCTCTTGAACTTGGATGGCTGTTTCTTTCCCCAGATTAGGGAACTTCTCAGCTGTAATTTGTTCATAAAACCTTCTCTCCCTTTTTCTTGCTTTTCTTCTGGCACTCCCATGATACAGATTTTGTTTTGTTTCATGGAAACACTTAGTTTTCTAAATCTCCCCCTGTGATGTAGTAATTTCCCTCTTTTTTCAGCTTCATTGTTTTCCTAATTTTATCTTCTATTTCGCCTATTCTCCTCTGCTTTTTCAGTCTTCACTGTCACTGTGTCTAGTTTATTTTGCATCTCAATTACAGTATTTCTTTTTTTTTTTTATGTTTTATTTATTTCTGAAAGAGAGAGAGAGAGAAAGAAATAGCATGAACAGGGGAGGGTCATAGAGAGAGGGAGACACAGACTCTGAAACAGGTTCCAGACTCTGAGCCAGCTGTCAGCACAGAGCCCAACGTGGGGCTCAAACCCACAAACTGTGAGATCATGACCTGAGCTGAAGTTGGACACTTAACCGACTGAGCCACCCAGGCACTCCAGTTACAGTATTTCTTAATTCACTGTGACTAGTTCTTAGGTCTTTGATCTCTGCAGCAGGGGTTTCTCTGGTGTCTTCTATGCTTTTTTAAAGCCTAGCTAGCTGTCTTATGACTGTTGTTCTAAATTCTTGTTCAGATGTATTGTTTATATCTGTGTTAAAATCCCTGATTATGATTTCTTCTTGAACTTTCTTTCAGGGAGAATTGCTCCATCTTGTCATTTTGACTAAGTTTCTGTCTTTGCATGCTTTAAAAGCTTGTTATGATTTCTGCAACTGAGATTACTCGTATATTAAAAAGGGGTCATACTCTGTCCGGGACCTGGTACTCCAGATGGTGTTTCGGGTATAGGCTGTATGTACTTTGCTGTTGTGTTTTGGCAGCACTTTCTCACTGGTCATTTCTCTGCAGAGCTCCTTGCTTGCAGTGATGCAGTGTTTAGACCTTTAACTAGGTGTGTTTTGATTTGTTTGTTGAAGTAACCTGGGAAAAAAAGAGGTTGGGCCAAGCCTGATTCCATAAAATGAGAAAAGGAAAGGGAACAGAAAAAAACAAGCAGAGAATCAAAAAACTATAAAGCTGATTCTAACGAAAAAGAAAGGAAGAAAAAAAGAAAGTAGGAGAAAAGAGAAAAGAAAGGTAAAGAATAAAAAGATTGGTAAACAAAGATAAAAGAAAATGACAAAAAAACAAATCAGAAACTATTATCCTGATTCCAAAAGAAAAAAGAGTTGTCTGTGGGTGCCTGGGGGATGGTGGCTCTGCTGGTCTGGAGGAGAGGCTACGTCTAGCTGCCCTGGCTCAGAGTCCATCCTGCCCCAGGAGATAAGCAGTTGGCAGGCACAGGGTGGGAGGGTGTTCCTGTTAGTGGGTGCTCACCTCTCCCCTTCAGTGTTGCTCTCTGAATTCCTACCGTGTTGTTGTTGGGGCGAGAATGGCACTGCCCCCAGTCTCTCGTCCCTGGTCTGGGGATCCCAAACCCTGCTATTCAGGTAGCCCTTACAAAGTAGAGTTAGCCCTGTGTCAAAACTCGCTTGTGTCTTTTTTTTGGTGCACAGCTGGGATTCAAAACCGGAGGTTTTCTGTTCTGTTGCATATATGGGTGTATCCATTTTTGTGCTGGTACCATACTGTTTTGATTACTACAGCTTTGTAGTATAACTTGGAGGTCTCGAGTTGTGATCCCTCTAGCTTTGCTTTTCTTTTACAAGATTGCTTTGGCTCTTCGAGGTCTTTCGTGGTCCCATACAAATTTTAGGATTGTTTGTTCTAGTTCTGGGAAAAATACTGTTGGTATTTTTGATAGGAATTTTATTAAATGTGTAGATTGCTTTGGGTATTATAGACATTTTAACAATATTTGTTCTTCTAATCCATGAGCATGAAATGTATTTCCATTTCTTTGTGTCATCTTCCATTTCTTTCATCATTGTTGTATAGTTTTCAGAGTACAGGTCCTTCACTTCTTTGGTTAAGTTTATTCCTAGGTATCTTATGGTTTTTAGTACAATTGTAAATAGAATTAATTCTTTGACTTCTTTTCCTGCTATACATTATTGGTGTATAGAAATACAACAGGTTTCTATACATTGATTTTTTTTTTTAATCCTCCAACTGTATTGAATTTGTTGATCAGTTATAGCAGATTTTGCTGGAGTCCTTTGGGTTTTCTATATATGTTATCATGTCATCTGCAGATAGTGGAAGTTTTATATCTTTCTTACTGATTTGGATGCTCTTTATTTCTTTTTGTTGTCTGATGCATGGCTAAGACACTCGGTACTGCATTGAGTAAACATGGTGAGAGTCGACGTCCTTGTTTTGTTCCTGACCTTAGGGGAAAATCTCTCAGTTTTTCCCCTTTAAAAATGTTGTTTGCTGTGGGTGTTTCATATATGGCCTTCATTATGTTGAGGTATGTTCCCTCCACTACTTTGATGAGGGCTTTTTTTTTTATAATGAATGGATGTTGTACTGTGTCAAATGGTTTTTCTGAATCTATTGAAATGATCATACGGTTTTTATCTTTTATGGATATGATGTTTCACATTGATTGATTTGCAAATATTGAACCACCCTTGCAACCCAGGAATAAATCTCTACTTTATTGTGGTGAATGATTTTTCTAATGCATTGTTGAATTTAGTTTGCTAGACCATAAGAGACTCTCAAACACAGAAAGCAAACTGAGGGTTGATGGAGGTTGGGAGAGAGGGGAATGTGTGTCGCGGGCATTGAGGGCACTTTTTCGGATGAGCACTGGGTGTTTTATGGAAGCCAATTTAACAATAAATCATATTAAAATAAAGAATTCAGTTTGCTAGTATATTGTGGTTTTTTACATCTGTGTTCATCAGGGATATTGGCTTATACTTCTCTTTTTCAGTGGTATCTTTATTTGGTTTTGGTATCAAGGTAATGATGGCTTTGTAATATGAATTTGGAACTTTCCTTTCTTTCCTACTTTTTGGAATAGTCTGAGAAGAATAGGTATTAACTCTTCTTTAAATGTTTGTTAGGATTTACCTGTGAAGCCATCTTGTCCTGGACTTTTGTTTGTTGGGAGTTTTTTGATTACTGATTCAGTTTCATTGCTGCTTATTGATCTTTCAAATTTTCTTTTTCTTCCTGTTTGAGTTTATAGTTTATATATTTCTAGGAATTTATCCATTTCTTTTAGGTTGTCCACAATTTGTTGGCATATAGTGTTTCATAATGTTCTCTAGTAATTTCTGTGGTCTTGGTTATTTCTACTCTCTCATTTGTGATTTTATTTATTTGAGGCTTGTTTGTCTTTTTTCTTGATAAGTCTGGCTAGAGATCTGTCAATTCTATTGATTTATTTCAAAGAAGTAGCTCCTGGTTTCATTGATCTGTTCTATTGTGGTTTTGTTTGTTTTTCTATATCACTTATTTCTGCTCTAATCTTTATTATGTCCAAGATCTTTTAGATGTAAGGTTAGATTGCCTATTTGAGATTTTTCTTACTTCTTGAGACAGATTTTGCGATAAACCTTTCGTTTGCAACTACTTTTGCTGCATCCCAAAAGTTTCGGGCTATTGTATTTTCATTTTCATTTGCTTCCATGTACTTGTTTATTTCTTCTTTCATTTTCTGGTTGACCCATTCATTGTTCAGTAGCATGCTATTTAACTTCCATGTATTTGTGCTCTTTCCAGATTTTTTCTTGTGGTTGACCTCTAGTTTCATAGCATTGTGGTCAGAAAAGATTCCTGGTATGACTTCATTCTTTTTGAATTCATTGAGATCTAATTTTGTACAGTGTTCCATGTGCACTTGAAAAGTATGTGTATTCTGTTGTTTTAGGATGGAATTTTCTGAATATATCTATTAAATTTATCTGTTCCAGTTTGTCATTCAAAGTCATTATTTTCTCATTGATTTTCTATTTACTTGGTCTGTCCATTGATGTTTAAGTCCCCTAATGATATTGTATTAATATTGATTAGTTCCTTTATTTTTTGTTATTAACTGTTTTTTTGTATTTGGGTGCTACTGTGTGGGAACATAAATATTTATAATTGTTACATCTAATTGTTGAATTGTTCCCTTTTTGATTATATAGTGTCCTTCTTTGTCTCTTTAAAAATTTTTTAAATTTGTTTTTTTTAAAAATTTTTAAAAATGTTTTATTTATTTCTGAAAGAGAGAGAGAGACAGCATGAGCAGTGGAGGGTCAGAGAGAGAGGGAGACACATAATCTGAAACAGGCTCCAGACTTTGAGCTAGCTGTCAGCACAGAGCCCGACACAGGGCTTGAACCCACAAACCATGAGATCATGACCTGAGCCGAAGTTGGATGCTTAACTGACTGAGCCATCCAGGCGCTCCTTAAAGTCTTTGTTTTAAAGCCTGTTTTGTATGAAGTAAGTATTACTCCTCTGGCTTTTTTTGATATCCATTTGCATGGTAGGTATTTTTCCACCCCTTCATTTAGAATTTGCTGGTGTCGTTTGGTAAGATGAGTCTCTTGTTGGCAGCATGCAGATGTATCTTGTTCTTTTTATGCATTCTGTCACACTGTGTCTTTTGATGGAAGTGCTTAGTGCATTTACATTCAAAGTAATTATTTATAGATATGTATTCATTGTCATTTTATAATTTGTTTTGTGGTTATTTCTGATGATTTTCTCCTATCTTTTTTTGTCTCTCTTTCTTGGTTTCCTGATTTTCTTTAGTGATATGTTTGGATTTCTTTCTTTTTTCTTTGCATATTTATTATTGGTTTATGATTTGGTTACCATTAGCTTTGTATATAACCTCTTTTGCAGATGGCTGTCTATATTAACTTTGTCATTTAGATTTGATCCCATTCCTACTCCTTTACTCTCCACACTTTATATATATGTTTTTATATTTTCTAGTCTTTTATTTTGTGAGTTCCATGACTGATTTTTTACAGAAACATTCATTTTTGCTGTCTTTGTGTTTTCTACCTTCATACTGTCACTTTGGTTTCTCTTTTCCATTTAATGTGTCTCCTTTAATATTTCTTGCTGGGCTGGTTTAGTGGTCATGAACTTCTTTAGTTTTGAGTATTCTCAACTGCAGATTTTTCCAATTCAGAACTTTGAATAATACCACTAACATCTTGCTTGAAAAGTTTATTCTGAAAAATCTCCTGGTACCCATCTGGGCATTCCCTTGTAAGTTACTGTTTTCTTTTGTCTTGCTGCTTTAAAATTTTTTTCTTCATCACTATTATTTTTGTCAGTTTAATTAAATTTGTCTTGGTGTGGATCTGCTTTTGTTGAGTTTGATGGGAGTTCTCTTTGCCGTCTGGACCTGGATATGTTTTCTTTCCGAGATTAGGGAAATTTTTAGCTTTTATTTCTCCAAATAAATTTTCTGCCGTATTCTCTCCTATAATATTATATTTGATCGAGTCACTGAGTTTCCTAAGTCTATTCTCATTTTGCATATTTTTTTCTCTTTTGTTATGCTTGATTCCTTTCCATTAATTTGTCTTCTCGGTCACTGATTTTTTTTCCCATTTCTTCCTTCCTGCTGCTTATTCTATCAAATGTATTTCTCATTTTGTTTATAGAGCCCTTTATCTCTGGTATGTCATTCCATATCTCTTTGTTAAGGGCCTCACTAATGGTCTCCTCTTTTCTCAAGTCCAGTGAATATCTTTATAATCGTTACTTTAAATTCTCAATCTGGCTTGCTACTTGTATCTGTTTCTTTTAGATCTCTGGCCGTGTCCTGTCCTATTCTCATTTGGGATAGATTTTTCTGTCTTTTCATTTTGTCTAAGTCTCTGTACCTCTTTCTCTGTGTTAGGAAAGTCAGCTACATCTCCTATTATTGAGGGTAATGGCCTTATGGAGAGGAGGTCATGGGGTGCACTCCTTTGTCATGTCCCCTGTACCCCAGGTCCTACTGCTTCTGGGAGTGTCTCCAATATGTGCTGCGTGTGTTTTGCTCTTGTTTCCTAGCCACTTTATCCATCAGGCCAGTTGTCTACAGAGGCTCTCTTTGCGTCTCGTTGGCAGTGATTAGTCCCTGGCCTGAATATGGCACATTTTAACTAAGTGTGTTCTGGTCTACTTGTGAAATGAGGCCTGTTGGCATTGCAACTGGCACCGAGGCTCTGCAAAATTCCCACGTAGGGAGACCGTGTGAACAGGGCTTTGGGTTGATCTTTTGGGGAAGGGGATTTGCTGTGCTAGAGCTGAGACAAGTCCCACTGGGAGAGGCAGTTCCACTGGAGTGCATGGGACGTAGCTTGGTGCAAGTGAGTTAGGTCATGAATGTCTGCACTAAGCTGATTCCCTAAGGATAAGAAGAATTTCAGCCATGTAGTAGGATTCGAGGCACTTTTTAATTAATTAATTAATTAATTTATTTATTTTTTAATGTTTTTAATTTATTTTTAGGAGAGAGAGAGACAGCGTGAGCAGGGAGGATCAGAGAGAGAGGGAGTCACAGACTGAAACAGGCTCCAGCCTCTGAGCTGGCAGTCAGCACAGAGCCCGACGCGGGGCCCGAACCCACGAACTGCGAGATCATGACCTAAGCGAAAGTCGGACGCTTAACCGACTAAGCCACCCAGGCCCCCCCGAGGCACTTTTTAAAAAACTTTTCTGTCTTTTCTAAATTTCATTAGTAGACTTTTTACATGTGATTTAGCCAAAAGGCCGAGAAGTGATACATTAATAGACTTTTTTTTTTTTTAATATTTTTTATTTATTTCTAGGAAAGAGAGAGAGAGAGGGACAGACAGCGTGAGCAGGGGAGGGTCAGAGAGAGAGGGAGTCACAGACTCCGAAAGAGGCTCCAGGCTCTGGGCTGGCAGTCAGCACAGAGCCCGACGCAGGGCTCGAACCCACGAACCGCGAGATCATGACCTAAGCGAAAGTCGGACGCTTAACCGACTAAGCCACCCAGGCGCCCTTAATAGACTTTTAATAATTAAATATTGATAGATTTTTCCTCCCAAATAATAAAAAAACAAAAAGCCTTTAAGGTTATGTCCAAATTAAGTAATTTGACCTTACGCTCATCTCTGCATTTTGGTGATGTGTGACTTTTTTTTTTAATTCACAAAAATAAGAAAAACAAGGTTTAATGATTTTTCCAGGACATTAAGGAAGTTACAAAATTTTTCTCTTCACAAATTTACACCTCCTTCTGTTTATTATTTCTGTATGTCTGCCTGACAGAATATAAAGGTTATATACTATTTGTTTGGTTTTTGTTTGAAGGTTTTGTTGTATATTCTGTTTTCCTGATTTGTAAGTTACTTATATATATGTAAAGTATTTTTAACTACAGAAATGATTCATATTATGGAAGGTGAAACTCAGTCATAAAGTAGATTTTATTTATTTTTTTTTAAATTATTTATTTATTTTAAGAGAGTGTCCATGCATGCGTGCAAGCAGGAGGGCAGAAAGAGAGGGAGGGGTAAAGAGAATTTCAAGATGAAGATCGTGACTTGAGTCAAAATTAAGAGTCAGACACTTAACTGACTAAGCTACTCAGGCGCCACCCAAAGATAGCATCTCTGGGTGGACACAATATTTTCTGAACCCTTTTATGTACATATTACTTTTCTCAGTTTTTGCTCCACAGAAACCTAATAATCCTAATTTTTTATTTTACTTCCCAAGATTTTTATATAGGTGTAGATATATCTTTATGCCTGATGTCCATCTTGAGAAATTTTATTGGTTTTTTAAGTGTTTTAATAATCCTCATCATTTTAAGGATAGGTTTTGTCACTTTACAACAAATCTTTGATGAGAGACCTTTTTTTCTGGTAGTATTTTCTGTGTTTCTAATGACGGTATGTTAGATACTTGAGCATTCACTGAAGGTTGACCAGCAGTACTATTTGTAATTGAAACTTTGAGTGATGTTCTACTAATGGTTGAATTTTGACAGAAACCTTTTAGATAATGTCCTTTTGACATTTTTTGCATGAGCTCTATATGTTTTGCTCATATTTTCTAGGAAGATTAAAATCTCTTTTAGGTGAACCCTGCTCCCTTGAGAAAAAATCCTTTAGAAAATAAAATCTAATTAGAATCATTGCTATAATAAAATAAATGAAAATTGTGCATTTTTCAGTGAAATACTTGTCATTCATTTTACAGGAGATAGTTGTAATCATTGGATGTATTTTAGTGATGCAACCAAAACAAAAAATGGATGGGCCAACGAGTTGTTACATGAATTTGAGTGCAACGTTGAAATGCTTAAGCAGGCTGTAAAGGATCATAATGTAGGTTCACCTCCTAAATCCCCAACACATGCCTCTCCCCAGCACACACAAACAGGTATTTTACCTATAACAACATTATGGCATTCCCCTGATTGTTTTTGTGTGTGTGTGTGTGTGTGTGTGTGTGTGTGTTGGTCTGTGTGTCTGTGTGATCATGATAGGATATCTTCTGTAAATAAGTATTAACTTTAAATAAAGTCTAAAAATTCTACACCTTATTTATACCTTAGGCTTATGGACCAAAGCACCTTTTAAATTAACATGACCGATAATAATAATACCCATGTACAATGTTTGAGATTGTTAAATAGCTGATAGGTCTCTCTTTTTAAACAGAATTTCTTGTAAAAGTTATTGTATAAGAATACCTTAAATGTGATGTGAGTATAATTTGTGTTTAAAGAATAATTACACAAAAGAAGAATAATCATTATAATAACTTAAATTCCTGCATCAGTTTATATATAAAGTATTTTCACATATATTATTTTATTTGACAAATTAGAGTTCATGTATATTTCTAGTAGCTGTCTTCATAGCAAAAGAGTGATTATTAAAAATAATTTGCCATGGATTGAAAGTTTTTTTATTTCCTACAGAGAAAGACTCAGCTCTAAAAGGGACTTCCAGAGCACCTTCAGTATTATCTCAGCAGTCCAAAGCTAAGTTAATGTCTAGTTCTGTTGTGGTTAGACTTGCAGATTTCAATATATACCAGGTATGCTTCATTTTTAATTAAATCGTCTGATAAAACAACTTCTGCAAACAACTTGTATTTTATTTTAAATATTTATTAATTTATTTTGAGAGAGAGAGAATCCCAAGTAGGCTCCGCGCTGTCAGCACAGAGTGTGTGTGGCTTGATCACACAACCATGAGATCATGATCTGAGCCAGACTCTTAAATGACTGAGCCGCCCAGATACCCCGCAAGCACTCTTGTAAACTAATACCACTATTTTATTTAAAAACATCGTGGCCAGTTTTGTGAAATGGCTAAATTAGACAGGATAGAAAATATCTGTTCATTAATTTTTGTTTACATGGTTATGCAGAATTAACCAAACCGTGAGGTTAAGAGCATAGTCCTCCAGACTGCCAAATCTTCACAAGACTTCTGACAGCAACTGCAAGTTCAGGAGACTCCCCTAAGCCACCTGCAGATTCAAGAATTCATTGGATTAAATCATAGAACTCACTGAAATAAGTTACGCTAAGAAGCACATTTATACTAAGAATTACATTTATTACAGGGGAAGGATATAAATTGGGTTCAGCCATAGGAAGCGAACCTAGATTGGGCTAGGAGGGTTCCAAATGTGGAACTTCCTTGTCCTCAGGACACAGGGAACAATATACATGAAGTACACATAACAATATACATGAAGTATTACCCTCATAGATGAGCTCAGTCATTAATAGATACCAGGTGACCCAAAGCCTCCATTCTCTGAAAACTACTAAGACTATCAAATACAGCCAGCCCCATACTTAGTCATCATTGTACACATAGACTATCAGGTGTCCCAGGGATCTACCATGAATAGGGAATTCTAAAAATTTAGAAACACATCCCAGAAGCAGGAACAAAGGCCAGACCTCTCTTAGGAGGCCAAATTCCTTATTACACAGCGCTCTTAGTGGAAGAAACTAAAATATTTTTTTTGCATTCTTGAACTACTGAGTATTGGCTATCTTTTGAATGTAATTTCATGGCTAGGAATTCTGTCCATTTATATTGTTCAGGCTGTAATCATACAATATGGTCTAATATTTCAGTCCTCGAGACCAACATAATAGAATATAACATTCTTTAAAAATAAACAATTTCAGATACATGTTATCATTTATGAATTGTTCTGGTTCATTTTGATAAGTCTGTGGCCTTGAGACTTAGTTTTATCTGAAACTTTTTCTTTTACTCAGTAGTTTTCAACTGGGATTGATTTTATAACCCAGGGGACATTTACCAATGTCTGAGGACTTCTTTGATTGTCACAACTGGAGGAGGTTGTTGCTGACAAATAGTGGGTAGAGACCAGTGATGCTGCTAAATATCCGACAATGCACTGGACGTGGCTAGCAGTGCTGCAACCAAGAATTATCTTGGCCCCAAATGTCAGTAGTGCCAATTTTAAGAAACCTCAATTACACATTATTTTCTTATTGTACAGTGGCTTCTTGTTTTACATTCCATATATATTCTGTATTTTATATGAAGCTAGAAGATGTAAATAAATTCATATAGAAATAGGAGAGAGGAATCACCTATAATCCCAAGTAGCTGAGGGTGAAATACAGTAAAGAAATCCTACATGCACAAATACACCAGAGCAAAACAAAAATAACTGAAAGAAAATAGTATGTTTATGTCAATTTGCATAACTTTTTAACTATTGAAGGAAAAAGGAAGTAAGCTACTGTCTATTAAGGTAAATTGATACTTTGAGTTAAGGATTTGCTTCCATATATGCAGAGAAAAGCTTCTTAATTGGATAATGCAAAGAACTGACTTAAATTTATAAAGACATACAAGGATTCAAAAGGCTTTATTAGCAATTTATACAAGAGGAAACCTAAACTGAAAAAAATAGCCTACTTCATATGAAAAATATACATGTTTGTTGAATGAATGAAAAAAATTAACCTTGAGATACATCCCTGGATATATACTAAACAAGTACAAATAAATGAAATTGATAAAACTATTGGTTGAACTTTGGTGGGGATTAGTATATACATTTTTTATGTAAATTCACTATTTTGGGGGGAGATTGAAAAAGTGTAGCAAGAACCTTAAAACTCATAGTCTTTTTAGACAATAATAAAGTGATCAAACTATTTGACAGAAGAATTTGTAGTTATATTATTTTTAAGTTAATTTTTAATGTAAAATATGCATAACATGAAATTTGCCATTTCAACCATTTTTTAAAATCGAGGTATAAGTGGCACGTAACATTACTATTAGTTTCAATTGTACAGCACAATGACTTGATAACATGTTAGTTATTTTTAATTGTGTAATCATTTGCATTACTTATGCACATACTTGTACAACCATCACCATTTTCTATTTCTATAATTTTTTTATTATCCCAGACTGAAACTCTGCATATAGCTAAATTACTTTTCATCATAATAAATTGTGGTAACGAATTACTCTAAAGTACCTACCAGGGAAGCAGTGTGTTCTTGGGGACTTAGATCTGTGTCCTGACTTTCCCATTTATTTACTTCTGTTACAGAAATACTCTGATATTTTAAGGCTTCACATGATAAGTTTGTAAGGGCCTTAATAAAGAGTTGATTTTGTAACTGAGAAGACTTCAAAGAGGTTATAGGTTTTCTGAATAGTTGATTGGTATTAAAAATAATAAAATGTGAATTATTAAAAATAATCTAATGTGAAGTTAAATGCATAATAAAGTTTACATTGGAAATTAACCATTAATAAATTATGAAGTAGTTTTAGGAGTTTGAAGTGATGCCCATGTGTCATAAATTATGGGAAGAGATTTATTCAGTGTTACTTCAGTATACTTAATTATTTTTTCAGGTCTCTACAGCAGAACAGTGTCGTTCTTCTCCCAAAAGTATGATTTCTTGCAATAAGAAATCCCTGTATCTTCCTCAGGAAATGTCAGCTGTCTATATAGAATTCACAGAATATTACTATCCAGATGGAAAGGATTTTCCAAGTAAGAAAGTTTTGTTTTGTTATTATTTGTCCATTACTTGGAAGTTGGTTTTTTTTTCTTGCTAAGTTTTTGACTTTTATAGATGTGAAAAAAGAAACAAAGTCCCATTGTTCTTTACACTTGTTATTATTGTATTTAGTATATAACTCTGTATAGCATTTTTTACATATTCTTATTATTTGTTCATATTTTTTTTCCCTCTCACTAGCTTGTAGCATCCTTAATGCTGAGAATCACATAGTAGTCATGCTTCATTTTATCCCTGAGGCTTGACTTGTTACTTTACTTAGTAGCTGTTTGGTAAATGATAGAATTTATGAAAGTTTGTTTATTTGTAGATTAAGGTCATTTTTTCCATTTTAAAAACCTGTTAATAGTTCAGCTATATATAAAACTCTATATTTCTTTGAAAACTTAATAATGGAGTTATTCTTCTAGCTATCGAGAATGTTTTTTGGCTGTTTTTTATGAGCAAATGTGTAGTTTGGACAACTTTTGGCACTTTAATTAGAAACATTGAATTCCATGAATTTTGATTTGCCAGCTATTTTGGAGTCCTAAAGTGAAAATGATTATACATTTGTGTTCTTTGAATGCTAAATTTCTTTGCTGTTGTCTGAGTTCATCCCACAGTTCTTCAAACTAAAAGTTGCCTTTGTTTATGTGGTACCTTTTTCTTTAACTGTTGAATCATTTAATCCTTATTTGTGCCTAAGTTTTGGGATCTAATTCTCACCATGTTCATGCTTTTCAGCAGTTTTTGTGTATTTCTCATCTGTTTATCCTTTCTACCTTCCCAACTAAAACAGTGAGAAGATTAAAAAAGGTGAAGACATTTGCTTAGCACTTTAGTAAGATATCATGTGTCTTCCCCGAAGGCTGCAGCTGTATTACAGTCTTTCCACCATATTCACAACCATTTGTCTGTAATTAGAGAATCCCATTGTTTCCAGCCCTCCTTGCCCCTCACAAGTAATTGTTTTCCTTAAGTAATATATCACTGAACTAGTAATTCTTCTTCAGAGTAAAGACTAGTTTCCAAGATATTTGGTTTCTAATCTAGGTTTGTTTATTTATTTCTATCAGTTTTATTAACATGTGCCAAAGGAATTATAATCTTATTCTATAATATATATTTTTTCTGATTAAAAATATTAAGTTCCTCTTAGCAATTTAAAGCCTAGCCCCCTAAATACTTAGGAATGGAATTGCTAGGTTATGTTTAACTGTGTTTAATTTAACTTTTCATTATGAAAATTTTCAAACATACACAAAGGTACAGGGATCCATTTTCAGTCCTTACATTTCATCTCTTTGTTAAGCAACCCAACTTTACAAAAATATAACTTTTAAAATAATTCTAAGTGTAATATATGCTATGTTCTTTAAGAAAATAATATGCCCAAAATAAACTACCCTTAAGTCTACAATTTAGAGACAACTTCTGCTAAAACATAAATGTATGAATTTGCTAGGGCTGCCATAACAAAGTACCACCAACTGGGTGAGTACTCACAACTCACTAACTGGGTGAGTTACACAAAAGAAATTTATTTATTCATAATTCTGGAGGCTAGAAGTTCTAGATCAAGTGTCAGCAGAGTTGTTTCTTCAGAGAATTCTTACTGGCTTCTAGATGGCTATCTTTTCACATGTTGTTTGCTCTGTGTGTGTTTCCTAATGATGCACATTATATTCGACTAGGGCCCACCCATATGAACTATTTAATTTACCATAATTGCCTCTTTAAAAGCTCTGTCTTCAAATACAGTCATATTCTGAGGTACCCTGGGTTAGCATATCAATTTTGAGGGGACACAGTTTAGACCATAACAATAAGTATAGTGTTGTGAGTCCTGTTTTTAATTTATGTGTTTCTTTTGCATATTTGATTTACATCCTGTACCCTTTTTTTTTAAGTCCTTTTTTTTAAGTTTATTTGAGAGAAAGCAAGTGTGAGTGAGCAAGTAGGTGGGGGAGGGGCAGAGAAAGAGGCAGAGAGAGAATCTAAAGCAGCCTCTGTGCTGTCAGCGGGAGCTGAGCACAGGGCTCGATCCCATGTACTGGTAGATCATGACCTAAGCCAAGATCAAGAGTTTGGACACTTAATCAGCTGAGCCACCTAGGCGCCCCTACATCCTTTCCCTTCGGTGATATGTGCATGTTCCAGGTTTTTACAGGTTTATTTAAATATTTTAATAACTATATAATAATCTATTTCATAACTAGACCCCTGTTGAGAACTATGTATAGATTTTTCTACTGCTTAGTGTACCAGTTTCTTCCTCTGTCCCAGATCTCCACAGTGCAGATTCTTCTTTCCTTCTGTGTGATAGCCTTGGGGACTACATTTACTCTCTAGTTCTCTTTGTAGCTGTCATCATTACTCAGTGTGTACTTGAGAGGCTTTCTCTTTCCTTCCTTCTAGAGTATGATGTGATCTCTTCAGCACTCCACTTCCTTTCAGTTTCCAAATAAAGTCCTGCCACATCCCAGCTGGATGTCTCTGTTTGACTTGAATTACATTTTTCTACCTTTGTTTCTGTCTTGAGTAAAAATCTACAGACATTTTATTATTTTTGTGCTTAACAACATAACACAAAATATTGTTGGCATGCAAACCCAAAATATTGTTGGCATTCAGTGAATCTTTGCTGAAAGAAAATGAATGAATGAATGAATGAATGAATGAGTGCAAAAAAAAACACCCCATCCTATTCAGGACATTGTAATCCTTCTCTTTACTGATATCCTATACCTTGTATTTATTTTCCTTAAATTATTGTTCTAGATATACATGGTTTTTGCTTTACTAGAAGTAAATAGGTCTGAAAGTTTGGAATAGAAGATTTTTATCAAGATGCTCTGAAAACAATAATGGCTTTTATAGTATAAACAAAAGGATTTCAGAAAGTGATGTATACTCTAATTATGAATATTCGTTTAACGTAAGTTAGCGCTAAAACACTTATCCAACCCCTAAGCATTCCAATATTTGAGGGGAGCTATGAAAAAGAGTATATTCCTTTTATTATTTAGTAGATACTTGAGTTTTTGCACTAAACACTATTCTAAGGCTAGGGTTAGGTGGAGAATAAAACTGCATGGCCCCTCCTCTCAAGGAGACCTGCCTTATTCACTACTTTCAAAGGAAATTACTCATTAGATTCGATTATCTTATTTTAGAGGATTCAGGTTGACATTCAGGTAGTAAAAGTCCTTGTAGATACTAGGAAAAGACATCTAAACAGTATTTCGTATTTATAGTTTTAGAATAAACAATATATTTTTCAGTTAGTGAAGCATAGAAAAATGCTTGTCTAAATACATTTGCTACCATCTGCATGTGTCACTTTAATTTTGTTCCTAAAATTTTAAAAACTTATTATCTTAATTTAAAAAGAATAAAAGTTGTTGAAAATGATTTTTTCCTCAGGAAGGATTTAGACTATCTGTTCATTAAAAATCTTTAACAATTTTTTTCTCTACAGTTCCATCGCCCAACCTTTATAGCCAACTGAATGCACTACAATTTACTGTGGATGAAAGAAGTATTCTATGGTTAAATCAATTTCTCTTGGATTTAAAACAGAGTCTTAATCAATTTATGGCTGTATACAAGTTGAATGACAATTCAAAATCTGATGAGCATGTTGATATTCGAGTTGATGGCTTAATGCTAAAGGTACCATATAAACAAGTGGCTGTGATAATAAAACCATTTTTAGAGAAGAAAAGTTAACAGCATTGTAATTTCTAGGATTTAAGATGGGTGCTCAAATATAAATCAGCTTTGTTGTAATCTTAATTTTGATGATGAAATTTTAATTTTAATTTTCAGTTTAAGAAGCTTTAATAAGACTGTTTTTTCCCCCTTTCTCTGTCTTCCATTTAACTTGTTTTATTTTGTCACTGCTCATCCATTTGGAGGTAAGCAGAAATAACATTTAAATCAGTCATTTCCCCCTCTACTTCCTACCAGAGCTGATAAAATTTTTCTTTCATTAAAAAATTTTTTAGGGGCGCCTGGGTGGCTTAGTCGGTTAAGCGTCCGACTTTCGCTTAGGTCATGATCTTGCAGTTCATGGGTTCAGGCCCCGCGTCGGGCTCTGTGCTGACTGCCAGCTCAGAGCCTGGAGCCTGCTTCGGACTCTGTGTCTCCCTCTCTCTCTGACCCTCCCCTGCTCACGCTGTCTTTCTTTCTCTCCTAGAAATAAAGAAAACATTAAAAAATTAAAAAAAAATTTTTTTAATGTTTTTTATTTATTCTTGAGAGAGAGAGAGCAGGAGTGTGAGCAGGTGAGGGGCAGAGCAAGAGAGGGACACAGAACCTGAAGCAGGCTCCAGGTTCTGAGCTGTTAGCACAGAGCCTGGTGTGGGGCTTGAACCCACGAGCCTTGAGATCATGACCTGAGCCGAAGTCAGTCACTTAATTGACTGAGCCACCCAGGCCCCCCCTAAAATTTTTCTTTTAAAGCGGAAATTAATATAGTGAAACTTATAAATTAGATCTGGGTTTTATTTGTCCACAGTTATTCTGTTATTGATATCCAAAGATAATAGAAAGTTACTTTGTATTCCAACCAAGTTGATAATCTGAAGCCCACGAATATTTAAACATCAAAGGAGAGAAGTTTTTAAAAAATCAGCTACTGTAGTATAGTAAAGAGAGTAAGACTTGGATGTGGATAAAAAAATTTCAGTTTCTGAATCTGTTACTGGTACTATAAATTTCTATCCCTTTAATTTCTTCTCTATAAAATGAAGTTATTGGGGCACCTGGGTGGCTCAGTCGGTTAAGCGTCTGATTTCAGCTTATGTCATGATCTCAGGGTTTGTGGGTTTGAGTCCCTCATCGGTCTCTGTGCTGACAGCTCAGAGCCTGGAGCCTGTCTTCAGATTCTGTGTCTCCCTTTCTCTCTGGCCCTCCCCTGGTCATGCTGTCTCTATCTTTCTCTCTCTCAAAAATAAATAAAACATTAAAAAAATTTTTAATGAAGTTATTAGTAAAATTTTAAATTGCAGAAATGTAAAAATTTTTCACAAAAATCTTATTGTGTTGAGTATATAAAGACACATTTTATAAAATCACAATTATACTTTAAGACAATTATATAATCTGTACATTTTCTCAATATGCACAGCTTTAAGACCAGTCCCTTTGAACTCTTTGCTGTGAATATTGTAAGGAATGAGGTTAATTATTTCTGAAAAAATAGTAAATTGTTTGACCTATACATTTAAGTTTATTTTCTTAATAGTTTTATCTGAGAAAAGTGATTCTAACGGTATCTATCCAGTCATTTCATCTAGTCATCCTCCATATCTCTTAGATTTAAAATATCATAAAAAGTTCTTTTTTCCAAACTTGACATTTAATTGTCAGGGCATAGTGAGCTTTTATTAATACTGATTTAATTTTAATTTTATCAAAGTTGTTCTTTTCATAGTGGTTAATCAGTAAAGTCTCTTTTACTTGGTTTAATAAAAAGCTTTGGGGGGAGAGAGGTAGTATATTAATGTCTGGATAAGAAAGTACTGTTTTGGTGGGATATACCAAAAAGAATTCCTGAGTTAAGTTATATCTTGATTATTTTATCTTTAAGACATATGGTATTTTTAAGTTAGACTAGATTAATGTTTTTTCTCTTGTAGTTTGTTATTCCTTCTGAAATGAAATCTGAATGTCATCAAGATCAACCACATGCAATTTCTATTCAGAGTTCTGAAATGATTGCAACAAATACAAGGCACTGTCCAAATTGTCGACATTCTGATCTAGAAGCTTTGTTTCAAGACTTTAAAGATTGTGACTTTTTCAGTAAAGCGTATACCAGCTTTCCCAAATCTGGTGACAATTTTAATCTGTTGCATCCAATCTTCCAAAGACATGCTCATGAACAAGATACTAAAATGCATGAAGTTTATAAAGGAAATATTACTCCCAAGTTGAATAAACACACTCTTAAAACTTCTGCTGCCACTGATGTTTGGGCTGTGTACTTTTCTCAATTTTGGATAGATTATGAAGGGATGAAAAGTGGAAAAGGGCGACCAGTAAATTTTGTAGACTCTTTCCCTCTTTCCATTTGGATTTGCCAACCAACAAGGTATGCACTGTCACAAAAAGAGCTGCAGACTTGTAATCAAGCATCTCTAAATACATCACAAAGTGAATCTAGTGATCTGACTGGACGATTGAAGCGGAAGAAACTCTTGAAAGAATATTATAGTACAGAATCTGAGCCCTTGACAAATGGTAGTCCAAAATCTTCAGATACATTTTTAAGATTTTCCTCTTCATCATCAGATGCAGATGTTCATGCCCTGGTTCACATTCATAAACATGTCAGCATGCAAATCAATCACTACCAGTATCTGCTTTTGCTTTTCCTCCATGAGTCACTCATTCTGCTTTTGGAGAACTTAAGGAAAGATGTAGAAGCTGTGACTGGCGCTCCTCCTAGTCAGACAGCCATTTGCATTGGAATTTTACTTAAAAGTGCAGAAGTGGCTCTTTTGCTACATCCAGTGGATCAAGGAAATACTCTTAAGTCTCCTGTTGCTGAAAGTGTGAGCCCAACAGTTCCTGATTATTTACCTACAGAAAATGGAGAATTTTTGTCCTCAAAAAGGAGACAAGTTAGTAGTGGTATAAATCAAATCAGAAGTGTAACTGTTAATCACATGTCAGACAACAGATCTATGAGTGTTGACCTTAGCCATGTCCCTTCGAAGGATCCTTTGCTTTTTAAATCAGCTAGTGATACAAATTTGCAAAAAGGTATTTCTTTTGATTATTTATCAGATAAAAACTTAGGGAAAATAAGTGAAGATGAAAGTAGTGGAATTGTGTGCAAAAGTGGATCAGGAGAAATTGGATCAGTAACAAGTGACAAAAAGGATTCATTGTATACAGATTCACATAGTGTCTTAAACTACAGAGAAAATTCAAGTTTGCTGTCCTTTGATAATGATGGTAATCAAAACACACTTTCAAATAATTTAACTACTAGAGGACATGAAACCATAGAGTCGGTCTTTAAAGCTGAAGATTTGCTTCCAGAAACAGTTTCACTTTCTGAGAACATAGAAATCAATCAAGAAGAAGCACCCACGGTTAGAACACTTAAATCACAGTCATCTTTAAGGTAACAACATACTATTGGAATTTGGGGGTTTTTGATTTCATGTGCATGTGTATGTGGTAGGGGCCATATTTTGTTTTTGGACAGGAAACCTCCTGACAAAATATGGCATTACAGTTAATAGATGAAGAATAGGTTTTATGTGATGTGTTTCTAATAATTTTGTCAACAGTGGAAAGCCTAAGGAACGGATCCCGCCCAACCTGGGTCCACTCTGTGTTTCTTATAAGAACATGAAAAGAAGCCCCTCACAGACCTCATTGGATACCATTTCACTTGACAGTATGATATTGGAAGAACAGTTGTTAGAAAGTGATGGAAGTGATACTCATATATTTTTGGAAAAAGGTAAAGCAATAGAAGTTTAACTATTCCTATTAAATAAATCTTAGAAGCATTCAAGGGTTAACTGTATGATAATTTAAAAACAAGCTGTGTTTTGTATGAGTTGGGCTTTTCTCATCCACTTTTTCTAGTAATTCATTTTTATGCTATTTTTAAAAGATACTGAGCTTTGATGGGCACAAAATTTTTTTAAGATTGTCTTTTTCCACAGAGTTTTAGAAATAATGAAATACAGCACACTGAAAAATTAAGGCAGGTAGGTAAGAACACAGAGTGATCACATTGATTGTAGTGGCATTTATTTCAGATAGAAGATAATTAGAAGTCACTGTGTGGTACTGAAAGGGGAAATGAAGTGGTTGGACTGGGGTTATTCAAAAGTAGGATGGCACAGAGACAGGTGAAGCTGGCCGACTAGGAACCTGTTACGCCAGCACCACCCCAGCAATGCAGAGGCTGTGCTCAGTGTTTTCGAGTTCTTCTCATACTACATTTAGGGCTATAGTATCTCTAACATATTATTGCAGGTGTTATTTCTTATTATTTGCTAACTAACCACAGTTTAATTTTTCTTGGCTTATTATCTTTTAAACAAGTCTTTGCTTGAGAAAGAGTTGAAGGATAGCCCATTTAGGTTAGAAATATTTAACATTGTTAGATCATTTGTATAAAACTGATTTGTTGATTTTTTTTTCTATTATTTCAGGTATTAAAAAGAACTCAACTACAAATTACCAGAGCCTAACAGAGAGTGCAAATGCCAGTGCAAATCTCCAGAATTTTGGTGAAACCTCTCCAGATGCCATCAGTACAAATTCAGAGGGTGCTCAAGAAAATCAAGACCTGGTAATCATTTCACAGAGATTCTATGAAGAGAAATGTCACCACTTTTATTTCAGATAAATATGTACAGATTTTATGACATTAATATGTAATGTGAATTGCCATAGTAGTGAGTGATTCACTTTGATCTTTCTGCTCTTGAAACTTCTTCCTTCTCTCTTACTGAATTGTTTTTCTCTCAATTTCATTTTTCTTAATCTGTTTTTTTCATACTGAGGAGGGAAGGTTCTTTCTTATTCCATCTTTTATCTTTTGACCTTTATGTAGATCCATTTAAATACATTTTGAAAACAAGTTTGATGATTGATGATAGTCCTTCTGAGGAACTTTCTACAAAAGAAATATGTTACTGGTTTGTTAAGTCCTTCCCACCCAGTAAAATAGTCTTATAGATGACTTAGAAAATATGTTTAGCTTTCAGTGAAAATAATTTCACACAGAAATGTCATCTAATTAATCTTGGTGACCTAAAAAAATTCATCCCTTGACTGGATAGGAAGAAAGAAAGCTGAAGTTTGTCACTGTAATGTAATAACCATGTTTTGTTGATCACAAGTATATTTTTGGTTATAATAGGTCGCTATTGTATTTTTTTTAATGTTTTATTTATTTCTGAGAGAGAGAGACAGCACGAGCAGGGGAGGGTCAGAGAGAGAGGGAGACACAGAATCTGAAATAGGCTCCAGGCTCTGAGCTAGCTCTCAGCACAGAGCCCGATGCGGGGCTTGAACCCATGAACCGTGAGATCATGACCTGAGCTGAAGTTGGACGCTTAACCTACTGAGTCACTCAGGCGCCCCCTCACTATTGTATTTTTAAAGATTATAGTAGTTCCGTGTGTCATTTCTTAAATTTTGTGTTGAATTACTTGGTATGCTAATATTATTTATGCAATCATTATTAGATGTCAGTTGTGGTGTTTAAAATTACTGGTGTTAATGGGGAAATTGACATCCGAGGGGAAGATATGGAAATCTGTCTTCAAGTGGACCAAGTGACACCAGATCAGTTAGGCAATATCAGTCTTCGGCATTACCTTTGTAATCGTCCAATAGGTAAGACTTTAATAGGATTTAAATTTGTTTTGTTTTTTACATATAACTCCTAAGCAGTTCTGTCTTTGATATAAATGAATTCAAGGAAAATTACATTTATTTATAATAATGTAAGAGATTTGTTCTTTCAGATTACCTTATTTTCATAAAGTATTTTGATCGTTATTAGAGGTATAATGTGTTGAAGATATATTCTTTAATTTCTTTTTGTTTCTTTTGTTAAGTGCCATCTTTTTTAGTCTTCTCATTCTTTGAGATAATAGGTTTAAGAAAACAGAGCTCTTTATAAAGAATGATAAAATAATCCTAGGATGTCAAACTTAAGCTCTATGCTAGAATAAATGTCAATTTTTATATTCCATTATCATGCTTATAAGCAAACATTTCCTGAGTCTGACATGATACTTGGTGTTTGGAAAAATCATGTGTCATGTTCTTATGGTCCTTCATTCTAACATCAACACCTTCATCTGGATGTAGAGAGATACGAACAACAAAACATGCAGTGTGTAAGGAGGAAACCACACAAAACCATCCCTTTCTCAAAGCTTTTATGGAGTTACCATTCATAGTTTTCAGTCATTTGAAGAAATTAACTTATTAGAATAGTTTTAGCAAGCATTTAAAATGACATTGTTCAAATTTTTAATTCTTTTAGAGTCACTGAGCTGTAATATTTTTCTTTGCTATATATACAGAATGCTATATCTGATACATAAATGTTGAAATACATAGTCCTGCATGGTATCAAATAAGTATGCTATCACCTCACATCCTGGGAATTGCAGGTAAATGTGCCATTTGTCTTTAAATCAACATCATAGAAAAAAATTGTCTCCTGGCTTTTTTCTATGTATAGGCCTTGCAGTTTACAACATATCTGTTAAGAAATTTCAAGAATTTTCTGTTAGCAAGTATCAATCCCAAAAGCAGGAAAAATAGTGGAAGCTAAATACAATTGGAAAGGTTTCATAGTGGGCAAAAAACCAAAATTTCAAAACCTATACCTCGTTCTATTCCCAATCCCAAGCACTTTTCAAATTGTACACTCTTAGAATTATTTCCAGTTGCTCAATTGTTTTTACTTATTTTCATGGTCACTTAGTACCATATCCTATTATTTTGTTTCATGTTATTCCTTACTGGAGAAATCATTTTGAAATGCCGTATATCTATGGGTTGTATAGTCAGTGCTAATGCCTTATTTTTTCTCAATGGTCTTGGCTGTTTAAAGATAAAAAACGAGAAAGAAGAAAACAAAGAAACAAAACAAAAGAAAGGAGCAAGGGGAAATAGAATGAAAGGAAAAGGAGAAAAAACTAGCTTACCTTGAACCTTTAAAACATGAATAAACAATACGAACAAAGATTGATCTCCAATTTGTATCTGCTGTCACTCTGGCATGACCAATTAAAAAATTCCTAAGTTGTTTTTGGTTTTGTTTGTTTTTGTTTTTCTATAATGTGTGGATTTTGGAGTCTTTTAGTAGGAAGATCTTTATATAATAACTTCATGGCATAAGAGGTAGAAGAGAGGAGTGAGTTTTGACTAGTGAAGGTTTTATCTCCGCTGCAAATAAATACTCTTTTTGTTTGAAATTAGTTCTGGCTCTAAGCTCCTTAGACTGTGTAGGTATCTCTCATACTCGTGTGTGTGTGTGTGTGTGTGTGTGTGTGTGTGTGTAGATAAATAGATGAAAGGCAAAACAAAATCACATTTACAAAGTCATTTGTTTCTAATTTTTCTTATTATTAAATAGACAGGTTAATTAAATCTTACTTTTCTTAATATAGGAAAGAACACTAACCATTATCACTTCATGGCTTTTACCTTTTATTTTAAATATTTCTGATTTCTTAATTGTTTAAAGAATTCTTTAGGATTTTATTTGACCTTCTCCTGTATCTATATTACTTACTTATTTTGAATGTTAGTTTGTATTACTAACAGTGATTAAACATCATTCTATACCTAAAATAAAGTTATAAAAACAACTCCTCACTTTGAATTGTGCATGGAGATAAGTCCTTGATGCATAAATATGGGTATTTATTCTCTTACATCCTCTCCCCCTCACAAATATGTGTATATTTGACTCTATAAGACTAAAGGATTCACATCCTTGTTGAGGGAAAATAAACATTTCTCCATCATGAATTTAATTAGCAGGCATTCTTACAAGGACCCATGAGACTGGTGACTTTGATATTTCAATAACTGAAATAGTCTCACTTTTTTAAAACAATTAGTTTGTTTTTAACTCATGGGTTCTATAAATTGTGAAACTGATCGTACTTTTCTCTTTGCTGCTAGGAAGTTCATTTTTGGTTCAACTGTGGCACGGAAAAGTAAATAATGTATTTGGAGTCATTGAATTTACTGTCCATCCTTACCTTTTTTCTTCTGTCCTTTTCCATTGCTTACTTATTTTTCTTTTGATTATGCCATGAACATGTGGCCTTTTATTCTTTTTGGAGCTAGGTAATGTGATGTAAACAAAATAGTTACAGTGAGGGTAGGTTCACTTAAGTAGTCATCCTGAAAAACTTTTGTTTTTTAAAATCAGATATTCTAGGAGTCTTTGCTGAAATGATAAAATTTGTGTTTGAATTGAGTATTTATCTCTGTAAGCCACCTCAGTCTTTTTTGGAACAAGGCCAAAGCATGAATACATATATACTATATTTATATATAAATCAGTATATGCATATATATAATTTATATCTCCCTTGCTATACTTTCAGTTTTAAAATTGTCTTCTACTAGAGACATTTTAATGAGGTCTTGTCTATTTACTTTTATAGTTTTGCAAGGACCCAATTTTAATGAGGAAAGTACAGAACTTCAGGTTTTTGTTACCTCTTGAGAAATGGCTCAAGAGCCACTTTAAATGAACATACTCAGACATTCTAAGTATCTTAGGTATGCATCATATCAGGTTTATATCTAGCATATGTTTTTACGGTACCAAAATATTAGAAAATATAGATAAAGCAACAATTGCCATGGAAAGGTCTATAAAAATTGAAGTTAGGGCTGTGTGTGGTATATTGTACATGAACTGTAAATATCCTGTAAATGAGAGAAAATGTTAAAACTTTGAGATATTATTGCTTTAACATCATACAAAGTGACAATAATGTCTTAATGACAAATAATTGAGAGTTTTTGAATAGTGCTACAAGTTATCATTTTTATGTGTTCTTTTTTCCATAGGTTCAGATCATAAATCTGTAATTCATTCCAAATCCTCTCCTGAGATTACTCTGAGATTTGAGAGTGGGCCTGGTGCTGTAATACACTCTTTGCTTGCAGAAAAAAACGGATTTTTGCAATGCCATATAGAAAACTTTAGCACAGAGTTTTTTACATCCTCTCTTACTAATATTCAACATTTTTTGGAAGATGAAACTGTTGCAACCGTGATGCCAATGAAGATACAAGTTTCTAATACAAAAATAAATTTAAAAGTATGTTAATTAGTATCTTTATATTTTCGTGTTGTGACCAATGTTAACATTGCCAACTGGGATTTTAATTCATGCTTAAGAACGTGTCTTCTCTATACTCTGTACCTGTTAGCATTTATTGAAATGAATTTTTTGGTCTTTGTGGGGGAAATAGTGAAGAGATCCTTCATAGAAATTAAAATTAGAAATCATTAACTTTAATAACAACATTCTGATACAGTTTCTCTTTCCTGCAGGACGACAGTCCTCGTAATAGTACAATATCCCTTGAACCTGCTCCTGTAACCGTTCATATTGACCATCTTGTGGTAGAGAGAAATGATGATGGCTCTTTTCATATCAGAGGTATATATGAAAGACATTGTAATTGAACACCTACTGAAATTTTAAACTATTGATATGCTGATTTGTTTACTTGTACTTACTGTCTATAGATCTATAATATGTGGTAGTAGATGATTGAGGGACATTTTCACTACCTTAGAATAAAATATTATTATCTATATATGGACCTCCTACCTCAGAAATAACTCATCTACAGTTGATTTAATACCTGTTCTACAAATGTATTTTGAATGAAAGTGACAAGAGGCATTTATCAAGGTCTTACATGGCTCTTAAGCTTACTTGGGTCTCTTTCTTAGCTTTATCTCCCACTACTCTTTATTTATAACTCAACCAAGTTGGTGTACTTCCTTTTAACAAAATTTTTCGTGCACTTTTCCATCTCCGTGTCTCATTTGCCTTTTTATTTCTCATTAAAGTTGTATGTTCCCTTCAAAGTTATCTCAAGCTCCTTTTCAATCAACTGTTCTTGATAACCTGGTGTGACTTCTTATAATTGTTGGGTACTTATTCTCTATACGTTAATTACTTATAGTATATTCCTATGTATTTAGTTCTGCTTTAGTATCTCGATGTAAGAATTAGTGTCTCCTTGTAACAATATTGTTAAGATCTCTAGTGTAAAGGCATATCTTACAAGATGGTATGGAGTAAAGGGAAGGGCTTGGTTTGGTGACTTAGGTATTCTTGTCTCACTTTCTTAGTAATTTCTTGGGAGTGATATATGAGGAACTGCTATATGCATCTGTTTCATCTACCAGACCTCATGAAATGACATATGTTAAAAGACAAATAAGGTCATAACAGTAAGAAAAGTAAGCGCCATCAGTGGGTCAGAAATCCTTAAAAGAGCACAAAATCAGAGCAAACCAAAGAGGCAAAACCAGAAAAATCTGGAGCCGTAATACCATCTATTGCTAAGGTAGGATCAGTTCATGGGGAACTCTTAAGGGACGAGTTTACCTTTCTGGAATTTGGAATTATCTAGAGCAAAGAAGTCAGGTCAATAAAGATAAAAATGTCAGTTTCTTTTCTGATAATAGCTGACATGGAGTACATAGCTTAGGTGTAAGGAGGTAAGTTTGCTGTACGTCTCTTTCCCCAAAGTACTTAAGATCCCAAACTGAAGTTCTGTCTTGTAGAGAAAGCAGAATAGAATGCATCCTTTTTGCAGGCAATGCTTATACCAAAGAAAGGAGAGACTGAATCACACATACAGAGTTCCTTTTTCTAAACTCACCACTCAAGTGGTGCCAAGAGAGTACAGGAGAGTTTTTCTCCTCAAAAATTCTAACGAATACTGAAATTAGAATAGATCCCTGACGCAATAGGATGAACAATCTAGGCACTTCTTTTTGAGACCGTTTCCTGTGCTTCTACCAAATAGCACACTTCAGTGGGGTTTACAGATAGACTAAAACATGGAGAGTAAATTCTACAGCTGCCATGCCCCAGGAAGGGAATGATTTTATACTCAGTTAATGAACTCATTAACTCTCTCTTCCCCCGACCCCATCACTGGATGTCAGCTGTGGCACATAGAAACAACATCCATAGTCAAGAAAATGGGATAAGCAAACGTCCAAGAATTCTCAAACATTTGACTGATTGTAAGTTGGGAGTAGTCATGATTATTGTAATCAAGAAATAGTCCCTAGCTATTTGAGTAGGGAAGGAGTTTTGCAAAGATTATTGGAAAGGAATAGAATTAAGAGACCAGAAATAAACTCTTACATTTATGATTAATTAATTTTTGACAATGGTGGCAAGATAATTCAATGTGGGAAAGACTAGCCTTTTCTATAAATGGTGCTGAAACATATCCACATGAAGGCACCTAGCCAGACCTCTTCTCTGTATCACCCACAAAAATGTACTCTTCATGGACCAGAGATTTAAAGTAAGAAGTAAAACTATGTTGACTCTTTAAAAGAAAATACAGGATTGAATCTTAAAGACCCTGGGTTAAGAAGCTGCCTCAGAAACCACACAAAAAGCATAAATGACAAAAGAAAAATGTAGATGAATTGGACTTCATGAAAATTTAAAACTTTGATGCCTCAAATGATACTGTCAGGAAAGTAAAAAGACAGCCCACAGG
The DNA here is from genome assembly GCA_017311185.1 of Proteles cristata cristata. NCBI lineage: Eukaryota > Metazoa > Chordata > Mammalia > Carnivora > Hyaenidae > Proteles > Proteles cristata. Next base: position 4,321,145 of record JAESUZ010005667.1, on the reverse strand, counting down.
ATGGAAGAACTATTTATAAGTCATTTATTTGGTAGGGGGCTGGTATCCAGGCTATATAAAGAACTAAAAACTGAAAAAGATAAATAACCCAATTTAAAAATAGGCAAAGATTTGAACAGATATTTCTCTGATGAAGGTATAAAAATGGCCAATGAGCACATGAAAAGATGCTTGACATCATTAGCCATTATGGAAATGTAAATCAAAACCACAATGAGCTAACACTTCAAACCTACTAAGGTGACTAATCAAAAAGCCAGATGATAGCAAGTGGTGGGAGGGTGTGCAGAAGCTGGAACCCTCCCACATTGCTGGGCTTGTGAAATGGTGTGGGCGCTTGAGAAACAATTTGGCAGTACCTCTGAAAGTTAAACAGAATTACTTATGACCCAGAAATTCCACTCAAGAGAAGTAAAAACAGAGGTCCACTCAAAAACTGGTACACAAATGTTGATATTGACAAGAACAATATTCATAATAGTCCAGAAGTGGAAACACACCAGGTATCATCGTGCTGTAAGTGGACAAGGAAATTGTGATATATCCATACAATGGATTATTATTCAGCAATAAAAAGAATGAAGCACTCGTACACGTTAGAGCACGGAAGCTTTGAATACATTATGCTAAATGAAAGAGGCCAGTTATGAAAGACCACATTTTATATGATTCCATTTACATGAAATTTCCAGGAAAGGCAAATCTGTAAAGACAAAGTAAATTAGTGGTTGCCTAGGGCTCTAGGCAGGATTGAAAGGAAATGGGGAGAGACTGCTAATAGGTACAGTGGAATTTGAAGGTGATGAAAATGTTCTAAAAGTGATTGTGGTGATGGTTGTACCATCAGAGAGCATACTAAAAACCTGTGGACCACACACTTTATTCTTTAAAATTTACTTTTATTTTTTAATGTTTATTTATCTTAGAGAGACAGAGTGTGGACAGGAGAGGGGCAGAGAGAAAGGGAGACAGAATCTGAAGCAGGCTCTAGGCTCTGAGCTGTCAGTACAAAACCAGACTTGGGGCTCGAACCCATGAACCATGAGATCATGACCTGAGCTGAAGTTGTATGCTTAACCAACTGAACCAATCAGGCACCCCTGGATCACACACTTTAAATGGATAAATGGGACATGTGAATTATTTAATAAAGCTCTTAAATATATATGTTTTAGAATTATGGGGGATCTGAGGAACCAGGCTCAAGGTTTACCTGTCAGATCCATGCTCCCAAACCACACTACAGTGTAATCCAGTGTGATGGGACACACTACTGCCTGACACTGGACACTTGATTGTTCATTTCACACTACTGTCATTATTGGTCCATGTGTTCAGCTTTACTGCAATTGCTGCAGCCAACACTATTTGAACTTTTATCCTTAGGAACTTGACCTTGCCCCCACTGTCACTGCTGCTGCCCCCAGAAAGAGAAAGTTCTCTCCCTTCCCTTTTTTAGTATCTGAGAGAAATCTAGGATGAGTACAATTTGAGGCAACATCTGGGTCACACTCATGGAAAGGAATCTGGAAACTTCAGTAGTATTTTCCAACATTTATAGAAGGAAGCAAATTTTATTCCCCAGTGAAACTTTTCACATAAAGAAAGGAATTCTGATGTTGGCTGGGTGAAATAAATGACAAAATGCCTATTTCAAAAACCAGTAAGAGGCAAGAAATAAATGAGTAATACAGTTGATGCTAAAGAAAAGTATTGATGCTGAAGAAAAGTAGAGACTTTTATAGACACATGATAGGGCTTTGAACTCCTAAAATAAGAACAAGCTCTTATGGAAAATAACCAGTCAAAAAAATGTTTGAAAATTTAAAGATTATCTTTGAAATAAAATCAGTAGCTCATCTAAAACCCACCAGCTTTAAGAGATAACCAGAATTGTACCTCTTCTTACCATCTATGACACTAGCACTTTCAACTCTGCTTGAATTATTACAGTTAATTCCTAAGTTGTGTGTCGTCTGCCTTTGTTTCCCTACACTGTTATCAACCCAGCAACCAAATTTAATTTGTATAAAATAACTTCTCAACTAAAGACCCTCTATTGGCTTCCTTTTGCAATCCACTTAAAATTACCGACGTCCTTCCAGTGGCTTTCGACGTCCAACGTGATCTTGTTCTTTGCTTTTCTCCATTGTTATCCCCTGCTCTTCTCCCCCTTTGCACCATTCACTCCTGTCAGTCTGACTCCTCTCTCAGGACGTTTTTACTCGGTAGTACTTTTGCCTGGAATTCTCTTACCTCAGATATCCCTATGCCTCAGTTTATTACTTTTTGCAAGTCTTTGGTCAAATCCCCCCTTTTAGATAGTTCTGTCCATCCATTCTCGACCCATTCCCATCACTCCTTTCCCCCCTAACCCTATATATTGTTCTTGGTGGACATTTAGATATATTCTTTATTTGTTGAGTAGAATGTAAGTTACATGAGTGTAGGAATTCATTTGATACATTGCTAAACCTGTCTCCTAAAACGCTGTCTTACCTAGTAGATATTCAAAAAACATATTTGTGTAATGACTAGGTGAATAAAGACCGTTAAAAACACTGGGCACAGCTAAAGGTTGAATAGGTTGTCCACAACAACAGTGTCCAGCATAACTTCCTGCTTATGGAAATGTTCTATAATCTACAATGAAGTGGCTATTTAGCACTTGAAATGTGGCTAGTGCAACTAAGGAACTGAATTTTAATTTTATTTAAAATTTGATCAATTTAAATTTGAATAGCCATGTGTTGCTAAATGATTGTTATTTTGGATAGCACAGATAGGGTAGACTGAACAAAGGTTATTCTCTAAGAGGGAGGGGGAAGAAAAGTTTAAAAAGTATGGTAAAATCATTGAGACAACCATTAAGAAAGACACACAATAGGGAAAGAATGAAAGAAAAATAGAGTGGCAAAGGAGCTACAAGGTCTATAGCTCTAGTAAAGCACAGTTCATTGTGCAGGGGTATCTGGGCCATGGGAATAGGGAAAGAAGTCTAGGGGAAAGGAATCGTTAAAGATTCCTGAGATGTATTCATCGGCTGAAGGGTTTCTGGTAGGAGAGACAGATCTCTTTTGACCTGTGGTGTTCAGGTGGCCACACATACACAAAGGATGGAGCCAGAAATTCCAGCATGTATCTAAAGAGAGTTCCAGAAAGACAGAACAGGAAAAAAGGAATAAGGAAACATAATCAAAGAAAGAATTTGAAGGAAGAAACAAGCCTTCAAGTTGATAGAGCCAACTAAATGCTGAGGAAATTATTGAAAGACAATTCTTACCTAGACATATTGGCAACATTTCATAATACTGAAGACAAAGAGAAAAGTCTTAAAGTCTTTTAGAGAAAAGCAAAAGCATGAAAATCAGGTTTATTTGCATCATACTCTCCATTGGCAAAATTAGATACTAAAAGATAGTTAAGTAATATCTGCAGAGTTCTGTGGGATGATAATTTGAAACTTAACTTTGATTTTAATTTTTTTAATGTTTATATTTGAGAGAGAGAGAGAGAGAGAGAACAAACAGGTGGGAGAGGGGCAGAGAGAGAGGGAGACACAAAATCAGAAGCAGGCTCCAGGCCCTGAGCTGTCAGCACAGCCTGACATGGGGCATGAACTTACGAACTGCGAGATCATGACCTGAGCTGAAGTCGGGCACTCAACCAGCTGATCCACCTAGGTGCTGCAAACCTCAACTTCTATTTTAAAGGCAAAAATAAGGGGGTGTCTTGCTGGCTCATTTGGAGGAACATGTTACCCTTGATCTCGGGGTTGTAAGTTCAAACCCCATGTTGAGTGTAGAGATTACTTAAATAAATTATTTAAGTATACAAAAATTTTAAAAAGTAAAGGCAAAAATAAGGACAATTTTTTAAAATGGAAAGAATTAGTTAAAATCAAATATTAGTAAGGAACAGCTTAAATCCAAATATATGTTCATTTCTATAAGGAAAATTGTTTTTAATGTATAACTAAAATTCTGTATGGAATTTGTGTGAGAGGTTGTGATGAGGGGAAAAGGAAGAGGAATAGGGAGATAAAATTGTGCTCAAGTTTTTGTCTTTTTGTTTTTATCCTTTTAAGGGGGAAGTTACACTAGACTTTGATAGAGCAATGTGTGTTTAAATAATATGGCTAATATTGTATATATGACCTTAGTTTACCAAATATAATGTATAATCTTTAAACTGTTAGGACTGAGGAAAAACTTGGAAGAAAGTATCCAATTAATCTAACAAAAGGCAGGAAATTTTAAATGGAATTAAAAGGAAACATAAATACAAAAAAATGTTAAATTAGAATACAACAATTAAGTCATTGTAGTAAATATGAATGGCTTAAATTCCTTTTTTTTTTTTTTTTAAAGGCAGAGGCAGAGGCACTAAGATAGTGTTGGGGGAAAAAATCAAGACATGTGCAGCAGGAAAATATTCCTTCCAAAAAATGACACAGAAACACTGAAAATATTTGATGGAACAAATATATACTAGACAAAGATAACAAAAGGAAAATGAGTATTAGATAACATAAAATTTAAAACTAAGTTTAAACCTAAAAAACTAGGAAATGGGACAGAGGTTTTTTTTTTTTTAAGAGTTTTAGGGCATTTTTAGATTACAGCAAAAATGAGCAGAGGTACAGAGATTTCCCATATACCTCCTGCTGCCACAGGTGCATAGCCTCATAGACTCTCCTGTCCTAAACATCTTCCATCTGAGTGATACTTTTGTTACAATTGATGAACCTACATTGACACATCATTATCACTCAAAGTCCACAGTTTACATTAGAGTTATTCTTGGTGTTACACATTCTGTAAGTATGGACAAACATATAATGACATATATCCACCATTTTAGTAATAACATACACAGCAGTTTCGCTGCCCTAAAAATTCTCTGTGCTCTACCTGTTTATCCTTCCTCCTTACCCCAACCCCAGTCTTATTACTGTCTCCATAGTTTTACCTTTTCCAGAATGTCACATAGTTGGAATCATACAGTATGTAGTCTTACAAGATTGGCCTTTTTCATTTAATAATATATATTAAAGATTCCTCTATGTTTGTGTTTTTCTCCAAGGCTTATAGCTGATTTCTTTTAGAGCTGAATAATATACCATTGTATGTAACACAGTTTATGTATCCATTCCGCTACTGAAGGACATGTGGTATCTTCCAATTTTTTGTAGTTATACATAAAAATATTACAAACATCCATGTGCAGGCTTTTGTGTGGACCTACGTTTTCAGCTCCTTTGAGTATAAATACCAAGGAACATGATTTCTGAGTCTTATGGTAAGAGTATATTTAGTTTTGTAAGAAAGTGACTGTAGCATTTCTCACCAGCAGTGAATGAGAGTTCCTGTTGTTCCACATCCTTGCTAACATTTATCATCTGTTCTAGATTTGGACCGTTCTAAGTCACTGTTTAGTTGTAAGTTGTTTTAATTTGCATTTCCCTGATGACATCTGATGTGGAGCATCTTTTCATATGCCTATTTGCCATCTCTTTATCTTCTTTGGTGAAGTGCCTGTTAAAGTTGTTGGCCCCAAAGAAAGATTTCATTGATAAAAGACCTCCCAAAACACAGGCCAGTCATAAACCTGTATCCATCTAACAACATAACTGAAAAATATAAAGCAAACCTGTTTGTAATCATATTGTGCTAAGATACTATAACCATACTGGGGTGCCTGAGTGGCTCAGTCAATTAAACATCTGCCTCTTGATTTTGACTACGGTCATGATCTCTCAGTTCATGGGGTTGAGCCCTGCATTGGGCTTCTTGGTGATGCTGTGGAGCCTACTTGGAATTCCTCTTCTCTGTTCTTGCTGCCTTTCTCTCTCCCTCCGTCCCTCCCTGACTCTCTCTCTCTTTTTTCCTCTCTCTCTCAAAATAAATAAACATTTAAAAAAAACAGTATCACCATACTGAGAAAATCTGCTAGAGTACATTTTAAAATAAAAAAAAATAAGGGGCGCCCGGGTGGCGTAGTTGGTTAAGCGTCCGACTTTCGCTCGGGTCATGATCTCGAATTCGTGGGTTCGAGCCCCGCGTCGGGCTCTGTGCTGACTGCCAGCTCGGAGCCTGGAGCCTGTTTCAGTCTGTGACTCCCTCTCTCTCTGACCTCCCCTGCTCACGCTGTCTCTCTCTCTCTCTCCTAGAAATAAATAAAACATTTAAAAAAAAAAAGTACATAAAAATCAATTAATGGAGAATTTGAGTATCATATTTACTAGCCTTAATTTTATATTTATGTATATATGTGTGTGGGGGTGTATATGTGTATATAAATATTTGAATTCAAACAATAGGAAATTTTAAATACCCATGAAACTTCTATTTGTTGAATATCAAAGAAATAGCACCTGATTCCGAACCTTACAGTTCATGCAGACTGTTTCTCTCATTTCAGTGAAATAAAGTTTGTCATTAACACAAAATTATAACAGAAAATAAAATATTTATGCTTCATAAATTTTAAAACATCCTTGATGTAATTCTTGGGGAATTATTGGCAATGGAGTGAGATTAGATTATTTCTAATGCTTCCCCACTCTAAAATGCTATCATTCAAGATTGATTCTTGGTATTTCTCACATTCCCTTAATGCAGAACCTAACTTAACCAAATAATTACTCTTTGCTAACCAAAACAAAAACAATATTGGTTTTAATGAGAGGTTTGTAATATCTGAAAAATTCCACCTGCACACACATATTGGAGAAATAGAATTAAACCTCAATTTGATGAGTAAAAACTAATTTAAAAATCTAGGGGCTTAATGTGACTTTTGATCTTGGGGTTGTGAGTTCAAGCAGCGTTTTGGTGTAAAGTTCGCTTAAAAAATAAAAAGAACTTAAACATAAAAAAAATCAAGATGCTTAGAAATTTCTTCTCCCTGGGACGCCTGGGTGGCTTAGTCGGTTAGGCGTCCGACTTTCGCTTAGGTCATGATCTTGCGGTTCGTGGGTTCGAGCCCCGCGTCGGGCTCTGTGCTGACTTCCAGCTCAGAGCCTGGAGCCTGTTTCGGAGTCTGTGACTCCCTCTCTCTCTGACCCTCCCCTGCTCACACTGTCTCTCTCTCTCTCTCTCTCTCCTGGAAATAAATTAAAAAAGAAAAAAAAAAGAAAGAAATTTCTTCTCCTTGAGTGTTCTCCTCAACATTTCTTATCTATATTTTTTAGTTAGTTAGGTATATATTTTACCAATTGTGAACTGTATTTATTATTTTTTTATTGTTTATTTTGAGAGAGGGAGAGTGAGCGAGCATGAGCCAGGTAGGGGGAGAGAGGAGTGAGAGAATCTCCAGCATGGAGGCCTTCACATAATTTGGATGTTGAGATCCTGACCTGAGCCAAAATCAAGAGTCAGATGCTCATCAGACTGAGTCACCCAGGCACCCCGTGAACTGTATTTTAATGCAGTAGCTAAAGGCCAAAGTAAATCAACTGGTCAGTTAAGGGTATGTGCATGAAGATCGGTTCAATTGGAAATTCAGTTTGCGTTTGTCTTTAAAGTTGTGTGAATTTCATGGGGTGCCTGGGTGGCCCAGTCAATTGGGCGTCCAACTTGACCTCAGGTCATGATCTCACAACTCCTGAGTTTGAGCCCTGATTCGGGCTGTCTGCTGACACAGAGCCTGGAGCCTGCTTTGGATTCTGTGTCTCCCTTTCTCTCTGCCCCTCCTTGGCTTGCATTCTGTCTCTCCTTCAAAAATAAACAAACATTTAAAAAAATCTTTTTAATAAAAAAATAAAGTGTGAATTAAAAAAAAAAAATCACCGCTAAATTACTAGTCTACCCTAATGAAGGCAAGAGACTATCTATTTTTATTTTTTCATTAAGGCATGTCTCACATATTATATTTGTGCACTTCATTTCTTACATTTTGGAAAACTAGAAGCTGATCCTTACTAAATTTATTACATTTTAAGAATACATTTTTTCTTATGTCTTTCAAATGATACTTAATTGGGTTTTTTTCACCAGAGCACTTTAGGTAATGATGGCATATTAGAGAAAAAGGCATGTACTAGATTTTTAGGAAAAATCTAAACTCAAAAGTATCAAAACTCAGGCATCAAAGTATCAAAACTCAGTATATGAATTTAAGCAGCAGCTTTCACATATGTAAATTGTAGATATACCTTTCAGAAGCTTATTGGGATGATGGAAAACTATGTTGTGCTGTTCAGGATATTAAGCATTGTACAAAATTCAAGATAATTTATTTTAAAGTTGTTTTCCATTGGCACTGGAAAGAGACTATTTTAAGCCTAAACAAGTATGCTTTGTTTTGTATAGAGTCTCATATTTTATTTTAATGTGTTATTAAAAGCAGTGTCATGAAGCAAATTGTTAATATTTGATCATTGATGTTATGTTATTTTTCTTATGATGTGGAAATTAATTGCATTAGAGTCTTTAGTAAATGAAGTATATAATGTAACACATAGCTTAGTGTACCACAAGTATAGCAAATATGATAATGTATTGTAAATATAACTCAAACTAATAACATCAGACTTGATAAACCACTATTAACAATTTTATGTGCTGCTTAGTATTTACAATGGCATCAGGGAAATGATTTGAGTGACCCACCTTTCTCAAACAATTCTTTAAGTGTTTAAAAAGTACGTCGGTCATTTTTTCTCCCTTGAAGCAGATTATTTAACAAGGAGGAGCATTCAAAATAATCTTATTGGTAGCTATTTCAAAATTAGTTGTAGGTGTTTGTTGCTGAGATATGGCAGCTTACCTCATTTTTTCTTTATTCTTGTTCTTTTAGTATATTCTAAAGTATACTTGCAGCTGCTCTGAATGTGATTTTAAAAAGTCCATCATAAAGAAATAAGTATTTTTATACATTTTTCTGCTTATCATAGTACTTCACACTTTCTTAGGCATTCTTAACAAAATTACCAGTTTTTAAGTAAAGTTTAAATTAGAAAAGCATCAGATAATTTTCAGCAAATTATAATGGTAAAGTACAGTTTATTTCTTGCTCCAGTGAATTATGGCAAATTAGATAAATATAAGACTACTAATAGGAGAAAAAAAGAAATGTCTGTTGAGTAAGTGTATATATGTATATGCCATGGATTAATAGTAGTACATTGGCTCAAAACATTTTTTCCTACCTAACACAGTAGGACCTGACATTCTCCCCTCTGGAGCAATGGCTAGTATGGCATTGATTCTCAACCAAACGGATTGTGAAGGAGGGATTAGCTCCCAAAAGATTATATCAGAATGTGATCAGAATGTGATGGAGGAGGGGCACTGTATATTTAAAGGTCTGATAAGTGGCTCTTTGCCATACACATACCTAGAATCATTGCTGTAATGGTTCCTAACTGGGAATGTGGGAAGATTTTTTATTATGAAACCTAGTGATTGGTATAAAACCTAAACTCTGAAGAGTCTGTATGACCAGAGAAAAAAAGTGAGTAGAATTTTTATTTTATTGGAATAAATAACTAGCTTAGTCTATATATAAAGTCATAAATTTATCAATACCTCTTGTGGTAGTGATAATTAATGTTTAGATAATAATTGTCAATTTATAAAGTTCTTTTACATTAAGTATCAACTAATTCTTACCAGAACCCTTTGAGATAATTAAGGCAATAATTCTTACCACCTCCATTTTGCAAATGAAGAAGTTTAAGTTTAGACTCATCAAGTGACTTCTTCAAGTTGAAAGAGCCTGTGCTAAGGGAAAATGTATGTTACTTTAAGAGGCTGCACATTTCATCCATGAGAGGCATGGATTTGTTCATCATAATTTGTCTGAAAAACTTGAAAGAAGCTCTTTAAAATAAATAAAAGGAAATGATCTTTCTACTCTAACAGATTCCATTCACCTCTTTCATTCACAGTTGCTCTCTCTTCCCATCTTTTACCAGTCCCTTTCATCTTTTTACCTTCTTCCTCCTGCCTTCCCTCCCATTCTCTTCCTTTTATCTCTTCCTTTTCACTTCCTACCTCCTCGTCCCTACTTAGCTCTCTCCCTCACTATTTCCCCTTACCCTATGCATGGCTCTTCCTCTCTTCCCATCCTCCTCACCCGTCCACTCTCCATCTCTTTCTCCACCCTCCTTTTCTGCCTCATTCCTTCTTTCCCTCTCCCCATATGTCTCTCTCCTCCTCTTTCTCTCTCCTTCCCTTTTATCTCTTCATCTGTCTCCCAGTGATTGAAATAAATGGGGAATTTGAGTAAATCAGAATTTTCATTATTCTTAGTATCCCATGAGTAGTGAGATACAAGCTAAGTAGAGGAAGTCCTGGGTTCTCGATTATCCTAACTATAGTCAGTGTAACTCATATTTTTAGTTCATATTACCATTCTCTGATAGGTCTCATTTAAAAAGAAGTTTTACTCCTTTAAAAGTATGAAACTGAAAGTATAAGTTACTAATCAAGTAGAGGTGTTATTAGAGAGTAGAGGACTTGGCTCTCCTGTGGCATAATATTTTAAGTTTCTCTTATAGTCGGTACCAAGCTGAGTGGTGTGCTAGTCTGAGCCAACACAACAGTTTTTATAGTTTTTTTCTAGTTATATTACTAAAAACATAATTGTTGCAAGATAGTATTATAAAAAGTATTTTCTGATATGAGACTGCTATAATAAAATGAAGCAAAGAACAGACCAAAACTCAACTTGATGGCACCTAACCATGTGAATAGAACTATTTCATTTTTATATATATAGAATGGGAGTAAAATTGATAGAGTCATCATGGAGAGTAATTTGGCAATATGAACAAAAGCTTTAAGAAATGTTTCTGTTACTTTAGCTTAGCTCATGATCTCACGGTTTGTGGGTTCTGTGCTGACCTCTAGCTCAGAGCCTGGAGACTGTCTTCAGATTCTGTCTCCCTCGCTCTCTCCCTCCACTGCTCATGCTATCTCTCTCTCTCTCTCAAAAATAAACTAAAAAACATAAAATTTTTTTAAATTAAAAATGTTTCTGTTCTTTGACCTTAGATATCCCATTCTTGGAATCTTTTCAAAGGGAAAAATTATATTGAGCAGATATTACTCTTTACTCCACTCAGTATAATTTGATTTAGCAAATTGTGGTTAACTCATTTCATGTTATTTTGGTGGACCTGACAATCATGTGACCCTATCATAAAAGTGGGAATAGGACCCAGCTTGACCCATCAAAAGACTTTAGCCTTTGGTGGGGAGGTCAGGGTGGCTCAATCAGTTAAGAGTCCTACTCAGGTCCTGGTCCCATGATCTTCAAGTCCGGCTCTGCATTGGGCATGGAGCCTGCCTGAGATGCTCTCCTTCTGCCCCTCCCTCATTTACGCCTATGCACATGTGGACACACACTCTCTCTCAAAAACAAAGCAAAACAAACAAACAAAAAAACACCAGCCTTTGGGAAACGGTGAATGGTCTATGAGTTGACCATGACCCAAATATTGAGGTTTTTGTGAATCGATAAGGACACTAAGAGAGAAAGGGTCACATTTGTTTGGAGTCATTAGAGGCCACCTTTGCCATCATATGACTGGTCTAACACAAAGGAAAAGAGAAATAGACTTGAGAAATACAGAATCACCTTCCTAAAATGACACTCCTGAAGACATCTTCTGAACCAAATATCCAGCTATGACTGAAGCACCATCACTTGGACTCCCTGTTCGAGTCAAATACATTTCCTTTTTTATTACAAAACCTTTTGTTGTTTTTTTATTGACATATGGTTGACTCACTGTTATATTAGTTTTAAATACATTTTCTTTTTTAAAAACAAGTTTTGGGTTAGGCTTCTGTTCACATGCAACCTAAAGTGCCTTCACTATATATGATCCAAAAGTAAGAAAAAAAGTTGATGTAGATATTACCTAATTTTTTTAATAAAAATTATTTTTTAATAAAAAGTATTTTTGAGATATAATTTACATACCATACCATTCACCCAGTTAAAGTATACAATTCAGTCGTATTTAATATGCTCACAAATGGTGCAGTCTCTCCCCATTCCACCTCCACCTCTAGGTAACCACTGTTTTACTTCTGTCTCTGTAGATTTACCTATTATGGTCATTTTATATAAGTGAAGTCATGTAGTATTATGGCCTTTTATTACTAACTTCTTTCACTTTGTATGGCTTTGTATTTCATTCCTTTGGCTAAATGATATTTATTATATCGACATACTAAATATTGTTTATGCATCCATTGCATCATGGACATTTGGGTTGTTTCTACTTTTTGGTTATTATGAATTATATGGCTATAAACATGTATGTATGAGTTTTTCATTTGGGTATATATTTAAGGTTATTGGGACATATGCTAACTATTTTTAACCATTTGAGGAACTGCCAGACTGTTCCCAAAGTGGTTGCACCATTCTACATATTTATCAATAGTGGTGTACAAGATTTCCAACTTCACTTGTTTGCCAACACTCATTAATATCTGATTTTTAAATTATAGGCACCTTAGTGAGTATGAAGTAGTTCACCATTATAGTCTTGGGTTTGTGTGTTTTTTCATCATAATAAGTATATTCTTTAATCCCCATCACCTATTTCACCTATCACATCTCCCTCCCTCCACCACCTTCCCAACCTATCCTCTGGCAACCATCAGTTTGTTCCCTATAGTTAAGAGTCTTTCTCTTAGTTTGTCTCTCTCTCTCCTCTCTCTTTTTCTTTTCTCATTTGTTTTCTTAAATTCCACATATGGATGAGATCATATAGTATTTGTCTTTCTCTGACTTATTTTGCTTAGCAATTACATTCTCTTGATCTGTCCATATTGCAAATGGCAAGATTTCATTCTTTTTTATGGCTGATAATGTTCCATTATATATATATACACTACATCTTCCTTTATTCATTCATCTATCCATGGACACATGTGCTGCTTCCATAGTTTGGCTATTGTAAATAATGATAAGCTAAATATAGGGGTGCATGTATTCCTTTGGATTAGTGTTTTTGCATTTTGGGGGGTAAAAATCCTGTAGTGCAATCAATTACTAGGTCATAGGGTAGTTCTATTTTTAACTTTTTGAGGAACTTCCATACTGTTTTTTATAGTGGCTGCACTGGTTTGCATCTCCATCAGTAGTGCATACGGGTTACTTTTTCTCCATATCCTTGCCATCACTGGTTGTTTATTCTTTGATTTTAGCCATTCTGACAGGTGTGAGGTGATGTTTCATTGTAGTTCTGATTTGCATTTCCCATATATTGATGAATGAACGATGTTGGGCATCTTTTCATGTGTCTTTTGAATAGGGCATCTGGATATTTTCTTTGGAGAAATGTCTGTTCATGTCTTATGCTCATTTTTAATTGGATTTTTTGTTTTTTTGGGGGGGTGATAAATTGTATCAGTACTTTATATATTTTGGATACTAAACCTTTATCAGATATGTCATTTGCAAATATCTTCTACCATTCCATAGGTTGCCTTTTAGTTTTGTTGATTATTTCCTTTGCTGGGTGGAAACTTTATATTTTGATATAGTCCCAATCGTTTATTTTTGCTTTTATTTACTATGCCTGAGGAGACCTATCTAGAAAATTGTTGCTACAACTGATATCAAAGAGGTTACTGAAAACTTATAATTTTCTGAGCATAAGTTTTACACATTTTTCGTTAAATTTATTTCTAAGTATATTTTTATTTTTGATGACATTTTTAATAGAATTGTTTTCTTCATTTTAATACAAGTGTTTGGAATAACAACTGATTTTTTTATACTGACTTTATATCCTGCAACCTTGCTGAGATCATTCATTTTTTCTAAGAGTGTTTTAGTGGATTCTTTATGGTTTTTTTTATACGAGATCATGTTATCTGTGAATAGAGAGATAGTTTTCTTTCTTCCATTTTTTTTTTTTAAAGAAAGAGTGCACATGTGCACATGAGCTAGGAGGGGAAAGGGAAATTGGTAATCTTAGACTGGCTCCATGCCCAGCTCAGTCTCACAACTGTGAGATCATGACCTGAGCTGAAATCAAGAGTCAGACACTTAACTGACTGAACCACACAGGTGCCCTATTTTTTCCTTTCAAATCTGGATTCTTTTACTTTTTTTGTTTGTTTGCCTAATTACATTGGGTAGAACCTGTAGGATAATGTTGAGTGAAAGTGGTGAGAACAAATATCCTGTCTTATTCCTGATCATAGAGGTAAAATGTCTGGTCTCTTACCATTAAGTATGATATTAACTGTGGGGTTTTTTTTTGTAGATGCCCTTTATCAAATTGAGGAAGTTTCCTTCTGTTTCTAGTCTGCAGGGCATTTTTATCATGAGAAAGTGTTGATTTTTTCAGATGTTTTTCTGCATCTATTGAGATGATCATGTTGCTTTTGTTGTATTGATGTGATGTATTACATTAATTGGTTTTCAGATATTAAATCAGCCTTGCATTCCTGGGATAAATCATACTTGGCCATGGTGTATGATTATTTATATATACATTGGGGTTTAGTTTACTAATGTTTTGTTGAGGATTTTTATTTTCATATTTATATAAGCATATTGATTTTTGTTTTCATGTGGTTTCTTTCTCTGACTTCAATAATGAATTGAGAAATACTCCTCAATTTTTAGAAGAGTTTGTAAAGATTTGTAGTTAATTATTCTCTCAATGTTTGATATAATTTACCATTGAAGCCATAAGGGCCCAGGCTTTTCTTTGTGGGGGTAGGTTTTTTGATTCTTGATCAACCTCTTTACTGCTATATGTGTGTTTGCATTGTCTGTTTCTTCTTTAAGTCCGTTTTCGTAGTTTGGGTTTTGGGGAATTACTCTGTTTCATGCAACTTAATCTAATTTATTGGCATGTAGTTGTTCATAGTATTCCTTTTAATTTTATTTATGTAAGGTTGATAGTAATGTTACCTTCTTAATTTCTGATTCTAGTAATTTTTTTTTTGTCAGTTTCACTATACTTTTGTTGATTTTGTTCACCTTTTCAGTGAATGAGCTTTTGGCTTTTTTTTTTTTTTTTTTTAATATATTTCTAGGAGAGACAGAGAGAGAGCGTGAGCAGGGGAGGGTCAGAGAGAGAGAGGGAGTCACAAACTGAAACAAGCTCCAGGCTCTGAGCTAGCAGTCAGCACAGAGCCCGACGCGGGGCCTCGAACCCACGAACCGCGAGATCATGACCCAAGCGAAAGGCGGACGCTTAACCGACTAAGCCACCCAGGCGCCCCAGCTTTTGGCTTTTTTGACTTAATTGTGTTTCTTTTTTTTTTTTTTAAAATATTTTTATTAATTTCTAGGAGAGAGAGAGAGACAGCGTGAGCAGGGGAGGGTCAGAGAGAGAGGGAGTCACAGACTGAAACAGGCTCCAGGCTCCGAGCTGGCTGTCAGCACAGAGCCCGACGCGGGGCTCGAACCCACGAACCGCGAGATCATGACCTAAGCGAAAGTCGGACGCTTAACCGACTAAGCCACCCAGGCGCCCCGACTTAATTGTGTTTCTATTTAATAATAATGTTTTCATACTAATAGAGAGATATTTCTTAAAATTAGTTTTTCACAATAGAACTTAATATATATCACATGTTTTGCAATGTTATCTGAGCATTAATTTATCTGTCCAATCAGATTCTCAGATGCTTAACACCGGAAATGATTTGAAAAAAAAAGTCAAAAGTGACTCAGTGCTGCTTACCAGTGAAGAGTATGATGTGAAGAAACAACACAGTGTCACTCAAGCCACTCAGACAAGTCCGGAGGTTCCTTGGCCTTCTCAGTCAGTTAACTTTCCTGGGTGCTCCTTTGAGTTTACTAGGGAACAGGTAATGGGAAAACTAATTTATTCTCATTTAGTTTGGGCAATTAAAATAAATACTAGATACTAAGAAGTTAAAACATTATTCATTTATATATTTAAGTGATGTTTATGGAGTACTTGTTATGTGCCCAAGCACTGTGTTAGATGCCATGGATATGGTGGGGAGCAAGATTGGAACATTCTCAGTCTTCACAAAAGTTGTACTCTAATGAGAAGATAGTGGAGTAAATGTGGGAGAGTAACCAGTTCCTGGAATCTAGAAAAGATTCCTGGAGGATATATTCTTTTTGATGTCTTATTTTTAAGTTTGTAAGAGTATTATAATACTTCAGAACATTGGAAAAATATTTTTAAACAACTTTAATGCATTCTAACTTTCTGTATTGCTGTCAATATATATTTTAAAAAGTTTTCCTCTCAGCCTCTTTCCCATAATTTTTCAAAATAATTATTGTGTATGCTATACATATTTTTGACTTAACATGGTTTAACAAATATTTTTCCATATTGCTCCATATGCTTCATATTTATTTTAATGGCAGAGTAATATGGATGTGGATGTACTATCATTTTTTTAAGTTTATTTATTTTGAGAGAGACAGCAAGAGTGCAAGTGGGGGAGGGGCAGAGAGAGGGGGAAAATCTCAAGTAGGCTCTGTGCTAAGTGGGGAGCTCAGACTCATGAAACTGTGGGATCATGACCTGAGCCAAAATCAGGAGTCAAATGCTCAACCAACTGAGCCACCCAGGCGCCCCTGTGCCATCATTTCTAATCCTTCCTCTTAATATTTGTTAACATTTGAGTTGCTTCTTGTTTTTTGTTATCATAAGTAAAATATCCAGCAGAATTTTAATTCTCTGTGATAGAACCAAAAAATGAGTTTATTTATCTGTTCACCAGAATTTTTTGGGTGTCACCTTTGAGCTAGGAATAGAAAATTAACATCATCCCTTGAAGTCTAGTGGGAAAGATGGAAGTGTGTAATTGATGGTCATAACATACTGTGTCAGTTGCAATGCTGAAGATTGAAAAAAAATGTAGGGAAATACCCAGCTTGGTTTATAAGGCAGGAATTCTTAAGCTAGAACCAAAGAAGTCTTGAGAACTTTTTGAAATTAAATATATATGTATTAATGTATCTGTGTAAATGTGTTTTGGAGGTGAGAAAAGTCTTACTTAGTTTTATCATTAAATTTTCATAGTTAAGGGTTAGGGAATAGTTCGAAGAGGCTCAAGTACTGGAACTGAGTCTTAATATGAAGGAGAGACCTATTGGCCATCTGGATAATGTTTAGTGAGATATTCAGAATATGGGCCTGTGCAAGACAAAAATCTGATGCTAGATCAAGTTATGAGCCATAGGAGTAGATGAGATCTAAGAGAGTGACTCAAGTTACAAGGTGACCAATTATAGAATCTAACACAGTAGTAACATTTAAGGATTCTTAAACAGCAGAGGAAAAGAAGAAAAGTCTGTGGGTAGAAAGAGATAAACATGAAAGAACTGAGGCCCAGGAAGGAGGAGCAAGGTCCGCAGTGTGTAAAACCACAGAGAGGTCAAGGGGAATTGAAATTAAACAAAATCACTATTAGATTTGTACAGTGGTTCATCTTAAGTCAACTCTCCCCAGCATTGGGTATTCTTACTATCCCAAGTGTCACACGTTCAGATACTATGTAAATAGTCTATATTCTGAAAACGATTAAATTCTCTTACTTTCCAAATTTATCATTTCAGCTCATGGAAGAAAATGAATTTCTTAAACAGGAATTGGCCAAGGCTAAAATGGCTCTTGCAGAGGCTCATTTGGAAAAAGATGCTCTTCTTCATCATATAAAGAAGATGACAGTTGAATAGCAGGAATGGCCATCAAAAATTAAAATTATAGCTCTGGAGTACAGAGGTTATATTTATAATATTATGTTACCAATAGTGGAAGACTTTCCTTTTCATGAAAAGACAATAAAATGAAATAGAATGTGATGAAGTGGTGACTATTCCAAAGCCAGTTTAGAAATAGGTACGGGCATTACAATCTTTTGGTTGTTTTGTGTTTTGGGGTTTAACCCTCTTTAAACTGGTATGATACGGGGAAGTAAACACATACTGTAAAATAATTACATGCCTAATGGAAAGAAGGTGTCATTTCCTAATTTTGATATCACATTATAGGCACATTTTAAAAAGAAAAATGGAAAGCTATTGTGTCCCTACAAATTGCTGATTTTATTTATCACTATTTGTTAATAATTTACTATTATTTACAAATATTCAAATGCTTTTAGGGCTAATGTAATTAAAAGGAGGCTTACATTTTAAATGTTATTAAAATTATGTACTTAAATCTATAACTGTTTAATTACTGTGAAAATAGTCCAATCAAGTTAATAAATTATATGGACTGGGTTTGAAAATTCTGGAAAATCATCACCCTACTGAATTTACAAAGTAATTTAAAAATGTGAAAGAGAAATCATTTAAAATGAATAATAAACTGTAATAAGCTATAATTTTCAACTAATAGATCGTACAAATGTAAAAATAAAAAGCACAAACTGTAAAAAAGCAAAGCATTACAGTACATGGCCAACTGATTTAGAAAGCATTACTTGTACATTCCTTTAAACAGTTATTGTTAGAAGTAAAAGAATAACTATCCTAAATTTGGTATCATTTGTAACTATAAGAATTTTAATTAATACTATTTATATTATTTCTTTATCTTTTCTCTATTTAAGGAGGGAAATGTTTTCAGATAATTTTCTTTTCATATACATAAAACAATTTCATACCATTCTTCTAGTAACATATTAGGTAGATGTTTACACATACTGTATTTATAAAGCTAGTTTTGATTAAAGGTCTCTGTGATATAAATATTATCTTCTATAATAAGAATAATGGTAAATTTTGAATTCTATTTTCTAAGGCTTGTTAAGGTTGAAACCAACGTGAGAGAGAAAATCATGTGTTATGAAATAAAAGTTTATGAGTGTTTAAGAAACGTTTTTAAAGATTTAAAATGTATTTCTGATAGAATTAAACTAAGTAGGGTCTATTTTAAAATTCACATTCTTAAACATAAATATATCCAAGCTATAACATGAAACAGATCAGACTACTCTTTCTTTAAGATACTTGAAGATTTTAAACAACATTACGACACTTATGGTGCTTTGCTCATTTGGCATGATGTCTACAGCCATCCGTATATCGGAATACTTGGAGGAAAAGAATACATGTTTCATTTATACTAAGTGTTGGAATGATTCAGATTTCAATGAAAACAATACTGCCTTTTTTTTATTCTGTAACATCCATTTTCATTGACATTATTTAAAAATACAGGCCCTGTTGTGAGAACTGAGGATATAGCAAAGAACGAATTAAATTGGTAATTTTTCACCTCAGAGTATTTTAAAAATCATCTTTAAAATATTTTAATCTACAACTATGTAATAGTCTTAGGTTAAAAGCAAAGGTCTAATTAAAGATGTAAAACATATAGCTTATGTCTTTAGTGTAGAGTACTTTAGATTTGTAGGTATTCAACAAAAGCAGTCTCTTCTAGAAAAGCAGGATTGATGGGACGTTAACGTCTTCAGAGCTGACAGTTTCTCAGGACTGCCCTATTTGCTCTATAGAAGTTTTAAATTTATGGTGTAATTGTTTCGTGTTACAGAAGTTGAATGCTTTCCTTATTCCTTTTCAGTTTACTTGGCCTTCTCAAGAAGCGTGTAAACAGTAGAGGTGATAATTAACATGGATTTGAGTGTTCTTATATGCTTTGTTGGAATTTTTAAAATTTATAGTGAGTACTATTTTTATAGAGATTTAAAATTCATAAAGCACTTTGAAAAACATTATCTCATGTAATTCTCACAACAAATCTGGGAGGTAGGTATTACTCACATTTTAAAAGTTACAAAAAAAAAACCCAAACCCAACCAAACAAACCCTACAGCTTAAAAAGAATAAGTGACTTGACTGAAATCACAATTAATAACCTGCCCTTTTGATTTAAATCCCAATTATATGTTTTTATTTTACGTTTGTCATTAGTTCTCAGATTTTGCCAGAGGTAGGGAAAGGAATCATTTACACTTTCATCTGTTTTTTTAAGATAAATATAATAATTTTAATTGTACAAGTGTGATGTGTGTATATTTTTCAAACTACTTAGAAGATAGTGGGAAAATTTTTGTTTAAGTTAACCGTAACCTTTTTCACAGTGTGAGAAATACAGGAATAAACCTATGATAAACTTACCAGTTTTTAAATGACCATAAAGTAGAAAAAAAGTTGCCATATTTTTATTTATTTTTATTTTTATTTTTATTTTTTTGCACTGAATCTCTAGCAGAGATGTTAGTGATCCGGGGCTAAAATGGTAATTGTGTTTTGCCTTTTAATTTTATGTACATCAAAAACATTTTCTTGGTATCTTGTATTTTTTTCTTATCTCATTTTGTCCTAGAATTTCAAAAGCCCACCAATGTGACATTAACTGTGATGAAGTGTTATTTTTATTTAAGCCACGTAAGAATGGCTAGGTGTGATTGCATGAAAATATATGTGGAAAAATTAACCAGAAACTCCTTTCTGGATTTTTATTGTAGTTGTTTGGTGTTTGTCACAACAGGAGTTATAACTTCCACTTTGAAAGTTCTTGTTAATCTCCGCTCTAATCAAGACTTTTCCTATTTCAGTGAAAGGTACCACCATCATCCTGGTTCTCAAACTAGAAACCCCGAACTATTCCTAGAGACTTTCCTCTCTCTACCTCCCCACCCCCCGCCCGCCCCTCCACCGTCAGGTCTTTACCAGGTCCTGTCATCTCTCATATTCGTCTGCTTCTCTCCACTCTCACCACTTCTTTCACTACCATAAGCACTTTTTACCTGCTTTAATGCAATTGTCTCCTGACTGGTCTTCCTACAGCTCCTCTGGGCCTCCTCTGATTCACTGTACTGCAGGCAGAACTGTCTTTTGAAATGCAATTTCAATCAAGGCAAACCCCCTCCCCCCATCCCTATTCTCACCCTAATGTAACAGCTTTTTCTTGCTCTTAAGATGAGAACAGAAATATTTATGTGAACTCTAAATTAGAGCCACTATTTATAGTATAATTCTGAGTATTAAAAGAGTTAATGTCCAAACAAAACAGTGGCTAGCACATAATTGTACATTGTGTTCTGGTTACTTTGTTACTTCATTGCACTTCAGGTATCTGGAATAAGTGGGAATTAAAGTGCTTCCACCACAGGAGCCTCTGTTCATATTCCTTTGGCTTGAAATACCTTTCCCTGTTGCATTGCCTAGTTGAATTCGTATTTGTCTTTCAGGTCTCAGCTTATTCATCACTTCCTCAGGGAAGCATTCCTTAATTTTGGTTACACAGTAAGATTCACTGTTGTCCGTTATCACATAAACACGTACCTCTATTTAGCATTGAACATCTTTTGTAATTTCATATGTATTTATTTGATTAATGTAGACCCTCTAGACTGTAAACCCCCATGAGGACAGGAATTGTGTTTTTGTTGTCAATGTTCAGCTTTGTATTCATTATGCCTCATACAGTGGCTGGTACATAGTAGGTGCTCAATAAATCTGTTGAAAGATTAAAATGAGTGGATGAGGTATCAAGGATGTTTTTTAGGTATTAAGTTTCTCCTCTGTGTTGGATTGAGGGGAGCTGGAACACAGGTAGAAAGTAAATGGTGGTAGTTATTTAAAGGGACAGACTCTGAGTCTTTAGGGAAAGGAAAAGGTAGGCAATGGAGAAATTTGTGATTGTGTTTTCTTCAGAATTTTTACTATCTGAATTTGTAGTTGATTTATCACAAACCATCACAAAACAGAAAATTAGCACATCACTTCATGAAACTGCTACAGTGCCAGAATGTCATCTGGCTTTGATTGTAACATATGGTGTTGTGGCTGTGAAGATCTGACAGTGGAATCAGCCAAACAAAATGGAAACAAGGCCAAAAGAGTAGTGGCTGAAATAGTTTTCAATTTTGACAAATGGACTAATACACAGGATCAGTAGTGCCTAATTCCTTAAAGTACAAAAATCTCATTTTTGTACTCGTTCTCGAGATGGTAAGGAAAGTAAATTTTGAACTAAGCTTCAGTTTATTTTAGAAAATGTAAAATACTAAAAACTAGACTTACAGAGGATATAGAAACATGAAATCAGTAACTAATGTTTTTAAAACACTCATTTCTTCGTTAAACTATAATACTCGATAAGGTTTGTTTTTAATATTTTGCCGCCTTTTTTGGAGAAATACAAAAATTAAGGTAACAGGAAGCAAAAATGTAAGCATGATTGTTTTTATCAACTATTAGATATCTAATGAATTCTTGCAGGGTGGGGGAAAATGCACATTACTGTACAGTATTGAAATGTAGCATATATGTTGCTAATACTATTGTGTAGTCTTGGCAGATTTGATAATTTGAATCTTAGAAAAATTTTAAGAAATATGAAATCAACTTAATGTCTTTTTTTCCTACTTGTGTAATAAAACATGTGTGGTAATGTTTTGTTCTTAGAAGAAAACATACCACTAAATCACAGGAAGAGTAAACTGGGTTTTAAAAGATTTGAAACCATTTAGACAAAAAGGCAGTACTATATTATAAATTAGATTTTATTTTCAGTTTGCTTGTGTCCTCTATCAAAAGTCAATTCCTTTTTTACAAGTTACACTAAACTGAATGTTAAGTAAAATCACTCATTCTTAACTCTTCACTGTTTATATGAAAACATTTGCTCATTTCGTAAAGAAATACTTGAGCATGATGGAGAAGAGGAGAGCCAGTAAGGTGATTTATTCTTTTTCTTGCAGCCATTTAGCAGCATTGTTTTGGCTGATATGACAAACTCAAATACTGAATCACAAATGCCATTAAGAATAAATGAAAATAAAAATAGATATATGAACGAAAGCTTAAATAAGTAGAGATCAGAAGTATTTCTAAAGGATATGAGTGAAATAAATGTAAGGGTATGATCAAAACCTATCATTCACAATATTCAAAATCACTCCAGTTAAAATATATATAATCAGAGCAGGAAATTTTCAAAGTAACCATAGTAAACAAATACAGCATAAGGAATATGTTGGACAATATTCCAATAATAAAGTATTTGAAAAAGATTTACGATAAGGAATTCATTTCAATTAAAACCTAAGGCAAAAAAAATTAATATGGAAATTCTTTTTTAAAAATGTTTGTTTATATATTTTGATTTGAGAGAGAGCATGCAAATTGGGGAGAGGGCGGAGGGAGAGAGACAGAATTCCATGCAGGCTCCACACTGAGCGATGTAGGGCTTGATCCTACAACTCTGGGATCATGGCCTGGGCCGAAGTCAAGAGTCAGTTGCTCAACTGACTGAGCCACCCACGTTCCCCTGATATGGAAATTCTTTAATGTGAAAAAATTGGCGCATGCAGAAATTCAATTCTTCAAAAAATGATAGGCCCACAACTGTTAAGATTCTAATTTTGATATGAACAGTGAGGAAATTCACTGCTACTGGAGACATTTTATTAGTATAGCAATAATGTGGCATCTTAGCATTTTGTCCAAATTCAAGATACTTGCTTCATAATACTTATTAGCATAATTAGCACAGACAGGTATGATTATCATCTGCTGCTTTCTTTTTCTTTTTTTAATTTTTAATTTACATCCAGGTTAGTTAGCATATAATGCAATAATGATTTCAGACCTAGAATCCAGTGATTCATCCTCTACATATAATACCCAGTGCTCATCCCAACAAGTGTCCCTCTTAATGCCCCACACCCAATTAGCCCATCCCCCCACCCGCAACTTGTCCAGCAATCTGTTTGTTCTCTATATTTAAAAGTCTCTTATGTTTTGTCCCCCTCCCTGTTTTTATATTATTTTTGCTTCCCTTCCCTTATGTTCATCTGTTTTGTATCTTAAGTTCCACGTGAGCCAAGTAACATATTTGTCTTTGACTAATTTTGCGTAGCATAATCCACTCTAGTTCCATCCACATTGTTGCAAATTGCAAGATTTCATTCTTTTTGATGGCTGAGTAATACTCCATTGTATATATATATATACCACATCTTATCCATTAATCCATTGATGGACATTGGGCTCTTTCCATTCTTTGGTTACTGTCGATAGTGCCGCTGTAAACACTGGGGTGCATGTGCTTATTTGCTGCTTTCTTTACTCTGATTTATTTTTACTTTCTTCATCCCTTGCAATTGAACAAGAGTTTTTTTTTGTATGAAACAATAGTTATGAAGGTAAAAGAGTCTGAAGAGGGATATGGAATGAACAAGTTAAGCAATTTTTTTCTATCCCATTTCTATAAGTTTCCGTAATTTAAGGAATTCCCATATTATATCAATCAAAACATGCCCAGGCCAAGCATATCTTTGTTAAAAGTGGTAGGTTTTTGCTACATTCGTACAGATATTGGAGAAATATTGTAAATGTATTTAAACCTTTTCTGTAATTTTATTGGGGGTACAGTTAATACTTTGCAATTTTTACATGTATCTTTTAGTGAGTCTCCTCCCCAACTTTTTGCCTTCAGAATTCAGTTTCTTGTAAATATGTTTTGTTGGTGGGGCTTTAGCTTGATTTTGTTTTGATCCACTTTTTGTGTAGCTTCATTAATATGTCCAGAGACCATTATAGTATGTGACCAATTTTAAAAATTGAAGCACAAATAATAAAAACGATATACACTGGGGATTTTATATTTATTTTTCCTTCCTGTTTGTACAGTCAGTTTTGCAATATATCATTAAGTCAAAGAATAAAATTGCAGAAGAGTTGGAAGGAAACTTAGAAGTCCTCTAGTTTAGCCTCCCACTCAAAACCAGTCCAGAGGGGTGCCTGGATGTCACAGTAGGTTGAGTATCCGACTTTGGCTTGTGTCATGATCTCCTGGTTCATGAGTTTGAGCCCCCATATGGGGCTCTCTGCTGTCAGTGCTGAGCCTGCTTCAGACCGTCTGTTGCCCTCCCTCTTCTCCCCTCACAAGCTTGTGTGCGCTCTCCCTTTCTCTCTCTCTCAAAAATAAACATTAAAGAAAAAAATCCAGTTTCCAACATGGGGTCACCAAATTAGAGCTGAAATTCCTAATGAGAAAACAGTCTACTGGATAAAACTTTGTTCTAAGTAGTTTTAATTGGCCATTTTGTTCCTATTAGAGAGTTAGAATATCTCTCTTGTACTACATTTTGGTCCTACATTTTTTATTCACATACAAGGTGGTTATTATCTCTTGCCAAGTCTCTTTTCTAGGCTGAGCATCCTTAATCCCTTATTTTTCAAAAGATGGTTTTCAAATGCTTTACCATTATTTGTCATGTGGATGTACCCCGGTTCGCCAAAGTCCCTCTTAAACATCATTTGAGTAAGTTTGAATGTCTCTGCCTACAATTTAAAGTAAACTCACTTTAAAGGTAGTGATACCCTAAAAGTTTTAAATAGAGGTAGCTTAATGTTTCATATTACAAAACAATACACCTAGAGATAAGTGGTTACTGATGCTCATTGATGTCATCACAGATTATGTTCTTTCCATCTTTCATTTCTGTCATCCTCATTGTAGGGCATTTTGGCTTCATACTTCTCTCATGATTGCAAGTTACCACAGCAAGCTCCAAGCAAAACCCCTTTACACAGCCACATCCACAGGCGGAAGGAAAGAAAAAGTGTTTTCCCTCATTTTCTTTTTAAATGAAACTTCCCCCAAATTCCTCAGCAGATGCTCCCTTGTATCTTATTTTGAAATACATCGCATTCCTGCCAAAACCACCACTGGTTAAAATTAATCACTTCCAGCAGATGCTTCCCTGAGTATGTGGTCACTCAAAGTTGAGAACCTGGGTAAAAAAGTCTCTGCCTACCAGAAGGGTGGGAAGCAGATAGATTTGAGTAGGAAATCAACAGTGCTAATCACCAACGCTGAATACTTAATTTGAGTGGGATTTATTAACACAAAACATGTTTAAAAACTAGTAAATGGGAGGCAGTGGGTCTGGTGTTAGGATCTGGTGGGGGAGGTAGACAAATTTCAGTTTCAGTATGACGTGTTAAGTTCTATGATAAGTGCATGTAACTCAGGCTTGGGAGATCAGAATGCTCCCTAGAGGAGATGTCATCTAAATCAAAGTCAGAAAGAAGTGTCAACTGACTAGAGAGAAGTTTCTAAGCAGAGAATAGGTTGGAGACAAGAGTATATGTATTGGAGCATGGTTGCTTTCAAGAGAACTGCACTACTGGCCCAGATGTGTCTTTTTAGGGGAGTCCAAGAGTATATTTACTTGGTTTTTAAAGCACTTTCCCCTTCCATATATAATTTGTGCTGATTTATAACCATCAGGACTTTTCCATTCAAGTACATTACTGCTGATTCAGGTCTCCTATACTGTGTATTTGTAATTTATTTCTTAAACCTGAGTGTAAGTCTTTCCATTTACTTCATTCATTTAAGCCTGATATTAGGCCAGGAGTCAGCAAAATTTTTTTCTATAAAGAGCTAGATAGTTCTTTGTGGATCATGTGGTCTCTGTTACAGCTACTCAGCTCTGCCACTGTAGAGGGAAGGCAGCCACAGACAATATGTAAAAGAGGGGATGTGGCTACAGTCCAGCAAACCTTTACAGAAGTAGGCACTTGGCCATCATCTGTCGACCCTGATCTAAACCTAGACTGCTTGTATTAATCTAGTCCCAAGATAACTTACATACAGCACCAGGAAAGGGAGATTCCATATGTCTTCCTAGAAAGTGTTACACAGAGATACTAACCTGAGAAGTGAGACAATGTGGATCTGTAGTTAAATGATTGTATTAACTATCAGTATAGTTTGATCAGAGCGAGCAGAGAAAGCTACATGTCCAGATACTCAAGCTCACAAGTTGGTTCAACATTTATATGTTACATCCCCTTCCTTAGTTATCATTCCACCCAAATTCCCAAGCAGTGCTTTCTTGGTTGGCCATACAGTTTTATCCTTTCATTATCATATCATTATATTAGAGTGTTTTGGTGCCCTTGACAATCTTGTTTTGTCCCTTTCCAGCCCTTCCTTGATGAGAACTGTGATACTATTACGTTTTCTTCCAGAGTATGTATATTGTCTCTATGATCAAAAATATGTGAAAACATAAGACACTCATGGCATTTGTTTTTTAACTGATCTCCAACATTGCACCCTCTGTGTTAGTTTCCTATCGCTGTCATAACAAAATACCAGAGTTATTATTTCACAGTGCAGTATACTGGTCAGAATTCTAGGAACGGTGTGACTCAGCTGGGCCCACTTCTTAGGGTCACACGGGCTGACGTCACCGTGTCGGCAAGGCTGCATTCCTTGCTGGAGGCTCTGGGGTGAATCTCCTTCCAAGCATATTCAGTTTGTAGGCCAAAATTAGTTATTTGTACTTTTAGAGCTGCTGTCCTATTTCCTTGCTGGCTATCTTCTCATCCGAGAATTGTTCTCAGCTTCTAGAGGTTACCCACATTCATGAGCTTGAGACAACCTTTCTCCATCTTCAAACTCTGTGAGAGCAGGTTGAGCTCATCTCATACTTCACATCTCCTGATCTCTGCATTCTGCCTCTACCACAGAAAGTTCACTGCTTATAAGGGCTACTACCATTAGTTTGGGCTCACTTGGATAATCCAGGACAATCTCCCAAATTAAAGGTCTGTAACCTTAATTATATCTGCAGAGCCCCTCCCTTTTGCCATGGAAAACAACATAAAGTTCTGGGGAGGGAGGTGAATCTTTGGAGGTCATTATTCCAACTGTCACAACCTTGTACTTTTGCTTGTTGTTGTTGAAGCATAATTGTTTTGGATTGTCCACTTAGTTCTAAAATACCTTCTTAATATATTTTCTGAGCATGCTAAGTATTTTTTAAATGTTCTTGTTATTTTCTTTTCTAATTATACAAATTACTTGGCATTTACATTTATGTAATCATGAAATACTTTTTCTCCTTAATATATCATAAAATTTTCTCAGATGTCACTCAGTTCTTTATAATTTTAATTATTGTATAATACTTCATTGAGTAGATATACTAAAATTTATTTAACAGTTGCTCCATTATTAATCACTTGGATTTTCCCCAATATTTCCCAGTTATGAATAACTCAATATTGAATATTTTCTGTGCCCAAGGATTATCTACATGTTGGATTAATTTCTAAGGCTAGATTCTCAAAAGTAGAATAACTACATCCAAGGCCATAAATTTCTCATGATAGAAACTAGTTTCCAAAAGCTTCTAAGTATCCTCAGAAGCACGTATCTGTTGTGAAAATCATCATTAAAAACAAAGCAGACAAAATCGAATAGAAGGGACATTACAGGGGCGCCTGGGTGGCTCAGTCAGTTAAGTGTCTGACTTTGTCTCAGGTCATGATCTCACTGTTCATGACTTCAAGCCCTGTGTCAAACTCTGTGCTAACAGCTCAGAGCCTGGAGCCTGCTTCAGATAATATGTCTCCCTCTCTCTCTGCCCTTCCCACCCCCTCAAAAATAGATAAACATTTAAAAAGGGGCGGAAATGATTGGCCACGTTAAATGCTGCTCAAAGGTCAAAAAGATGAGAAGTGAAAATTAGATTGAACAATATGAACAATAGAGTGGTGGAGGCAAGACCTATTTGCAGTGGCACACAGGAGAGGATAAAAAGTGAACAACTGGAAAGAATGAGCATAGATAACTCTTGAAGGAGTTTTACATTAAAACATAAGCCAGCCATATAATTTGCACTCCAAACGAACACATTTGAAAAGAGCACCATTAATAATTAAGCCAAGATTTGATTAAGTGACAATCAAATGATTAAATGTCATTTCATGAAGGAATGGAGAGAAAGGAGGCTATAACTGAAGGGGAAGTGGTTAGTTAGATTTTTTTTAGAAAGGGAGAAATAGTAGCTATTAGGAAGGATCTGGTAGGGGCACCTGGGTGGCTCAGTCGGTTAAGCATCCACCTTCAGCTCAGGTCATGATCTCACGGTTTGTGGTTCAAGCCCTGCGTCGGGCTCTGTGCTGACAGCTCAGAGCCTGGAGCCTGCTTCAGATTCTGTGTCTCCCTCTCTCTCTGCTCCTCCCCTATTCATGCTCTGTTTCTCTCTGTCTCAATAATAAATAAACATCAAAAAATAAAAAAAAATAAAAGGAAGGATCTGGTAGAGAGGGAATGTTTTATGATGGAGGAGAAAAAGGACATTTTTGGAGTGATGTCTTTGAGTAGGCAAGAGGAGATAGTATTTAGTGCACAAGTGGAAGGGCTGGTTTTAGCCTAGGTAGGTGTTGTGGGAGCTTGTGGAAATTTTCTTATGAAGATTTGTATTTTCTCGTTGAAATAGGTAGTGAGGTCATTAGCTAAGACTGAGGATTAGGGAGGTATAGTTGGAGGCTTTAAGAGAGAGAAAGTTTTATAGGAAAAAGGAAGAATGAATGGAGCAGAGAAATACAATATGATTGCCAAGCACCATTAGGGTTCAAACTACAGTCAATAATTGTACAGTCAAATACAATACAGTCATGTATTTTAGTGAGACCAATAGTTGTGTATTTTACTCAAGCCAGGTTTTACCATGCAGGTATAGTCATGGAGAGAGGTAAACATTGGATTTAGTCGGGTTTTATTGTTTAGCCAAGTGCTAAAAAATATAAGATATACAAAATATACAAATATACAAAAAGGATGTAACAAAATAAGAGAAAAGCAAGGGAATTCAGAGTGTATACAAGGGGATGATTTTATCATTTGACCATTTAATAACTTTTTGAGAGAGAGCACACGTGCGTGCAAACGGGAAAGGGGAAGAGAGGGAAAGAACCTTACACATCTAGTGTATTAGTTTCATAGAGTTGCTATAACAGACTACCACAAACTGAGTCATTTAAAACAACAAAAAATTATCATTTCACAGTTTTGGAATCTAGAAGTCTTTAATCAGTGTGTTTGGCAGGGCTGTGCTCCCTCTGAAGCTTCTAGGGGCGTATGTATCCTTTCTTGCCTTTTCCACCCTCATAGACTCAGGTATTCCATGGCTTCTGGTAGGACAATTTGAATCTCTACCTCTATCTTCAAATGGTCGTCTCCCCTTTATGTTTCATTTTTTTCTTTTCGTAGGGACACCAATCATGCTGGATTAAGCCCCACCCTAACGACCCCATCTTGGGAGGACACAATTCAACACATAACACCTGAGTTGAGAGAAGTGCGAAGTAGGGGCATAAGAGACCCTGAAATAGTGGTGGAATCAATGGATTGTAGATACCAATGGTATTGAAGGGTGTCTGGAGTTGCAATTCTAGAAATTAGGTGGAGATCGGAAGATGCAGCGTTTGAAATTGAGATTGTGTAGGGGTTAGTGGTAATGAAAGATCTAGTATGATTTTAGGAGTGATTAGCTAACAAACAGTGAAGGGCAATGTCATTGGAGGAGGGGAGACCAACAACTGAGAGGCCAGGGTGTTAGATGGACCATCAGTGTACATCTCAAAACCCCTAAGAATGACAGGAAAAGTATTAGAATGGGTGAAGTGATCGAGGAGCTAAAAGATTCAAGGACCAAGAACAAGTAAACTGTGGGGTTGGAATATATTTTTACAAGAATGGGTAATGGATGCTATAGTCTAGATGGTACCATATTTAAAGATGATTGTTTTTGAGGAGAGGAAGAAGGGACAATGTTCTAGAAACATTAATAAAGGGCAAGAAAAACACCTACCCTCTCCTTCAGGCCCTGTGATATGAAGGCTGTGGGAGATAAATCTACCACTATTTTAAAGAGCTGTAGGAGAAGCAGAGCCCTTAAGGGAAACACAGGTTTCAGATAAAGTAGGTAAAAGGAATATTTAAAGAAGACGTTAAGGAAATTGTGATTTTGCTGAAGACTGACTTTGAGTCCCAGAGGGACTAACAATGGAAAGGTTTTGTGTCCTGGAGAGGGGTGGAAGATGAGATCAGGAAAAGTGATGTACAGATCATGTACAGTATAGAGATTAATGGCTGGAGAGTGAAGGATGTGTTAGGAGAATGTGGTTTCTAATGAATGACATGAATTGGAAATGAGGGTATGATATTTATTCTTTTGGTCCCAGAGATGAAGATAGTGGTGGAGCTATGAGTTTCAGGAGAAGGAAAAGTGGGATCTTGCCTGCGTTGCATATAATTTGGAAGCTCCCATTTGGTTTCCACTGATGGATAATACATGGATACTTGCAGAGGACGGTTTCACTCTGAGCACACGGACTTGCTGTTGACTACTTTATAGCAATGATCAATATTCAAAATGATCTTGTGTATTTATTTACTTGTTTCACTGTTTTATTTCTTCTACCTTAGAAAATACAGCTTTTGGGGCAGTCGTATTGGCTATCTTCTTAATTATTATAACACTGGTGCCTAGAACTGAGCTTGGCAGATAGCACTCAATTCAGTTGTCCTCCCTTATCTGCAGTTTTGTTTTCTGTGGTTTCAGTTACCATAGGTCAACTGCAATCCTGAGGCAGATGGTCCTCCGGAGCTATCATCAGAAGGACAATAGGGGCACTTGGGTGACTCCGTTAAGCGTCCGACTCTTGATTTTGGCTCAAGCTGTGATCTTCTGATTTGTGAGTTCCAGTCCCACATTGGGCTCTCTGCTGTCAGCACAGAGTCTGCTTTGGATTCTCTATCCCCCCTCTCTGTGCCTCTTCCCCCCTTGCCTCTCTTTCTCTCTCTCAAAATAAATAAACTTAAAAAAAAAAAGGCCAATAAGTCTAACACTGTCACAATGTCTGTGTCATTCACCTCATTTCACTTCATGTAGGCATTTTATCATCTCACATCATCATAAGAAGGGTGAGTGCAGAACAATAAGATATTTTGAGAAAGAGGCCACATTCATATAACGTTTATTAGAGTATACTGTTATAATTATTCTATTTTATTATGGGTTATTGTTATTAATCTCTTACTGTGCCTAACTTATAAATTAAACTGTATTATGGGTATATATGTGTGGGAAAAACAAGATATATAGGGTTCAGTTCTATCTGAGGTTTCAGGCATCCACTAGGGTCTTGGAACATATCTACTTCAGCTAAGAGGGGAACTACTGTAACTATATTGAGGGATGAATACATCAAGATTCCATTCTCTCAATCTGCTTAAGGGTTTAAAGCCTTCTGAAGACATTCCTTCAATTAAACCTCATCTCCCTCATACCTTCATAAATCAGATCATTTATCAGGATTCAAATATATACTAGTATCTCCTATCTTTATTTTTATTTTTATTTCTTTAAGTAAACCCTATGCCCAATGTGGGGCTCAAACTCATGACCTCAAGATAAAGAGTTGCATGCTGTACTGACTGAGCCAGTCACACACCCCTAATGTCTCCAAAAAACACCTTGAGACTTATCTCTTTCCAGATATTGCTCCAATCTTCTGCTTGGCCAAACTTCTCAGAAGAGCTATTTAAAACAAACTGTCTCCACTCCCTCACTTTCTTTTTATTCTCAATTCCATTGTAACCTGAAGTTCCACCTCTGCTGCCAACTCTCACCTGAAACTGCTTTTGTGACCATCAATCTCTATCTTGCCATATCTAATGAAAATGTGCATATCCTCACCTTATCAGACTTTCTGAGATTTTGACACAATTGAATACTCCGTCCTTACTTTTGATTTCCATGATGCCAACGCTTTTTTGGCCCTCCTTAATTTATCGCCTGTTCCTTTTTCATCTCCTTTATTTTCTTCTTCTCGATGCAACCTCATATATATGTTGGGATTTCTTTTCCTTTTCTTTCCTTAGGTCTTTATTCATTTCATGCAGTTTTTTTTCTGTTAGTTAATTAATCTTTTTTGTTTTGTTTTGAGAGAGAGAGAGCGACAGAGACACAAAGAGTGAGAAATCCCAAGCAGGCTCTGAGCTGAAAGTTTGACATGAGGCTCGAACTCACAAACTGAGAGACTGTCACCTGAGGAGAAACCAAGAGTTGGACCCTTAACAGACTGAGCTACTTAAGTGCCCCTCATTTCATGTAGTTTTAAGTATCTTCTATATATGTGCCAAGACTTCCAAAAATATACCTCCAGCTCAGATCACTATTCTGAACTTCAACTACCTACTTAACATCCTCACTGGGATCTTTCACAGGCATCTCACACTTCCAATGTTCAAAATTGAGCTTTTGTCTCTCCTCTCCCTTTGTCTTCTCATGTTAACATGTAACATGTTAACCTTTTAGTAGTCCTCATTGCAGTTAATGGCATTACCACCCACACAGCCAAAACCTTGAATTGTTTCTACAATTTCCCTCTATGTATTTCCATACACATGCATTCCATTAGCTTGTCCTATTGCATCTCTCTGCACATATTTCTAATTTACCAGTTGGTCACCATTTTCACACTCCTTCCCAATCCAAGCAACATAATTTCTTGTCTGTAATAGCTTCTCAACTTCCATTCTTGCCCCACACTCATCTGTCATTTTGGATCCTAAAATAATGCAGATATGTCACTCTTTAAAATACATCATTGATTTTCAATATACTTAAAATAAAACTGCAAATCCTTAACATGGCTCCAAGCCTTAGCATTATTTGACTCCTGCCTAACCTATCTTGTGATAGTGTCATTAGTCCTATCATGTACACAGCAGGGAGCATTAATTCCAATAATTTGAGATGAGTCCATGTCATCCAGATTTTCTGTTCCTTAAGTGTAGAATTATACATCTTTTGAAAATAATTCTTTTAGGTTCCAGATTTTTTTTACTTCATTTCTTTCCTTTCTTTCCATTATATGAGTTATCAGAAAAGGTTTAGTATTGCTTTATTTTAAACAAAGATATTTACTAGTCACAATAATTCAAGATCTGTATTAGCCATTTTCAGTATGCAATTTAAATAGTTTAGTGTAAAGCCTATTTTATTTTCTAGTGGTTACTTGAAAAAATGTGGATAAACTATATGCTTCACCTGTTCTATAATTTTTCCAGCTTTAAATATCATGCTCATTAGCATTTTGCTTCTGGAAACTATTTTTTATGTTTTGAAAATGGAAACACCTGCGCATCTTCAGTCTTCTGGCAATTCTTGTGTTCTCCATTTTTCAAAATTACTGACAATGATTCTATCATTATATCATCTAGCATTGTTTTATACCCATGGATGTAATTCATCTGTGGTTAAAGACTTGAGCCAGTTTGGGTGCCTGGCTGGCTTTGTCAGGATAGAATGCAACTCTTTTTTTTTTTTTTAAGTTTATTTATTATTAGAGAGAGAGAGCGAGAGAGAGCGAGAGAGCATGTGTGAGTGGGGAGGGGCAGAGAGAGAGAGAGTCCAAAGAAGGCTCCACACTCAGCATGGAGCCCAAAGTGAGGCTTGATCCCATGAACTGTGGGATTATGATCATGATCTGAGCATGAATCAAGAGTTGGAACCTTAATCAACTGAGCTTTCCAAGTGCCCTGAAAGTGTGCAACTCATGATCTCAGAGTTGTGAGTTCAAGCCCCACTTTGGGTGCAGAAATAAAATCTTAAAAAAAAAAGTCTTACTTTTCTAAAGAAGACATCCAGATGGCTAGCAGGTACATGAAAAATGCTCAACATCACTCATCATCAGGGAAATACAAATCAAAATCACAATGAGATATCACCGCACATGATACCTCACACCTGTCAGAATGGCTAAAATTAACAACTCAGGCAACAACAGGTGTTGGTAAGGATGAGGAGAAAGAGGAACACTTTTGCACTGCTGGTGGGAATGCACACTGGTGCAGCCACTCAGAAAACAGTATGGAGGTTTCTCAAAAAATTAAAAATAGAACTACCCTATGACCCAGCAATTGCACTACTAGGCATTTATTCAAAGGATACAGGAGTGCTGTTTCGAAGGGGCACATGCACCCCAATGTTTATAGCAGCACTATTGACAATAGCCAAAGTATGGAAAGAGGCCAAATGTCCACTGACAGATGAATGGATAAAGAAGATGTGGTGTGTACACACACACACACACACACACACACACACACACACACACACACACACACTGGAATATTACTCAGCAATCAAAAAGAATGAAATCTTGTCATCTGCAACAACATCGATGGAACTAGAGTATATTATGGTAAGCAAAATAGGTCAGAGGAAGACAAATATCATCTGATTTCACTCATATGTGGAATTTAAATTACAAAACAGATTAACATAAGGGAAGTGAAGCAAAAATAATATAAAAACGGAGACAAACCATAAGATACTCTTAAATACAGTGAACAAACTGAGGGTTGCTGGCGGGTGTTGGATGGGGAGAAGGATTAAAATGGTGAGAGGCGTTAAGGAGGACATTTGTTGCGATGAGCACTGGGTGTTATAAGTGATGAATCACTAAATTTTATTCCTGAAATTATTATTGCACTATATGCTAACTTGGATTTAACCTTTTAAAAAAGTAGCTTCAAATGTGTCAAAATGGCTTCAAATCTGTCAAAGTGAAATTTGACAATACTCCAGTATCTTATAGATATTAAGGATTACAAGTGCATTGTTATTAATGACTACATAAGTGAATGTGTATAAGGATTTAAAGTGGAGAGAAAAATGTAAATTGTTAGTATGTGGATTTATAATTAAAACATTCATATATCAAAAAAATACTGAATGTGATTTTAGACTATCATAAATAAATGAAGTTTAATATTCATTGCAAAAAAAAAAGTCTTAAACCAGTTTAAAGGACTAATCTGTGTTCTTACTATGCTTCAACTATCTCATAGTCATGTTTATTTAATCCTTTTAAATTTGAAAAATATTCTTAATAAATATAGTAAGCAAAACAATAGTTAATAATAGTTTAGTACCTCAAGCAATAGGTTTTCCTTCAATTTTTTTTAGATCCAGTAAAATCTAAAATGATCTAATTACCACTTTTGTTTTCAACTGGGTAATAAAGAATACATTTTTAGAAAGATTAATCATCCTGTTCTGGCTATTATGGTACTTAAATTTTGATAAGTTGCATGCTTCAGTGGAAGGTATTGAACATGATTATTTTTCTCTAAATATTATCCTGTTCTGCAGGCTTAAAAATGAAGGGATTCATAAGGATGGACAGGTAGATCAATGGAACAGAACTGAGAATCCAGAAATGGACCTAAACTTATGTGGTCAATTGATTTTCAGTAAAAGTGTCAAAGAAATTCAATAGGAAAAGAATAGTCTTCTCAAAAACAGTTTTTATAATAACTGAATATCCATATGGAAAAGAAATAAACTTTGACCTTTTTTTATACCGTATATCTAAATTAATTTAAAATGGATCATAGACCTAAATGTAAGGGCAAAGACACATACATCCTGTGGAACAAAGCATGGGGAAATATCTTTGTGACCTTGGGATAAGACACAAAAACATGAACCATAAATGAAAAAACTGATAAATGGACTTCAAAAAAATTAAAATCTTTTGCTTATATACAGATATTATTAAGATATTTACAATTCAATAATAAGATATTTTAATAAGACTCAATTTTAAGAAATAGGAAAATATCTGTATAGGTATGTAACAAAAAGAAGCTCAACTTCATTGGTAATTAGGGAAATGCATATTAAAACTACAATGAGATACTACTACACACCTATTAGAATACCTTAAATTAAAAAGACTGAAATGCAGAGGCACCTGGCTGGCGCAGTCTGACTCTTGATCTCAGGGTTGTGAGTTTGAGCTCCATGTTGGTTATAGAGATTACTTAAAAATAAAATCTTTAAAAAAAAGAATGAAATACCAAGTGTTGGTAAAGATGTGTACAAGTGGAACTCCCTTACATTGCTGGTAGAAATATACAGTGGTTCAGCCATTAGAAAAGTTTGTCAGTATCCTAAAACAAACCTACTACAAGACCCAGCATTTCCATTCCTAGGTGTTTACCTAAGAGAAATGAAAATATATATCCACACAAAGATTTGTACATGAAATTTCATAGCAGCACTATCTATAATAACCAAATAGAAACAACACAACTATCCATCAACGAGTTAAGGTATAAAAAATATGGCTTATGTATTCAATAGAATGCTAACAAAAGAGAATAAACTATTGGTATATAGAACAATGTGGAGGAATCTAAAAAATTTAAGGTCAACTAAAAGAAATCAGACTCAAAAGCCATAAGAAATATGAATACAAAATTCTGGAAAATGCAGAAATATAAAAGCAGAAAGCAGGTCAGTGTTTGCCTTGTGGCTGAGGATGAAGGAAATTTGACTGCAAAGGGCCACAGGAGGGTTTTGGGGGTGATTAAATTGTTCTAAAACTTGATTCCAGTGGTGGTTGGTCATCTTGGTATAGTTACCAAAACTGATACAACTTTACACTTACAATGGGTGAATTTTATATTCTATAAATATGCTTCATTAATGATTATACACTAAATCACAAGGTGGTTTCTCTTAAAAAAAAAAAAGGATCACCATTGAGCAAGTACACTGTTGTTACTAATAAGCATCAGTTTACAATGCATAACAGGGGTGCCCAGATCGCTCAGTAGGTTAAGCATTTGACTCTTGATTTCAGCTCAGGTTGTGATCTCAACGGTTATGGGATAGAGACCTATGTCAGGCTTTGTACTGAGCATGAAGCCCGCTTAAGATTCTTTCTCTCTCTTCCTCTGCCTCTCTCCCCTGCTTGTGTTCTCTCTCTCTCAAATATTTTTTAATTAAAAAAATGCCTAACAACTCATTTTCTACAAAACATAATTGTCTTTGTTCAGTAGAGTTACTATATTTAAAAATCTATAGTTATATTGCAAACTTCATAGCTATTATGATTTTAGTAATAGACTAGAAATTGTAGAATTATTATTTTTTAAAAAAATGTTTTAAGTTTATTGATTTTGAGAGAGAGAGCACAAGTTGGGGTGGAACAGAGAGAGAGGGAAAGAGAGAGAATCCCAAGAAGGCTCCGTACTGTCAGCACAGAGCCAGATGTGGGGCCCAAACTCACAAACCGTGAGATCATGACCTGAGCCAAAATCAAGAGTCAGATGCTTAGCCTGCTGAACTACTCAGGGACCCAGGAATTATGGGATTATTAATTTAAATAGCATTTATGTTTTAAATTTTAACAGTAAAATTTCTAGTAAAACTCTGGTTCTTTGAAGTTTAATTGTCTCTATCTTTATACATCTGTAACAAATTCCAGAATGTGGTGGTAATCAAAAATATGTTTGTACAGATAATTTTGAGATAACAATGTCTGTACATTAAAATTATAGACATAATTTTTACAAGTTTATTTATTTATTTTGAGAGAGATAGAAAGCACAAGCAGGGGAGGGGCAAGGAGAGAGGAAGAGAGAGAATCCCAAGCAGGCCCCACACTGTCAGGCCCCACACTGTCAGTGTAGAGCCTGACACAGGGCTTGATCTTACAAACTGTGAGATCATGACCTGAGCTGAAACCAAGAGTCAGACACTGACTGAGCCACTTGGGCATCCTTAAATATATTTTTAAGGTAAGTTTTGGGTAAGTTACCGCAAAAAACACAGTACATTACTTGCCAAAATGAATAAAATACACAGGGAACAAATATGTATAAATGAACAAATCTATATCTATTTATTTTTTATTAAATGTGCTACCACTATCATCGTCTACCATTAGAATAATAATATATTTTTTATTGACTTCTGATACTGAACTGAAACTTCTAATCATATGACTTTAGGAGCAGTCCAAGAGGATGGCATTTCTGTTAACAAAGAAATGAACACATTGCCAACCATCAATAATGCATTTCACAAGTGATTTTCTGGAAAAATAGTTTATCATAGTAACAGTCATTTGAGAAGAAATGTAACAATCATTTAAGATTTAATACAACAATTTCCAAGGCTGTATATAAAAAATCACTTTCTTTTTTTGCTAAATATGAGATTAATTTGAAGTTAAATATCTTCAAAATGCCATTTATCTATGAATATTGTCTTGAAAGAAGTCATTTGCCTCTTAGATCAAAATATAAAGTATATTTAAAGAATTAGGGAAGATGAAATGCATCTCTTTTGTCCAACACAATGGCACCTCTGCTAGATCTTTACCTACAGAATGGCCTCTCTGCTAGACATTTTTTGTACAATTTATTTGCAAGTATATGGACAAGAATTAGTTTTGCATTGCTATCAGTTGTCTACAACTTATGGAGTTATGAAATGAAATAACTCAAAGGCAATGAAAGACACAGAACCGCCCTATAACCAGAATCATAACCTGGAAGAATGTACTCTAAATGATGCATAGTTCTCCATGAGAGCACATTTCCCCCCACCTCCAGTTTTAGGAAGGGGCTATATATTTTTCAGATGATCAACTATTTTTTCAGATAAATTTTTGTAACAAACTTCCTGAAGGAAACACTGACATTATTTATTGGTTCATATAATTACCTTCCTGGGAAAGACTTTGCTGGAGTAAAAATTTAAAACACAGATAACCTCAGTTCTCAGTATTAATAGTTAAGCTATATGGTGACGGGTGGTCTCTTTTTTCTTATATTTGCATTCCTGCAATTTTTCTATACCAAGGAGGAGTTGAGGTGAGGAAACCTATCTTTAGTTTCCCACTTCTCCATATTTGAAACACCTCATCCTTCTCCTGAGCATTTAGGATTCTGGAAGATGAAAACTAGAAACAAACTTTCAGGTTATTTACCAGATACCACCTCTGAACAATGGTATAACTGATTTATTTTATTTTATTATTATTATATTTTTGGTGGGGAATGGAGTTACTGATGGTGAGGACAAAAGGGAAATGGAAATGTGAGAGGAGGATTTTTTAAAAAGTTTTATCTGGCTACATTCTGACAAATATTAATTGGTATATATCTAGAAGAGAAAGTTATCCAATAGAACGAGTTTTAAATGTTTTACTTGAAGATGTTTTAATGTGCCAGTCTATTTCACAGTGTGTTCAGAAAAGTTGCTCACCAAGTCCCTACCCATCCCAGCAATTTGAATGTCTCAGTATTTTCTTTCCTCATCCTTTCCCCATTCCCAAGATTCATTGGAATTTTCTTTTCACTGCCTCCATAATTATGGATACTAGAAAATAATTCTATCTTACCCCTTTTTTCCTAAACTCTAGATATTTACAATGTCTTTCTTATCATGTTGGGCTGTAACAACCTACTTTGTATATAGGTTCCTTCATCTGAAACAACATATTCCAACCAGGAAACAAACAAGTGAAATGCTTGTTTCAGGTTGCAGGTTCTGTAAATCATTTAATTTTCTGTCCTCTTTCATTCAAAATCTTAGATCAAATTTATTTATTCAAGTGATATCTGTATTTTTCTATTAGTAAATGTGATGCTTTTTATCGAATGGACACTTCATAGCTGAAAGTCATTTTAAAAAAAACCCGGGCTGGTAGTTTTTAAGAAAAATAATTCAAAAACTAGGGTATTGGGGAGGTCCTTATCCTTTCTCTTTACTTTCTAAAGGTCTTGTATATTAATTACATAAATAATATATTTGTTAATATAGTATTTATTGATATATGAATGTATTTATTCATATCACCAGAGTACTTTTCTGATTTTAAAGTTTTACTGTATGTATGTATGCATACATACACACATACATACATATTTATACACATATTGGATTTTTGAATCAAGCAATCAAACTTAAAATTTTGGCTCTAGCTTAGACATAAAACCTTGAATGAATTTAATTTCAATTATTGAATGTTTAAAATACTCAGCATTCCCAAAAAGAAAATTTTTATGATCTTAATGAACAATACAATCATATGGATATTGAAGGGAAGTAACTTCTCCTTGATTACTACTGAATCTCAAAGACAGCAAGCATTTGAATTACTTTATTACAAGATTGTAGTTGTGTATCCTTATAGAAAGTACAGGTTTTTTATTTAAAGTCTACCTTCAACACCAAATTTTTCTGGCTAACATTACATTAGATAACATTAGAAACAATGGGTACTTCAAAAATTACTTGCTTAGATTTAACTAACATTTATTGACATAAGAATCAAATGCCTTCACTCTTTTGTCTCATTAAGTCTGATACCTAAAGCATCAGTCAACCCTGTTATGGACTGAATCATGTCCTCCCCAAATTCATATATTGAAGTCTTAACCACAAGTCACTTCAAATGTGATTGCATTTGGAGGTAGGGTCATTAAAGAGGTAGTTAAGTTAAAATGAAGTTATTAGAATGGGCTGTAACCCAATATGACCCGTGTCTTAATAAGAAGAGGTTAGGATATATGCACATAGAGGGAAGACCATGTGAAGACATAGGGAGAAGATGGACATTTACATCAAGGAAAGAGCCCTCAAAAGAAACTAACCCTGCTGACACCTTGATCTCAGACTTCTAGCTCCAGAACTGTGAAGAAATAAATTTCTGTTGTCTAAGCTGTCTAGTTTGTGGTACTTTGTTATGGTAGTCCAAGCAAACTAATGCACCTATAGAAGTGCATATTAACACTTCTCTGTGGACACTGATGGCTCTGGAAGTTTCTAAGCTAAGAAGAGGCCATGTCGCGATTGAAACCCAGGTCTTCTAATCACAATTCTAGTGCTTTCTCTAATACAAAGCCATAATTTGTGGTATAATGGCAAGAGTGCTTTGGAAAGCATTTAGATACCAATGTAGAAGATGCATGCATTAGTCAGATAATGTTAGCTACTGAGTGCAGGAAAACCTCACAATTACTTCCCTTCTGTTCTTGGCTGCAAATCCAGCCCAGCTTGATCCCTCAATTGGCAGGCTTGGATTTCAGCTGGGTAACAAGAAGAAGCCAGTCCATGAATATGGAAGGTGGGAGGACTTTGGATTATGGCAAATAAATAGAGAATTAGTTGCACATGTTTCTTTGTTAGTGTTAGAATTTAAAAACATACGCATGCTGGACAGTTATAGTTAGAATTAACCATTCATTTCTTTCATAATCAGCTTAGCCTTGTTTTCAAGTTGTTTTCTGCAACTAATACCCATTCATTGATCCATAAAGTACACATAGATATTTAAAAAGGTAAAGCCATAGCTTACTTATTTTGGTTTTCTTCATATGAAGGAAGAGAAAAGCTTGTTTGATGTGGGAAAATATCAATTTAGAGGGGTGCCTGGCTGGCTCACTCAGTAGAGCATGCAACTCTTGATCTCAGAGTCATGAGTTTGAGCCCCATGTTGCGTGTGGAGCTTACTTAAACAAACAAAAAACATTAAAATAAAAAAGGAATTAGAGATCATATACAAGTGAAAAAGCAACTTTATTTCATTTTTAGAAAAAACATTTGAATATATAACTTTGAAATTAACATTCAATAATAAGAAGCTTAAATTTCATAAACAATGCAAACATGATTGGGAGATGTGAGCAAATAAAGCAAGGTAGAAATGGAGGTAAAGAAAGAGAAAGCAGAAGGTAACATGGAGATTTAGTTCTGAGGATAATTCCCAACTACCCTTCAAAGCGCAAAGTGTAGTGATTCTCAAACAGCTTTCTGCATGGAACATTCTTTCTCTACCTCCTGTTTCCCTTTGCCACTTATCTCTCAGGTCTCAGTTTAATTATCACCTTTGGAGACAAGCCTTTTTCTCACCTCCCAGATTTAGGTAGGTGTCCCTGTCATTCACACCTATAGCCTTTATGGCACCTTCTTTATACAGCTGTCAGGTTTGTTAGTATTTGTTCTATGTCTCTTTTTGTAAATAGAATGTAAGCTCTACTACGGCTGTGACCATATTTGCCTTGTTCACTGTGAGTCGCCATGTCTAGCAAATTTCCCAGCACATAGATGGCACTCAGTAGGTGATGAGTGAATGAAAAGGTGAAAAATTAATACTCTCTTTGTATCCTCAAGAGCAAAGGAAGTTTGTTTCTCAAAGTACTTTTTGAAGGAGAAACTAAGCTCCAAGGTATTCCCTATGCCTGCTTTCATGTGATAATAAATGATTACAAAAAGAAATAGAGAATGGTTTACTTTTCCTTAATTTTTGGCATTATCACTTTCAATTTAAGCTCCATGAAGGCAGGGACTATGTTTTTACTCATTACTCTGTTACCTAGAACAGTACCTGGCATATAGCAAATTCAATAATACAGATGCATACATATCTCTTATAAGAAAAACATACTGAAGAAAATACTACTAATTATCAATAAAAAATCAAGGCAGAAATATGTAAAGAGTAATGACCAGGATGCAAAAAGATCACAAATATGTCAAACTTCAATTTGGTCTAGTTTCCTGGGAGCTCAAGTGGAAAATGAAACAGTCTCTTTGTTATTATTACAAGAATAAAGTATTCTTTAGAGCTAACAAAACTTTCCTAGTACACTTTAACTTCTTTATAAACGTGTGTCTTAAGGTACAATTCACAAAAGTAGGGGACAAAGTTCCCAAGAACATTCCTACATCCCATATGATAGCCAGATGTCACATGGCTGCTGGAAAAAAAGGCAAGGCCATGGCATTAAAATATAATTCAGTGAAAGCAACTCTTTGGGTCAAGGGGCAGAATTGGTCAAATGTGTAGCCTACTGGTTGCCTAAGGTTAGAATACTGATGCAATGTTCCTAAAGTTCCCTCCTGGCAGATGCTATGTGAGGGAAAAAAAGTCTGGAGTTTTTAGACGTCATTTTAAATGCATATACCTCAAGAACTTGTGAGAAATGAATGAGAAAATCCATGTAAAATATCTGGCACATAACTTTCAAGAAGTTTTAGCTGCTATTTCCCATAGAATGATC
Organism: Proteles cristata cristata; assembly: GCA_017311185.1. Lineage (NCBI taxonomy): Eukaryota > Metazoa > Chordata > Mammalia > Carnivora > Hyaenidae > Proteles > Proteles cristata. Next base: position 4,277,497 of record JAESUZ010005667.1, on the reverse strand, counting down.
ACCTAAAGGGGTTTCTCTTACCAAATCCTCAATATAATTGTACCTTACTGGACTATCAGTGTCCACTTTACCACTGGCATCAAGATCATTAATGCCTTCATACCTAATCAGATCATACAATCAATTCTGAAGAAACTGATGCAGGGAACCCACCCTTAAGGCTCTAGTCTCCTGGACATGTCCAATACTAATTTCTATATAAATTAGGGTTTCATTGGAGAAGTAGAACTATTAGAGATATGGAATAACAGGATTTTTAAAACAGAAATTTACCTTATCTAATTTGGGGAGCTGGTAAAGAATTTTAGGTAAGGCTGTTGTCTAAAGTTATTGTAAGTCAGTAGGGCCAGCAGCTGGGAAAAAAAATCTAAGTGGGAAGAGAGAGCAAGGGCACACTGTAACCTACAAAGACAAATGGAACCCATGAAGACAAACAGGAACTTAACATGTCTCTCACTTTCTCTAATGTCAATGATGTGCATGGTCTACAGAAGGATCTGGCACCCTTCATAATGGAACTATACATGAACCTGGCCCAGCGCTCATGAAATGTGAAATAAGAGATACTGAAAGAATTACAGAAGGAAGAATCTTGGTTGCTGCCTTATTCCAGCAATGTGAGACAGCATATCAATGATCAAGGGTTTGAGATTCAGTAGTTCATGACTACCCTACACCACCTTTCAGAGTATATTATTTTACCTCTGTCTTCCAAATATCATTTAGATGTGGACACTTCTAAAACGGTGCCATGAGGAGAAGAGAAATTTAGGAACCTTAGCTACAGCTTTGTAATGTGACAGTACAAAAATACCACACCTATAATTGTACTTTAATTTATGAAGATATTTAAAATACTTTGGATATAGCTCTTGGCCATAGTGCCATCTTCTTGGAAACTTCCATGCCATGAGAGCCAAGTGGAGGAAAAAGCAAATGTGGAGGCTTAAGCCTAAAAGAAGATGAGGCAGAGGTCCAAGTAAACCGCTAGCTTGTGAACCCATGGAAACCACAGGAGCAGAATTAAAGAAAGCCAGAGGCCAGGGACACTGGCAAAAATGGCTGGACTGCATGTCTACTTTCTAGAGTTTGATTCAATGGATCAGGAACATCCACTGCTATCAAGGCGTGCCTGGGTGACTCAGTTGGATAGGCGTCTGATTTTGGCTCAGGTCATGATCTCACTGCTCATGAGTTCAAGCCCTGTGTTGGGCTCTCTGATGACAGCTCAGAGCCTGGAGCCTGCTTCAGATTCTGTCACCATCTCGCATTCTGTCACCCTGTTCGCATTCTGTCTCCCCCCCAATATAAAAAATAAAACATACAAAAATTTAGAACATCCATTTCTATCTGATTACAATGACCCCCTTTGAGAGACCCATCTTGCTCATGTCAAAACAATCTCTTTTGGTCCTTTGCCCTGGAACTATGACTTTCAGGACAAATTAATCTTTTCATTTATGGCTGAATGTAACTTGTGTATAATAAATCATCTTTTTTGCTTAGGTGAAGAAAAAAATTACCCTGGATATAAAAATTTATTTTCTAATACTTAGATTTATGATCATTTTTTCCATTATTTCTCTAAATATTTTGTCCTAGACGGTTTAAGATAATTTTATGAAGCTCTTAGTTTAAGAATGAATTGGGTTTTTCTCCTACAAAAAGTAGTATAAAACCGAAACACACTTACCATATGCTGGCCCATTCACCCAAATGAGCCGATTCTTTTGAATATTTTTGCAATGTTTTTCAATGATTTGTTCTGCATCCAATTCTGCTCCTAACCGAATGGAAGGCATTATTTTCTGTATAAGGTTTATAAATCAATGGAAATTTCTGAGGTGATGATGGCAATACGAACTCAATCATGTTATATACAGTGTTTTCTTACTTAAGGGAGGAATAACAAACTTCCTCCCTTAGTGTTAGAATTAGTTATTCAGAATTACCTGATAAGACGTTTCATGTTTATTTTCTTAAATCTAATAAATTATTACTACATTATTAATAGTATTTCTTTTTTAAGTGTCTTATTGCTATCAATTGTATTTCTTTTTATTTATTTATTTTTTATTTATTTCTGATAGAGGGAGAGAGACAGCATGAGCAGGGGAGGGTCAGAGAGTGAGGGAGACACAGAATCCAAAGCAAGCTCCAGGCTCTGAGCTAGCTGTCGGCACAGAGCCAGACGCAGGGCTCGAGCCCACGAACCGTGAGATCATGACCTGAGCCAAAGTCGGATGCTTAACCGACTAAGCCACCCAGGCGCCCCTCAATTGTATTTCTTTCTTTCTTTCTTTCTTTCTTTCTTTCTTTCTTTCTTTCTTTCTTTCTTTCTTTCTTTCCTTTCTTTCTTTCTTTTTCTTTCTTTCTTTCTTTCTTTCTTTCTTTCTCTTTTCTTTCTTTCTTTCTTTTTAATATTTTTATTTATTTCTAGGAGAGAGAGAGAGACAGCGTGAGCAGGGGAGGGCCAGAGAGAGAGAGGGAGACACAGACTTTGAAATAGGCTCCAGGCTCTGAGGTGGCAGTCAGCACAGAGCCCGACGCGGGGCTCGAACCCACGAACTGCGAGATCATGACCCGAGTGAAAGTCAGACGCCCAACCAACTAAGCCACCCAGGTGCCCCCTCAATTGTATTTCTTAATGAGGACCAATATGTTATTTAATTTCTTAACACAATTCCTTGGCATTATTTCTTAACTTAATTCTCTGACTACATTTCCATGGTTTTCCATAGCTCTGATTTTCTCTTTAGTGTAAGCAGCAGAATGACAACCCAAAATGGCCATGATTTAATGTATTCAACAGGAGTTCTACTGGTAAAACCAGATTATACATCTCCCAACCACCACCACTCCCTCTCAACATCCCCCTATCCTTGCCACACAGCTAAATAAATGTCGAGAAAAATAGCACAGTAAACATTTAAGTTATAAACCAGTAGAAATTAACGAACATTAAGTCCACTGCTTCTTTCTTGCCCTCTTGACATTTTTCTTCTGGTTTTAATTGTAAGGTATACTGCCTTATATCACACTTTGGAGAAGTAGGAAAAAATTGAACTGACTTGAAAAAATTATCTGGGGCATCTGGGTGGCTCCATTGGTTAAGTGTCTGACTTGATTTTGGCTCGGGACATGATTGCAGTTTGTGGATTGAGCCCTGCATCAAGCTCTGTGCTGGCAGCATGGAGCTTGCTTGGGATTCTCTCTCTCCCCTGCTCTCACTGCCCCTCCTCTGTTTGTACTTAAAACAAACTAAAAAAAAAAAAAATCATATGATGAAATCATGATTCCTTTTATTATGTACAGGAATGTAAAATGCATACAAATAACATATTATTTAATGTAATCATTCCATTTGAACAATATATCCTCCATCTGTTTCATTCTACCAACAACTGATGACTAATAAAAATGAGATTCTGGAATAGTTTTCCATTTGCACCATTTGGAGAAAAAGTGTCTATAATGGCTTTCTGATTTTTTTAAATAAACACAGCACTGATTACACATTATTGATATGACTCTAATATAATGAGATTAAAAATGGCATTTGGTTGGCAATCCCTGAGTAGCTTCTTCTAATTTCCTGACAAATGCTTACATGGAGACTGTATTATTAATTTCCATTTACTATCCATTCCACATTCACACAATACTGTCAGTAAATCTCCTTCTAAAGTTTCAAGGAGGTGTATATAAGTTCCTTTTTGTAAATGTAATGAAATAATGAAAATATTATTCATCACAGTTAAGGGAGGAGGTTTCCCCTTGGAAAAGAGTTGGAATGTATTGGGCTACTATAGGACTATAATTCCTGGGGGCCTCTGTTCGCAAGGAGAGTCAACTTCTGGACTCAGGAGCCTTTAAACTTTAAACAGTAGCAGTGTAACAGACAGCTGATTGAAGAGATGAATAAAAGGCTTAGCAGGTGGCTGGTGAAATTTCTGTAAGAAACAATGTGTCACTTTACAAATTTTTCAAAGACAATAATTAGCTTTTTCATGGAGCCTAGTAATTCCCCACTAGAGTAGAGCAGGGAGTAGAATCCAAATGGTCCATAAGATTTAGGAGTGGACAGGTGGACCAGGAATCTAAGGAGTCAGGATAGGAAAGATAGTAATTCTTTGAAGTTGTGGACAGGACACTGGTTGTGAAATTAGTGATGATGGAGGAAGAGCTGGAACTAGTTTAACCTAATTTTAATGGGGCAGTTATACCAGTTATTTTACTATTGTCTGTTAACTTTAAACCCATTTTCATGTATTCTTGTGATGTTCTGCCAATCATATTACTACTTTGCCCCCGGTTTTCTGTTAGGATCTACTGATAGAAGGCACCAGAGGGAGAGTGCACTTCTTCCAGCTGCACTTTTTCTACCTGGTAGTGATTGTTACAGAAGCAGCAGCTGAATCCAATTTGCAGGTTTTCTAATATGCAGGACTTTTTGCTTTCCTTCAGATATACCAGCACCAACCAGCTGGTTCCCCCTCCTAAGAGGTCTGGGTCCTTGTCTGAGGTCAATGATAACAGTATCAGCAATCTCCTCCTACACTGGGTTTCAGCTGGCAGGAGAGTGGTACTCCTGTAAGCTATTTGCTGTGATTCTGGCATATAAGGACACACCCATGGAATTAACAAAAAAAGTCTTAGTAAATTTATCATGATAGAGATTCTGAGAATGGGCCTTTCTTGAGATATGAGAGAATCAGAGAGGATTTGCTGATGGGGAGGGTTCCATCCTGCTCAGGCTGGGCATTTTTGGCTGCCTTAGAGAGGACAATTTGATTCCAGCCTCTAGTCTCCCTATCTACCTCTAAAGAATCGAGGCAAGCAAAGGAGCAGTATCCCTCAAAGGGATTTTAGAGTAAGTCCTAAATCTGTAGGCTTATGGCTTGTGGACCAAATCCTACCTGCAGCCAGTGTGGCCAGTAAACTAAGAATAGTTTTTACATTTTTAAATAGTTGAAAAAATCAAGAGTATTTTGTGACACATGAGATTGTACAAAACTCAAACTTCATCATCAATAAAGTTTTATTGGATTACAGCCACACTCATTGATTTGAATGTTACCTATGGTTACTTTCAGGCTACAACAGCAGAGTTGAGTAGTGTGATAGAGACTATGTGGTCCATAAAGCTGAAAATGTTATCTGGCTCTTTACAGAAAAAGTTTGCAACCCCTGCTATAGGAGAAAGATGGAAGTGGAGGATGAAGTATAAGGAAATAGATTGGGATTAGCCTTTGGGGAAGATGAGATAAGATGCCAAACGTGGATACTGTGTTCTTGTGTCTTCTTAGCCACCCCTCTGAGAAACTGTATAATGGGTTTATTAGAATGCCAGTTATTTTGCTTAGAGGAAAATAAAAAGAGTGCTGAAAATTTACTGGAATTTCAGGGGGCTCCTCTCTGTGAGATAACTAGTTTGAAGTGGAGATAAGACTACATTTTTCAGTGGGCTGTCCTGGGTCACTCTTGGGGAACACAGGGATTCAAAGGTAGTAGCACACAGGCATGGAGGTTCTGAGGGAGGAAGGAGTGGATGATAGAATAAACAAGATGGTGACAGAATGTTGTGTGGGAAGTGTCTTAGGGGAATCCTTGCTCTTCCTCATCAAATTTCCCTAAAGGGGAAGAAGAAACTTCTGCTCATTTTTCCAAGAAGGAGTTATATTACAGCGATCACTTTAGATCTCTTTCTCTACTTGTGGCTGGAGAACTCCTTTACCAGTGGCTGGGGTTACTGTGCTTTCAAAACAAGATGCAAGTTCAGTTGTGGCTTTCTTTTCCCTTCTTGCCATGCCTGTCTCATGGATCACTGAAGAGCAGTGGGCTTTCCTCTGCTTCCTACCCCAAGAAGGTGAGCATATTTGGATTAGGACTTATCTCAGCAGGTTTTCCAAAGTCAGTCTAGAAATCTATCGTTCTCTCCAGTCCTCTGATTCAATCTGTGAGACAACGTTTTGTCTGTCTGGGTATATGAAGTCATATTTGCAATCTAACTTTCTCCACAGACAAATCTCAGGGGGCACATTTACAGAGAACTAATTCCTAGTTTCGCTTTCAGTCTAGTTTTAGTAGTGATCCCTGTACTTTGTGGAATATTAGATACTGACCCAGTAGAAAGTGGATGACTGACATTCCATGGGTTTCAACACTCATGACCATAAATTCAGAATGACTGCAAACATTATGATATGTTGGCCAGTTGGTTTTGCTTATGAAGATGATAAGGGGCAGTTTGTGCTAAGTAGGCACAGGAGACAAACTTAAATGGAATGCAGTATGCAAGAAATCGGCTTCTGTTCAGATGTCTAGTATCTTCATACTCTGTAACCTGGAATTTGTTGACTTCTGTCCCACAGCCCATCATAATAGACTCAGATATGGAGAGTAACTTCAGAGCTCAAGATGGAGGAAGTAGGTATTTTCCAATCCCGCTCCCTTAAATCACAGGGTTACCTTATCTTAGCTCAGTTTAGTTTATGTTATTAGGACATCATCTTTTCCTCTTCATCACTGTGAACAGACCTTGGCATATAGTTCTAAGACTGATCTGGATTTATGTTCCTTCATTTTATTTCCAGTCTGTGTGTGTGTGTGTGTGTATGTGTGTGTGAGCGTATACAAACATTATATATGCTTTGTCTTTTGCTCTACCTCCCCTTTCTAGTTTCAATCTCTAGTCCCTTCTTTTATTAATAAGCCTCAAGAGGAGTGACCTGCAATATGTACAGTGGAGCAGTAATTCCCAGCTTGCCAGAAAAGTATACAGAATTAGATCTGTGTATATTAGAATTTAGAATAAGGGATTCAGAGGTTCTGCAGGAATTATATTATCTACCTCATAGGATACATATCATGTACCTCTAGGAAATATAATGCATATTATGTTATCATGTACCAGGAATGATACTAGATTCTTTACTTTGTCTCATTTAATCCTGCCTGGTATGTGTGCATGTGTTTTAAACCTAACTACAATAATATATATACACAAGGACATATATACTAAATATATAAATTTATAAAACAAGTATGATATGTCATATATATCATATATACAATGAGAACAAGAGTCTAGTATCATTCCTGGTGCATAATATGCATTTACTACTACTGTCAATACTGTCCATTGAGAATAGTAAAGACAGATTTTTATGAAAAAAAGATTCAATTAAAAAAAACTGGAGAATAGTATGTTTTTATTTTTGTAATTAAAAACAGAATAGAAATCGATCTCAAATCTATCCCTATACTTGATTTCTAGCTTCAATTATGCATATAGCTTAATGGACTAAGATCACATTTTATCATATGCATAGAAGGTTAGGTCTGTAAAGGCCAGTGTTGACCATGATATACAGCTTCTTAATTTTACATATGTGTAAACTGAGATCTAGCTTGTCCAATTGGTTCCCAAGATTTCTGGCTTTTTCCACTTATACACAGATACAAAATATCTTGATGAAATCTTGGTATTTAAAAAATATGTGTTTTTCCTCTTCAGGTTTTTGGAAGAAATGATTTCACTTTTAATTTGCACGTCAGTTTCCATGCCTCCAAACGCTCTGTCCTCTTTGACAAGAAGCTATTATGTAACTAAAAACAAGGCATTCAGAGTTGCAAAATTAGCCTTGAGTGCCTGGAACTGTGGGACTGATTCTTAGAGATAATCAGTACTAGTGGCTTTCCCATTAGTAATCAGTAATTATTATCAGGGGTTGGCTCCTGATCAGGAGCTTCCCAATCACGAAATCAGCCACAATTAAATGTTACTTGTGAAAACAGGGTGATTTTTAAGCTCTGACCAGTTGACTACTTATGGTATATTCTGGGAAAGATGTGAAGAAAGAGTTCCCTATGCCATTTTCAAAATGAATTCAATAGCTCCTTACTTTGTTTCTTTAACTGGTCTGCTTGTCTCATTATGTGAGGGATCATACTATTAGCACATACAATATCATCTTATCATTAAAACAGATCCTAAAACAAAAACAAACAGAAAGCCACACTAGCTCAAAATCTCTTTCCGTCAGTAAACCTGCCATAAATAACCATAATTTACCTCATACTTTGAACCCTTCAAATGAAATCTCAGAATGTTGAATTCCTTAAAATTGAAAAAAAATATTTCTGTTGTCATTTATCTCTGAATGTGCAGTAAGTTTCCCCCAGTTATTTACTTAAAATCGCTGCCTATAGCAGGCAGCTCTGCATTTGAGTCTTGGTACAGTTACTTTCTAGCTGCATGATATTGGGCTAATCAGGTTGCTCATCTATAATATAAGGAAAAAAAAATGGGACCTATCTCATGGAATTGTTATGAAGATGGAGATAACATATGGAAAGCATGTGTCATAGTGTGCCTGGTTCATAGTGACTGCTCATCAAGGTCTGTGATAATTACGGTCAACCCATGGGGGCAGTCAGGTGTACTGGAGGGAGCATGGGCTCTACAGGGGCTCAGTTCTGGGGTCCAATTCCGTCTGCCACTTCCTGGGTGCGGCATCTTGAGAAATTTAATTAACCCTTTGAGCCACTATTTCCTCATTTCCAAAATGGATATACTGTAGTAACAATCCAGATCACCGGGTTGTTGTGAGGAAAGTGCCTAAAACGCTTTCCTCAAAACCCATTATCAACAAGTTAACATTTATCAACCATTCCAAGGGCAAGGCTAAGCACAAGGTGTCACAGGAAGTTTCAAGAGAAAATAAACTCCTATTCTCCACCATGGGCAAGGAGAGAATCCAACACAATCAAGCCAAACATGTACAGTGAATTGCTGATGTATATATGCAAATTAAAAGTGGGTCTCTAATCCATGCCCATTTATATTTTTTCCCAGTATGCACGTGGAGGAATTCTCAATTAGAGCCTTTTCCCTGGTATTTTTAGACGACAGTAGATCTCCAAAGCCCAGCTGAAATATGGGGCTGATTAAAGGCTAGAAAAGCTGGAACAGTCATAAACTGTACAGTGACCAGTGCCACAGAAACTAGGATAAAACAAACCTTTCTAACCAAGGGCAGATCTCCTTAGTCTCGTGGAGGTAACCGGAAGGGCGAGACGCCGGCCAAGTTGCCCAGGCACCGCCAGAAGCGACTGCAGAAGGGCCCCTTGCCGGCATCACCAGCTTTCCCTCATCCCCGTCATGGAGGATTTTCCTCAAGCTTCGTGACTGACCCCAGGCGTGGCGCCAGCGCCGGCCCGGCTGACGAGGAGTCGAGGCGGTCGGGAGAACTCCAGTCCTCACACGGTTAAACCTCTCCCAAGGAGACTGGAGGAGGGAGGGTCCTCGCCCACGAAAACGAAGATATTATCATCCCCGCGCCCCGCCCCCACCCCGGGACGCCCCCCTCCCCCGCCCCTCGCCCCCCGCCTCCCGCCCAACTCCGGACGGACCCTCAGGCCGCACCTGCACGCGCGTACACGCCCCCAGCGCGCCGGCCGCCTCGCGCGCCAGGCCTCAGAGCCGCCGCCGGCGGACCGGGGCGCCCTCCCGCCCGCCCTGCCTCAGCTCCTGCGCCGCCGCCGCCGCCGCCACCGCCGCCGCCCTCGGCACGCGCCCGCCGCGGCTCGCCCGCACCGCCCTGCCTCAGCGTGGCCCACGGCCGCCGGAGCCGCAGCCGCCGCACTCCTCTCCCCCGCGGGCCGCGGACGCCGCTGCCTAACCGCCGAGCCCGCCGGGCGCCGAAGCTGATTAGAGCCCGGGCCGGGGCTTGAGGGTGCGCGGGCCGCGGACGCGGTTGTTTGCTGCGCTCGGGCTCCCGCGAGGACTGTCTCCGCCTCCTCTTCCTGCGACCTCCTCAGTCCTCAGCATCCGCCTCGCGCTCCTCAAAAGCACCCTCTCACGCCCCACCCGCGGGAGCGAGGCCTCGGGAATTCAGGGGAGTGGCTGTGGGGGCGCGTCGCGGCTCCCCACTCGGCCAGCCCCTCTTCCTAGACATGGTCTGATCCCCATTGTAAACGCTGCGTCCCGGAGAGGAGGAGAGAGTGGTGTTCCCGGCTTGGGGCTGCAGGAATCTCTTCGTGCTGAAGCTCTGGCATTATTTTAGGGTGGGGCGGGGAGGGCCCCGGATTTTGGGGACTGGGGGTGGGCGGGGAGGAGGACCCGGGGTGGGGGGGGGGAACGGACTCTGTGAGGGGGCCGGGGAAAGACTATGGGGAAGGACCAGGAGCTGCTGGAAGCTGCCCGCACTGGAAATGTGGCTCTGGTGGAGAAACTCCTGTCTGGCAGGAAAGGAGGGATCCTGGGCGGCGGATCCGGACCCCTGCCCCTGTCTAATCTGCTAAGGTAAGGACGGGAACCAGCTCTGGCATTGCATACCTCGTTCTGCATTGTGATAGATAGGTCTTCCTCTTCATGGTTAGTGCACCTGGTGGCTGCCAGAGACTCATTCTTAAATTAGGCAAGAAAACAGACTCTGTGTGTGTGTGTGTGTGTGTGTGTGTAGAGAACGCACGAGGTTCCCAGTCGGATTGATGCCTTAGATTCTTTGAGTAATTTGAAAATAGCCTTCCATCAATGCGTCAGTTGCTACTTTTCTCTGAATTGTGGTGCAGAACTTGTACATGTACTAGTGTTGCTGGAAGAAAATTGGCGTTCCACTCGCTTTCCATCAATATTTATTATGTATTTTCAGTGTCGAACCCAGCCTTTTTTTTTTTTTTTGTCCATTTGAATGAAATTGGTAGGAGAAGCTATTGCGTGCATGCACTTACCCTGCAAAAAGCCACGGCCTTTGGTTGCTGCTTCCTTCTCTTACAGAAGGCATTTGCTGTGCTGTGGGTTATGATCCCACAAAATGAAGCAAGCGAACCTTCTGATGAGATGTCATCAGTACAGGGTGTGTGTAAAACTTGATGAGGCAGATTAGGCAGCCCCAGCAGTACTTCCAGTTACCTGGACATAGCTAAGTGCAACTTGGTTTTTAGGACCAAGGATGCCAGATCAGGATTGGGATATTGTATATGGAATGTAGTAGAGGCCTTTTAATATGAAGATGTTGTGGGTGAGACTAATATTGCTTGGAGATTCTTTCTTTCTTCCTTTCTTAAATGTTTTATTTATTTATTTCTGAGAGAGAGAGAGAGAGAGGGAGAGGGGGAGAGAGAGAGAGAGAGAGAGAGAGAGCGAGCAGGGGAGGGGCAGAGAGAGAGGGAGATACAGAATCTGAAACAGGCTCCAGGCTCTGAGCTAGATAGGACAGAGCCGGTCGCAAGGCTCGAACCCACGAACCGTGAGATCATGACCTGAGCCCAAGTCGGAGGCTTAACCGACTGAGCCACCCAGGCGCCCCACTTGGAGACTCTTTCTAAGATGACATTTTAAAAAATGTCAAGGTCTTTATTCAGCAGACAGTAACTTAGAAATAGGGTTGATTTGCATATCTGAGAAACTGTGAACTTGAAAGTTGAATTGATGGACGAATTAAATAAGAGGGAAGAAGCCTGAAGAGCATTCATTAGGTAAAATGCAAGGAAAGCTCTTTAGTTTATAAAATTGTGGCTATTAACTTTACTCTGAGTGTTTTTGGAAGCATCAATCATCATTCATAAATTCACCCTAAAACCTTTCTTAAGCAACCCAACTGTACTTGTAAAAATGTAAAAAAAGCCAAGTGATTTTTTTTTTTTTTTTGGGCTTTTAAAAACTCTTTTCTGCTACTCTTGATAAGTGTTTAAAACAGATTTTTGGATGATGACATTGTGTTCTTTACACAGGTTCTTAGATGTTCTTAGATGTTGTAGTGGTCAGACAATGCAGTTAATTTTAGTACTGGCTAATAGGGAAAATGAAAACATTTGTATTAGAGTGAAATGAATTTAGTTGGCAAATAGTGATGGGATTTTAAAAAGCTCCATATGTGATCATTTATACTTGTTAATAGTGACGTTTCATTGGAATAATAGTTCACTTCAGATCAGTGAATATGGACTTTTTTTTAGTTGATCTTAGAAGCGATGACTCTTTGGGAGTGCACTGTTGGTAAGTAATTTTTACTTTCAAACACAAGTAAGTAGACAGTGTGGACATATTTCAGATTTTAGCTCTAATAATTGCCCCCTACTTGTGGGTAATTTATGCAGAAGCAGTTTATCTGGTTATGGTTTTAAAGCTGCAGGTAAAGTAAATATGTTTACCAGTTGATTGAATTAGTTGTAAGAATGATTATAGGTAGAAACTGTATTCTTTTTTGTTTGTTTGTTTTTATGTTTCATTTATTTCTGAGAGATAGAGAGAAACAGCATGAGCAGGGGAGGGTCAGTCAGAGAGAGAGGGAGACACAGACTCTGAAACAGGCTCCAGGCTCTGAGCTAGCAGTCAGCACAGAGCCCGACGCGGGGCTCGAACCCACAAACTGTGAGATCATGACCTGAGCCGAAGTCGGATGCTTAACCGACTAAGCCACCCAGGCCCCCTAGAAACCTGTATTCTGAAAGAGTTTCTAGATGGTCAATTCCTTTGTAAAACACTAAGGAATTCTTTGAGAACAGTGAGAACTTCAGTTAATTTTATTAAGATAAATAGTATTTTAAAAAGCCTATCTTTATGATAGAACTTAAAGGCAAACATCTTTTAAATACTTTCTCAGTTGTGCCGTTTTAAAAAAAGAATAGATGGCAAATTTTAGGAATAAAATACCAACTATTTAATGTTGGTAAACTATTTAAGTTGCCAAACTCCTTGAACAAGAAGTTTTCTCTTCTGCTGGTTTTGTCAGAGGTGAGAGCTCTATAACAAAAATGTGCATAGAAAACAAAAGTAAAAAACATGTGCTCATTAGTTTGAACCAACTTGTAAAAGTCAAAATCAAAACCAATTATCTTTAAACTTATATCTGTTGGGGGGTGCCTGGGTGGCTCAGTCGGTTAAGCACCTGACTTCAGCTCAGGCCATGATCTCACGCATAGTAGGTTTGAGCCCTGCGTCGGGCTCTGTGCTGACCACTCAGAGCCTGGAGCCTCCTTCAGATTCTGTGTCTCCCTCTCTCTCTGACCCTCCCCTGCTCACGCTGTCTCTCTCCTCTCTCTCTCTCTCTTTTTCTCTCTCAGAAATAAATAAAACATTAAAAAATTTTAAAAATACACTTGTGTTTATCTCTTACTGAATAAACAACCAAAGCAATTTCTTTGAAGCATATGAGCATGGAAATTGTATTCTTTGTGTGATTCTTTGCATAAAATGAAATTCCTAAGGTACATTTAATTTAGTTACTTTATTTCACAAATGATTGTCATCAGAAATTTATTTACAGGATGATGGAAAATGTGGTCCTCCCCTCTTCAAATGTAATGATGCTTGGACATTTTAAAATACTTCAGAATGAATTGCAGAATAGGTTTGCCCCTACCTCCCCCCTGCCTTTATTGTGTAATAGTAGTGTTAGATCCTGTGCTAAATGCTTACTTGTATCATTTCATTGAGTTCTTATATCAGCCTTAAGTGTCTGAGCCTCAGTTCACAGATGAAGAACTAGAGATAGGAAGATTAAGGACTTGCCCAAGGTCACTTAGTAATGGCAAAGATTTGAAGTTCCGTGATTTAAATTTGGGTTTCCACATCGTAAGTCTTATTCATTGATTCTATTTGATTAGCAAAAGTTTAAAACAAAATACATAGTTTAATCTAATGTGAATTTTTTTTGCTATTAATAATCTGATTTAAAAATCCTTAATTTTTTTCCTAATTACAAAAAAATTCTCATGACTGCACTTTGAAGGACCACTAGTTAAGAACTTTTCTAAAGATGCTTTTGATGACATACTACCTGCTAAAGTAAACAGCTATATGATAGGGAATCAGGTATGTTTGTGTGACACTGCAGTTTTCAGCCAAAGAAAGAATGATCTTGAATAAGTATAAAAATTTCTCTAAGCCTCACTGTTCTCTTCTATAAAAGGGGAATAGTTATAGTAGTTGTCATATAGAGTTGTTGTAAGAATTAAATGAAATATGAAGAAATGAATGCAAAGCATTTAACACGTTGGTATTTTATCATTAGTGTTGCTATTTCTCATGCATCTTTAAAGCACTTGCCTCTTTTTCTTAAAGTCTTGTTTACTAAAGATTTGCTTCATATTGGACATGGAGTAAAGTTCCTTAGTAAATTTTACGTTAGAATTAAAGAATCTATAAATAAAATGGGGCCTTTTATCCAGCCTCTGACCTAGAGGAATTACCTGCAATATCTTTTACCAGTTAGTTATTCTAGCCTTGTAAAACTTTTTTTTTTTTTAAATTTTTTAATGTTTTATTTATTTTTAGGAGAGAGAGAGAGAGACAGCGTGAGCAGGGGAGGGTCAGAGAGAGAGGGAGTCACAGACTGAAACAGGCTCCAGGCTCTGAGCTGGCAGTCAGCACAGAGCCAGACACGGGGCTCGAACCCACGAACGGCGAGATCATGACCTAAGCGAAAGTCGGACGCTCACCCGACTAAGCCACCCAGGTGCCCCTAGCCTTGTAAAACTCTTAAATGACTAGATCCATTCCATTTTTTTTACTCTAATTATTAAAAAAAATTATCCTTTTATTGATTGATATCCACCTCCCTGTAATTTCTTTAAAACATTTTTTTCCTTAGTGTTTACTTTTGAGAGAGAGAGAGAGCGAGAGAGAGAGCGAGAGAAATAGAGCAGAGCATGAGCAGGGGAGGGGTAGAGTGAAGAAGCACAGAATCTGAAATAGGCTCCAGGCTCTGAGCTGTCAGCACAGAACAACGATATGTGGGGGTTGAACACATGAACTGCCAGATCATGACCTGAGCGAAGTCCGATGCTCAACTGACTGAGCCACCTAGGTGCCCCTAACTTCCCTATAATTTCTAGCAGTTGGTACTAGTTGGCAGTGAAGCATAGGTGAACTTGTATGTTCATACATTTCACTAATCTCTTTTTCCCTTTCTTTGCATATTCTCAAATTCTGCAGTGACTCTTAAAGGTGGTGAGCAGAAATGAACAAAATGCACTAGGTGTCAACTGACCAGTGTAAATATCCTGGGACTTGATACACTGTTGAATTTAAAAAAACAGGTTACATAACAGCATTTGTAGTATGATCCTGTTTTTTTTTAAGAAAAAAATGCATGAAAATTTATAATGTGCCTTAAGAAGTCTGGATGATAAACACCAAAATGTAAAAAATAGTATTCATCCTTAAGTGGTAGAATTGTGGATGATCTTTATTTTCTTTTTGCTTATCTACATTTTCCAATATTCTAAAATGAACATGTATTAATAGCAACTACTTAAAACATTGAAATTATTACCTCTTTTATTATTATTATTATTATTATTATTAACTACCTTAATGCAGGTCAGTTTTTCTGAGGTATATAATGACATTGGCTCACATTGAGCAAATACTCAAAACTTCTAGGTATTTTTTTCAATAACTTATGAAGCAGTGGTTTTCCTTTCATATTTATGAAAGTGTTGATTGAATTTAAATCATTGCCTTTACATTTAATCTTACTTGTTTTAGCCTGTATTTATAATCTAAATCTTTTTGACTCTTGAGTCTATCTTCCAGCATATTAACTTCTCTCCTCTGCATCATCTGTAGATTTCATATGTATATTTTCCATAATTGGAATTACACACACCATGATACATCTCTAAAGAAACTTTCTTTAGCCTACTATAAATTTAAAAGTAGCAATATTTATGCATGGTATTTTTACCAACATTGAAGCCACGTAATAGAACTCTCATTCAGCTGCTTCTCTCTAATGTACCCGTAAGAATATTTTGAGGTATTTTATCCATTGCCTTTCTGAAGTAATGCTGTGTCCTGTTTATGGCATTCCTTTGGTATACCTCTACTGTTAAGTCTATAAATTCCACCCAAATCAGGCTGCTTTATTATAGCTTGTTTATGGTAGTGAACCATGCATGATGCCTGGTTCTGATGAAAATTCCTTCTGACCCCTTTTACCTAATTCTTCTGGGTCTGAATATACTTTAAGTGTCTGTTATGATCTCTGTTTGAAGTTTCAATAATCTCCCAACATTATTTGTTTATACTTTCTGGTTTGAAAATGATTCTCACTAGGGATGATAGAGCAAAATGGAAGTTGGGAAGAATCAGATTCTTGGTATTGTTAGATGTCACAGGAGATTTCTCTTGTGGTCTAAAACAATCCAGTTTTACAGTTATTCTGTCAAAATTTAAGTTTACATTAACTTATAGAAGTGAACTTTTTATAACTCTCTTCATTTTATCAAACTTAGTTGAAAGTGACATTAACATTTCCCCAGGTAAATACTTTTTTTATGTTTGTTTTCACTTATACCTCTCCTTACCCACTTTTGTCCTTAAAGAATTCTGAGCTCATTAGAGGTCATCAGAGTATTCAAATTTAGTTACCTCCTTTTTCTTCCTCCATATTATATGTGAAATTTCATTTTATTTAACATCTTTCATTAGACAGCTGCAAAACCTTTTAAAGTCTCTTCCATTGGCACAGCCACCTTATAATGTAAACAAAAATAATTCCTATTTAGTATGTGTTTTTTCTTAGTCTAGATTAAGAATTATTTGTATTTTAATAAAAATAAAAAGTTTAAAGACTCAAATTTACTTGATTTTGTTAATGACTCAAAGGATTGCATACTATATATAGTATTTTTAGTAAATTCTTGTTGAATATAAAGAATTCAGTTCTCAAGATGACCCCCATGTTTCACAATAAATCAGTAAGAAGTAGGGGAAAATAGTCTCTAGTCACTAAAGACATGTAAACCAGAGAGTTGTACATTTTTCAGATTTAGAATTCAGTTCATAAAGTTTTTGGTGATGGGTACAATTGATAAGAGGCAACTCAAGTGTAATTTTCACAACTATTTGAGCAATTGTCGTTATTGGGACTCTGATAAAGGTACTCACTTTCGGGGAAACTGCATTGGTTAAATGGAATAAATCACAAATAGAGCAGTTAAACTGCACGAAGATGTTATATCTATAAAAATAGTCAAGTTGCAAGTGGGTTATCTATTTTAGATAGTAATGATGTTTGAAGTGGTGATTGCACCATTATGTTCAGGGAACTGTGTCTGCCAGAGTGAACAGTGTCAGCTGCATGATGGGGAGTAAGGAGAGAGGAGAAGGAATTTTGGTATTGACCTCTTTCTCTACTAAGCTAGGTTTTCAGCTCCCTCTTGAAAACAGAGTAATGTGTAGCAGAGAGTTAGGACAGCCAGCCAGTGACTACTACTCACCCTGTCCATTCTTACGTTGTGTAATTCCTAGCATATCTCAGTGGTTTCTTACAGTTAGTGGAAGGGTAGAACAGATCTTGACTGTCATTAATGCAGACGCTTACAATATTCAGCGTTGCTTCTATTGACTTTAGCAATTTAACCTGTCAGGTGACAGTAAACACAATGTGATTTGTAATTGTATACTGAAATAATTTACTTTATTATGTAATTTTGGAAAATTATTTTATGGGATCTATTTTAGAATATTCTTCTTGAGTATTTAACTAGAAATGGAAGATGTAATTCAAATTAAGGGTTAGAAGAGACTAATTTTAGCCTATAGAACCTGAAGTTTTTAAACATTGAATGCATTTTAGTGTATTTGGTTCCATTTTAAACATATTGCATTATAGTTTTAGTTAATTGAAATATGAGTTTTGGTTATCCATCATAGAATATTTTGTATATTAAAAAGCAGGAATTTACACAGAAGACTCATCTGTGTTCCAGTTCTTTCTCATGTATGTGGTGACATGGTCAGGTACACCATATGGCAGGCAGAGGCACAATACCAGTTGAAAACTCAGTGAATTTTCTTGTGTAACACAGATCTAGGAACTCTTCTTAGACTCCAGTCCTTTGCATCAGTATGACAGGAAGTGAATTCTGCATTTTTGTTAAACCTGGGTCTGGCATGATATTGGGTGACTTTTGAGGGTGGATCAAAATATATAGTCAAGGATAAATTTTTTGTCAGGTTCTTCTGCAGTCTTCAAAGAGTGTTCATCTCTGAATGTGTTTCTGAGAGATATAACTAACTTATTTAACAGCGTGTCTTCATGAATGTGTCTGTAAAATGGAACTTTGATTCAGTTGAGCTGTAGAGTTCTGTTGTGTTGTGTTGTGAGAACAGCTTTATTTAAAGTGGTTAATTACTTCTAGTTAAGTGAACTGAGACAGTTGGCCTGGACTCTTCACCATTCTTTGATCATGATGTCTAGTTTCATGCCTACATCAATGTTAATTTCTTTGCTAACTTCATGGGCTCAATGCCTTTGTATCTTTCCTAACTTTATCTCACCTCCAAACACTATTTGTGGGAGCTGAAGTGTGATTGATTGGGAAAGGCTTTTGGGAAGAGGAAGCTATTTCAGTATTTTCATTTAAAGGGGAAACAAAACTTTAGGCCCACATAGTAAGCCTTTGGAGCTCTTATTAGCAGAGCAGATGGAATGAATTTTGCCAGATTTTCAAGAAGGGTTCTTTAAAGGTGGTCATTAATTCCACCTTCTTATGAGGTTGATGCTGTAGAAAGAGAAAGGGATTTGACTGGAGAAATGAGAAATGGGATAGCATAGGGGTGTTGGAAAAGACTTCTTTTTGCTAATTATTTAGTACCTAGAACTTAAAATTTTTTATTTGTATAGAAGTTTTTATTTATTTATTTTGAGAGAGAGAGAGAATGCATGCACACAAGTGGGGGAAGGGCAGAGAGGGAGCCAGAATCCCAAACACGCTCTGTACCATCAGTGCAGGCAGAGCCCTATGTGGGACTTGAACTCATGAGCTGTGAGAGCATGGCCTGAGCTGAGATCAAGAGTCAGATGCTTAGCACCACCCAGGTGCCCCCCGTCCCCCTTAGAACTTTGTATTGGATATCTGTTATATTGACATGCCCATCTTAGATATCAGCATGTGGTATGTTTGCCTATTTCTAGAAGTTATTCCTTAGACGTACATACATATTATATAATCAGGTGATAAGGACATGGAATAGAGTTGTAGAAAAGCTTTGACATCTAATGTGGTTTGAGACTCAAATTCTTTTAAATGCATTTTTTTGTTATTTAAAACTTCAGTATCTAGGTTATTTCATAAATGTATGTTTCTCTGTACAGGGAAGGCATCTGAAGTTATGAGCCCTGGATCACAATCCCAATTTAATTCTTCCACATTAAAGTTTTCTTTCTTTTTCTTTTTCTTTTTTTTTTTTTTTGGCCTAAATTGCTATTTAGGCACTTTGAGTTCTTATTTGGTACTTCTAGTTGCAAATCTGCATTTTAAATGTTTTATGTATCATATAATATGCTAAATATAGTATTTTATGTTTTGAATATACTAAAAAACTGCTATATTTATTTACAGAATTACCTCTGATTTGTATAGCTTTTTTACCCTTAGTATGGGATAGGAGAGTGAGTGGGAGTGTGTTTGAGAGGAGTACCAGGAATTATGCAGAGACGTCCTTTGGCATGGTAAACCACAGCAGTGGAGTTTGCCTGTTTATTTGCTTTTGCTAGTGACCAGAGTGATCTGTCACTCTGAAGTTTGATAGAAAGTTTGAAGACAGAATCAGAAGGTGAAGAATTATGAAGATGTTTAAAGTATTCCTGTAAGTTTTTTTCCACTGGTATGTCTTACGATATATTTAGGATATAGTTTGAAGACAGAATCGGAAGGTGAAGAATTATGAAGATGTTTAAAGTATTCCTGTAAGTTTTTTTCCACTGGTATGTCTTATGATATATATTAGGATATATTTAGACCATAACTTATTAATCTGTGAACCAACTGCTATCCAACTAAACAAGGCAATCAGGATTTCATAGGGAACTGACATCCAAGAACAATGATAACAAAGAATGATTGCTCATTATTTTCACAAATGTGTATTGAGTACCTTGTGGATTCTAAAATTGAATGAGATCATTTCTCCCTAACCCCAAGTATTTGTAGAAATCATGGAACAGATATGCCAACAAAGAGGTAAAGGACAGTGTAATATTTATTGTAGTGGAAGTACCAAGGTAGTGTGACAGGAATGTGAAGAGCAAAAAGGAGGCTCCTTTAATTCTATCTGGAAGGAATAGTCAAGGGAAACTTCAAGAGAAGAGGTGATTCCTGGATCTGTTGGATGAATGGGAGTTTGGCAGGTGGACAGTTTAAGGGAAGGGCTTTCCTAGAGAAGGAGTAGTGTATTCAATAATGGTATTTGAAAATGTAGAATAAGTTTGGGGCATTATAAGTTTGGTATTGAGCATGGATAAGAAGAAAGCCTGGAGATTGAAGGACTTGTGTGCTGCCCTAAGGAGTTTGAACTTAATCCTGAAAGGCATGGTGATCCATTGAATTTTTTTCCCTCCAGTAATTTTTCCCCTCCCTAATTCTATTGCTAAGGACTACTTGTTCATATGTATGTTTAATATAGTTATTAAATAAAGCATACATTTTGCATCCTGAATTTTTCACTTCATAGTATATCATAAACTTTTTCACTATTATTACAAATTCTTCATAAATAAATTTTTAATGACATCATTAAAATTTCCCATTTAATACAGAATTTTCATAGACTTCCTGTGTTAGAATCAACCCTGTGCTTGTTTGTTAAACATGAGTTTCCTGGTCTCACTTTAGACCTGCTGGGTTAGAATTTTTGAGTAACAGGTTTGGGAATATGCATATTATAAGCTTCCATAGGTAATTGTGTTTTTTTAAAAAATTTATTTTGAGAGAGAGATGGAGTGTGTGGGGGCGGGGGAGAGAGAGGGAGAGAGAAAATCCTCAGCAGGCTCTGCAGTTTCAGTGCAGAGCTGGACGTGGAGCTTGATCCTGTGAACCATTAGATCATGACCTGAGCCCATATCAAGAGTCAGATGCTCACCTGACTGAGACACCCAGGTGAACCCTCCCTACCACTAGGTGTATATGCCTTTACTTAAGTATTCTTGTAATCTAGATACTTGGATGATTTTTACTTTATTATTAAAAGTAGTCTTATGATGAACATTGTCATACAAGACACCTTTCTCATAATGTATTTCTTAGGATATATTTCTAGAAGTGGAATTGCTACTATTAGTGTCCTAAATATGCTAATTGCTTTATGTGCTTTATATCCAATCTTCACAACAGTTCTGAGGATATGTATTATTAACCCCATATTTATATATGGGGCAAAAGGGTGGAAAATTTGAATAACTTGCCCAAAGTTACAAAGCTAGTAAGTGATGGATGAGATTCAAATTCAGGTCTTTCCAACCCCCAAATATTTTTTTATTCTGCCATATTGCTTTCTTGTTCCATAGGTATCAGTGTATGTCATGAGTTAAAATATGAAAATACCAATATGTTTCCAGTATGTAAATAGAAAGTACAAAATTGTATAGAAACATATTTCATCCCCTACATAATTTTCAATTATGTTATGCTCATCATATAATTTTACACTATAGGCAGTATTTTGTTTACATTTGTGTCTTTTTAAAAAATTTTTATTTATTTCTAGGAGAGAGAGAGAGAGCGTGAGCAGGGGAGGGTCAGAGAGAGAGGAGATACAGACTCTGAAACAGGCTCCAGGCTCTGTGCTGGCAGTCAGCACAGAGCCCGACGCGGGGCTCGAACCCGCGAACCGCGAGATCATGACCTAAGCGAAAGTCGGACGCTTAACTGACTAAGCCACCCAGGCATCCCTACATTTGTGTCTTGATAGCACATAAATGATAAACTGAATTCAGTGTTAAAATAACTTAAGATGTCTTAGGGTATTTCTTTGTCAGTTATCATTTTCACTTTAAAATAGGGTGGTACTGGGGCGCCTGGGTGGCTCAGTCGGTTGAGCATTGACTTCGACTCAGGTCATGATCTCATGGTTCTTGGATTCGAGTCCTGTGTTGGGCTCTGTGCTGACAGCTAGCTCAGAGCCTGGAGCCTGCTTCAGATTCTGTGACTCCCTCTGTTTCTGACCCTCCCCTGCTCATGCTGTCTCTATCTCTCTCTCAAAAATAAAAAATAAACATTAAAAAATTTTTTTTAAGATAGGGTGGAACTCTTTTATCCAATTTTTTGGGTGCTTAATGGTATTTAACTTCTGTTGTCATTGAAGGTGGTTTAATAGCTTGTCCATGCCAAGTCTCCATATGGGTGTGCTTTATTTCTCCTCATTTCTTCCCTCTCATGCAAAGGAAGAGAATACAGTGTTCACCATCATTTTCATTTAATTTCATTTAACTTTATGATTCATCTGCTCAAGCCAGTAAATCTGAGCTCATAGTTTTAACTGAACTCATTATTAACTCAAGGATCTTGTCAAATGTAGTGTTAGGCTCTGTAGAAAAACCAGGTAACCAGGCAGTTTGTCCTTAGGACCTTCTCGTCCCGTTTGTGTTCCCCTCTGATCCTTTGGAAAGCCTTTGTTCCTTTCTTGTTCTGAGGCATTCTTTGTCTCCCCCTACCCCCTCGAAACCCAAATTCTTATTCAGTTTTATCCTGTACTACCAAAAAGTTTTCTAAATTGAATCTTATTACCTTATCTCATAGATTTCCACTGAAGAAACAGTAAATGGTGTGGTAGAAAGAAGCCAAAAAAGGAATGGAAAAAGTCTTTAAAGTTTGAATGAAAGCTTTACCATTGAATGGACATTGGGCCCTGGGAAAGTTACTTAACCTCTTCGGACTTCAGTCTCCTGATTTAAAAGTGAGGATGATTTTATGTATCTTGTAGAGTTGTAAGGGTTAAAGAGAATTTATATAAAACATATAGCATAGGGGCTGTCACATAGGAGGGACTCAAAATGTGTGTTTTTGTTATTATTACTGAGACATTATGTTGTGTAAGGAATAATTGTATAAATTTCATGAGTGTCTCTTTTTGATGAGACCTATGAGGTATGGTCACTTCTTTAGGTACTTTGTCTTAACCTGTCTTTAACGGTGTAAGCACCAAGACTGGGGTGATATATTTACTCAGTCTTCCTCTGATCCCAGAGATAGGGATTACTATTTTCTGCCTACTTTTAGAAGTAATACTGGTCACCAGATATTTCACATTAGTGTGTTATCTTCTCCATTTCTCACAAAGCTAATTTGAGTAGAAAGAAATTATGTTCTGCTGGAGTTGTACATGCTGTGCTATAATCCATGAGGTTAATGGTTTCCTAATAAGCTTATCATTGATATTTTCTTTATCTAGCTTTTTAAAGCATTATTTTTTTTAATGTTTTTTTTTTTTTTTTTTTAATTTATTTTTAGGAGAGAGAGAGAGACAGCGTGAGCAGGGGAGGGTCAGAGAGAGAGTCACAGACTGAAACAGGCTCCAGGCTCTGAACTGGCAGTCAGCACAGAGCCCGACGCGAGGCTCGAACCCACGATCCGTGAGATCATGACCTAAGCGAAAGTTGGACGCTTAACCGACTAAGCCACCCAGGCGCCCCTAGCTTTTTAAAGCATAATTAATTGACAGATATTTCAAGCATGTGTACTGTGTATGAAGCATGGTGATGGTGCTTTGGAGGATAGAAAATAGATTCTGCCCTCTAGACAGTTACAGAAGTTACACACAGGAGATGACAGCTAACTATATAATAGTTTCTAATTTCATACAATATAAGCTCACAGATTCAACTTTTTCTGTTGACAAGTCCAGTATCAACATTTGGCTCTCATCTTCTATTGCATATCAGTATATGATCTGAATCTGACCATGAGTCAGATTTAAGTGATTCTTTTTTTTAATTTTTTTATTTTTATTTTATTTTATTTTATTTTATTTTTTACAAATAGTTTATTGTCAAATTAGTTTCCACATAACACTCAGTGCTCATCCCCATAAGTGTCCTCCTCTATGCCCATCCCTCCCTCCCCCCCACATCCATCAGTCCTCAGTGTTTGTCAGCATTCAAGAGTCTCTCATGGTTTGCCTCTCTTTTAATGTTTATTTATTTTGATAGAGAGAGCGAGAGAGAGCGAGCGAGCACGAGCCAGCGTGGGCATATGCAGGGGAGAGGCAGAGAGAGAGAGAGAGAGAGAGAGAGAGAAGAGCCCAACAAGGGGCTTGATCCCATGAACTGTGAGATCATGGCCTGAACTGAAATCATGAGTCTGCTGCTTAACCGGCTGAGCCACCCATATACCCCAGATTTAAGTAATTAAAAAAATTTTTTTTTTAATATTCATTTTTGAGAGAGAGAGAGAGAGTGCGAGAGCGAGAGCCGGAGAAGGGCAGAGAGAGATGGAGACACAGAATCTGAAGCAGGCTCCAGGCTCTGAGCTGTCAGTACAGAGCCAGACATGGGGCCTGAACTCACAAACCATAAGATCATGACCTGAGCCGAAGTCGGATGTTTAACCAACTGAGCCACCCAGGCACCCCGGTTTAAATAATTTTTAATGTTTGAAACTAGAGCCGTATACTCTCAAATATTTTTCTTTTTAAAATTAAAATAATTTTGATTTCAAAATAATCACATACTGCGGAAAAGCTGGAACTATAGTTCAAATAACCTTTTTCCTCTAACCGTGTGAGAGTAAGTTGTCAACCTGATGCCCTGTTACCTTCCAATACTAGAGTTTGTATTTAGTTTGTATTTTCTAAAAGCAAGGATATTTCCCTATATAACCATAATACAACTACTAAAAGCAGGAAATCAATACTGCTATCTTACAACCGTTAGACCCCACTCAGGTTTTGGCAGTTGTCTCAATAATGTGTTTCATTTCATTGGAATCTATTTCAGAAATCACACATTACATTTTGTTGTCAAACCTCCTTAATGTTCTTTGACAATTTGTAAGACTTTCCTTGACTTTTATTATCTTGATACTTTTTGAAGACGATAGGCCCATTATTTTGTAAAACGCCCCTGAATTTGGGTTTGTCTGGTATTTTCTTATGATTAAATCTACATTATGCTCATCCTTTTGATTTTACTGTTGCGCATGATGTTCACTTTAATCACTTGTTTATGATAGTGTCTGTCAGCTTTATATATATATAATTACTCTTTTCCCCTTTGTAATAACTATTTTACAATAGTTATATACTATATATATATATAAAATATAGTTATATTTGTATATATAAAATATAGTTATATTTTACAATAGTTAATAGTGGGGTGGTATACTTAACTATTTGAATATCCCTTTCCTCATCAGACTTTATTTATTTGTTGAAGTATGGACTCATGGTTTGCTATTTTATTGCATGGATTTCAGTGTACTATTGTCATTGTTAATTTTGGTGCTTAAAAATTGCATAAGCACATTTAAGACTGGCTTCTCTGAGTCATTCCTTGACCATTTCCTTGATTTTGGCATTGGAAAATGTTCTAGGACTCATCTTTTTCTGCCTTAGTTCTGGATCAGCCATTTCTCTAAGAAGCCATAGTTCCTTATATTGGAAAATGGTAATTAGATGCTAATATTTGGATACTAAGTATGGTCATTAGTGAAAAAATATTCACACACAGGAATACATACATTTATATCTATATCTACCTATATTTATTGAAAACCATGGGTTTACAATGATACTTCTAATTCTAGTCCAACTCCACAGGCATGGTTCTTTTTGGTTTCTCCCTTCCTATATTTGTAAGATCCTGCTCCAATACTGAAAAACTTGGCTTCTGTTCTCTTTAGTAGATATTACTTATGTGATAAATTCCCCTGTATGCAACCAGTCCTCCTCTCCACTGCCATACTCTCCTGAGTCTGTCTGTCTCTACCTAACTCAGGCTGTGCCATCCATGTTAGTCTGTCCTGTACTGACACCCTCTTGGTATTTACAGGCTTTGACTCTTTATGCCATTTTGCATCTACAGAGGGATACTCTTTTTGTCCTACTTGGGGTCTAACACCTTGAATTGGGTCACCCTTGCTGGTGGATGCCCTTTTTATCCTGTTTGGACTCTTGACACCTTATGTCTGGATGTTCCGTTCTGCCACCACCACACTGGAGCTCCACCCTATTGAGCTCTAACCCTCTCACATCATGTACCCTCCCCCCCATAGTGATGCCCTTTCTAACTTACTTGGGCACTGATACCCTATATTCAGTTGCCCCCTGTCACTTTATTGTAGGCTGCTACAGCCTCCCTTTTCCCTCTGGTGTGGATGATTGTCTTTCTCTGCCCCTCTTAATGGCTTTAGAGACTGAATTGATCAGGAAGAGAAGGGAAATAAGGAGAAAGGAAAAGAAGAGGGGGAGAAGCGAGATGGTAGAGTAACGTAATGCTCTTGTTTTTATCTGTGGTAATGATGATGATGGTAAAAGACTCTTTCCATGTCAGCAATACTATACCCTTGTGTTGGAAGAAAATTGGGGTGGGGCACTTAACAATTCTAGCTAACATGGAGGTTATGACCAAAGCTTGAGTACTGTGTGGCACATCTCCTGGACTCTATTTCTTCCTTCATTTTGGAGGGGAGATGATGATAGTTTGATTGGTTGGTCAACACTTTATATATTTTTTATTTTATTTTATTTTTTTATTTATTTATTTATTTTTAATTAGAGTAGCTTTACTTACATATTTCTGTGCTTGCTTCGGCAGCACATATACTATTTACACATCATTTTTTAGATTTCATTTCTTACTAGATGTAGATTTATTTATTTATTTATTTTTTTAATTTTTTACAAATAGTTTATTGTCAAATTAGTTTCCACATAACACCCAGTGCTCATCCCCACAAGTGCCCTCCTCCATGCCCCCCCCTCCTCCCCCCCACATCCACCAGTCCTCAGTTTTTGTCAGCATTCAAGAGTCTCTCATGGTTTGCCTCTCTCCCTTTCCCCCACCATTTCCGCCCTTCTTCTCCCCTTTGGTCCTTTGTTAAGTTCCTCCTAATCCTCCTATATGTGCACACATATGATATTTGTCCTTCTCTGCCTGACTTATTTCGCTCAGCATAACACCCTCAAAGGTCCATCCATGTTGCTACACATGGCCAGATTTCATTGTTTCTCATTGCCATGTAGTATTCCATGGTATAGATAAACCACATCTTCTTGATCCATTCATCTGTTGATGGACACTTAGGCTCTTTCCAGGTTTTAGCTATTGTGGAGAGTGCTGCTAACACTTTATATATTTTTTAAAAGAGTCTTTTCTTTCATGTATATTGTTATGGATATGTAGTAGGCCTCCAGATTGAGAGAAACTCTTTATATATTTTTTGCTCTGTTTAGCTGAAAGCATCATAATTGTTAGCAAGTGCATTCTCAAGAATTTTAGTAAGTTGATGATAATGCAAAAAGAGAGTTATAGAGAGTTATAAAAACACTGAGATAAAAACTGTCATGCACCAAGGAAGTTGAGTTTGCAGAATTTGATGGAGATAAGGATTTCAGCAAGTAAGTCTTTCTTGTTATATGATACTGCCACTATGATTTTTAAGAGGTTACAAAAAATATGTCAGGAAATTGACCAACTGTATTTTAAAATATGGTAAATCTGCATGTAAAATGACTATTGCTCCAAATGAAGCGGGCCAGTAAGTAATTCATACTAGGGGTTTCCCAGACTTTAATTATTGCAAGGAGTCCATGATTCCTACAAACAAATCTAAGCAAAGACATATCCGAGTAGCTCTTTTAGTTAACATTTGATATTGCTGACCAATAACCTAACCTCCTTATTTGCAAAAAGTTGGAAAAAAATAGTTTGGAAACATTGCAGAAATAATTCATGCAGTTACGTTTGATACTTTAAAAGACTATTCAGCTTCTTATGCCAAATTCTAGAAAAAATAAGCAGCAGGCAGTATTATCAGTTGCTGCTTTCCTTTTCGAGGTCTAGGAAGACAACCTCAGTGGAATGGTGATCACAATTTTGGTTTTTCTATCTAAGAAGGGAATCAAACAGGCCTGGATTCAAACAACATATTTAATGTGCAAGATAACATCTAGGGTTCTAAAGAGATAATTTTTCTTACTTTTTTTTTTTAACCCTCTTAACCTTTTCTTGTCAGCAGTAACACCTCTAATAATGTATGACCTTTTCACAGTGTTTCTTTTTGTATCTTGGCTTTTTATTTTTAAGGAATCCTTGAATTTACACTTTGCAGTTCATGACATTCATTAGCAGAACAAGCAACCACACACAGTATCTGTTCTACCTGTTCCCTATACCCTTCAGAATCCATCCAAAACTCTTGAACTGATAGATAATATTTTCTCAGCAATGCAATGTGTATATTGTTTCTGTGGTGGAAAGGAGTGGTGGAAGATCCATGTCTGATGTGACTGTCCTCTTAAGTCTTGTATGTTTGCTCTTTACATGGAAATGGGGATTTATAGGACTATAAAAATATATAAATATATGCAAATTTATATATTATTATATAATATATCCATATAGAATGAAGGAAAAGTTGAACTGCCAGGAATTGGAAAGATCAGGGGACAGGGGAGCAAGGGAGCAAGGATCAGGGGACAGGGTCATAGTGTATACCAGGGGCTGCTGAATCTCTTTGGACCTAACTTCATGGTTGGGGGAAATATGGGGACAAAATCTTAGAAAAGGGGTGTCTGGAAAAATTGTATTACCTTGACTGTTTTGTGAACTTGAGAGAATACAGCCAAACCAGAAATCTGTCTTCACCTTACCTTTCTCACTTCCTCTCTGTTATGCTTCCCTTCTTTAAAGAGCCAAAATATAGTGTGATATGATTGGGTACCTTATCTCAGATGACAATGACTTTGGTAGCAATGTTATAACTCCCAGGAAGTTTCCAATAGTAAAGTCACTCAAGATGAATGCCTGCACTTCTCTTTCCCCTGGTTATTGGCTTTCAGCATTGTCCAGACCCCTACTATTCTATTTTTTCTTAAATATGTATTTATTTTGGATTAGTGAGAAGCCCATTTAGAAAACTCTTGGTGATCCTTAATTGACTGTGGGCTCTTATCTGAATTGAGAACATTAATCTAGAGTTACAAGTTTATACAGATTCAGAGGAAGTCTAAGGTTTTTCTGTTTACTCTCTAGTTAACATTTCTAGCTTCCATCTCTTTCTGATTTCCTTTTTTAATAGTTCAGCTGTTCTTCTTCAGCAGCTCAGCTGTGTCAGCTCTTGTTGGTAAACCCTGCAGCCAGGAAACTAGAAAATACTTTTTGACGAAGGGGGGATAGGAAAGTTAAGGAACAAGGAAAATAAGGTTAAGAGAAAGAGACATGCTTTGAACATGGTTTTCTCAAGGCTATTTTTGTGGCTAACTCAGGTAAAATACCTATGAGACCAGATATCTGTCTTGGAAATATATATGGGAACCTTATTCTGAATAAATGGTCACAGCCTAGAAGAAAAGGGTGACCCTTACCCCAGGGATTCAGGGGCTCTACCTTTGGTTTTTAGAGCTTGTTACCTTGGAAGAACTTGTGCTTTTAATCTTTGCCTTAGAAACATTATTTCCGAACATGCATAAATGTGAATCTTAATCCTTTATATTCCATATTTATATACCACACATATTGCTAATATTTCAAGACTTTCCTGTTCTTTTTGCAGATAAAGTGCTCATTTTGGCTGTTTTCCAAATATGACAGTTGGTGGACATGCTTCAGTAGAGAAAAGGAAATTTTCTCTGCTTATCTACTCTCTCCCGTCTGCCCAAGATAGTGTGTCTGTCAATTGTGACCTGATTTTGAAATAATTTATTAAATAGAGGGAGGCATGATGTTATTTAAAATTTTGGTATGACATTGACTTTTAGTCCTTTATAATAAGCTCTTGACTAGATTTTCTGGTGAAGTTTATTGCTCCTGGGAAATTAGAAATTTCTTAACTCCTTCAGTGAGTTCGGACTTGTTCAGTGTCAAGTATGAGTAATATTTACTCAGGAAATTAAACCAGCTTATTTATTTAGAAGATGAAGCATGCTGTATTTTATTTTATTTTTTTTTGCCATGAAAACATTATTTTGGAAATATGTTAATCTTATAGGTAGGGAGTAGGTCCCTATTAGTAGATTGCTTAAGAAATGTGATAAATGAATATAAAATACTTATCTTTGGGGGGAGTTTATTGTTTTCATTAAATATGTTGACATCTTTTCATTTTTTATGTTAAAACTTAATATATGTGCAATAGATGGTAATTTAAGGTTTTAAATTTCTAATCTTTTCAGTTGAAGTTGGGGGAAAAGTCTATAGGAATTATATTTCTTTTAAAATATGTTTCTTGGTGGGGGCGCCAGGGTGGCTCAGTCAGTTAAGCATCTGACTTTGGCTCAGGTCATGATCTCATGGTTCATGGGTTTGAGCTCTGCATCGGGCTTTGTGCTGACAGTCAGCTCAGAGCCTGGAGCCTGTTTCAGATTCTGTATCTCCCTCTCTCTCTGACTCTCCCCTGCTCACACTGTCTCTCTCTCAGAAATAAATAAAACATTAAAAATATTTAAAAAATAAAATATATTCCTTGGTCTTAAAAAATATTACTTCCAAATATATATCCTAAATCTATATGTCTAATTTAGTCCTGTCTCCTGTACTATAGGCATGCTATTCTGAGTGGCTTTTTATCATCTTCTCCTTAATGGGATTATGAAACTTGAAATGTTCATTATTTTTACCCACAGTTTTGCTCTGCCACTTGCAGGACTCCTTTGTGTTAGTGGAACTACACTGTATCATTTTTTCCAGCTAGAAACCGTAGAGCTGTCCTTGATTCTTTCCCTTCCCACTTGTATCCATTCAGTGTCAGCCCTTTTAACCTATTCATTCCACTGCCATCAGAGGAATTGTTCTGAAACTCGTTACTCTCTGACTTAGAAATCAGTGGCCCTCTAGTGCATAAAGAATAAAGTACAAACTCTTTGGAATATCATTTGAAGCCTTTTGTGATTTGGCTCCTTCCTATGTGCCTCATTTCCTGTCAGTCACTATTAGCAGCCTCCTCCAACCATACCTGATTCCTGTACTTGGAGTTGTGAACAGGCATCATGGGCTTTCTGCTTTCACTCTCTTTGGAATACACATTTTCCTCTTGTGTGCTCAGTGAAGCCCTGTTCATCCTCCTAGACTCAACTCCAGCCTAATCATCTCTTCTGGGAAGCCTTTCCTGATTTCTATCTTCTGTGCATCCCTGTACTTGTACACACCTCTATTTTAAGCCCTTAGAATACTGCATTGTAATTATTTGCATGTTTGCCTTCCCTCTAGTGCCTGAGGTCCTTCAGGCCTGAAATCTTGGCTTAGTTATCTTTTAAAATGCTACACAAATGTTACTGTTTTATGCCTAGAATATATAAGGCATTCTGAAAATTACTTGTTGAATGACGAAAGAGTGAATAGCTGCGGAACAGGGCATACTATATCTTTTTAGACTGTATCTTTGAGAGCAATTGTTGACTGAGAGATAAGTTTGATTAGTAACCCCAGGGCTGAGAAAAATTTAATCATTTGTTAGAACACCTACTGTTAGGCACTGTGCCCATTGCTGTCATTTACAGGACATTGAATTGGTTTATAGGACATTGAGACCCAGAGAAATTCAGTAGCTGGAACAAGTAAGGAACTTGACTAAGTAAGCAACATAGTTGGATTTGGAATTTAGAATTGCCTGACTTAAAAGCCAATGTTCTCTCCTTAGTGCTGGAAGATTATCAGAGATGGGGCATGGGGGAGATGCTTCAAAACAAAGGCAAGCAGTGTTTTTAGGGTAAAGGCCTGTTTGGAACCATAACTACTTTTTGGTATGGATTCCAGAAATGTCTGGGAGATATTTTAGGAGAGGCAGTGTTAAGTTCATGCTCTTAGTAACTTTGAATCTGAATGAATGAAGAGATGATACGGTGGAGGGAGCTAAAGAAAATTAAACAAAATGAGGGAAAAGAGTTGTTAGATAATTTTGCTTGATAAATTTATGTCAGATTAAAGAGAATGCTGGCATTCATTGAACATCTAGCTTTATCATCTCCTGATCAATTCTCATAGCAAACCTATGAGATCAGTATTATTTTCCCTATTTGCATGAGGTTTAAGTCTTATGTATACTTTAGATTTAAAAGAGGTTAAAAATCTTGCTGAAGGTCACGTAGACAGCACCTGATGGAGCTCAGGTTCAAACCCACTCCTGTATGACTTTAACTCATGAGAAATGGAGATACTCTCCTTTGTACCTCCAGATATCTCAGTGCAGCTGCAGTATGAATCAGTCATCGTAATGAATAAGAAGGTATTATACAGAGGCAAAATTAGTTTAAGCAGGTGGATCCTTTGTACTGGCTGGATTGTAACTGGAATTTTTATAATTTTGGAGGGAGAGGGAATATAATATAGTTATGAAGTCTTGGGAACTCTTCCTGTTGCTCTAAGATTGAGAGAATACATCAATCAAACATGACAAACTTTAATAACCTATAAGGCACAGACATTGACCAATTGGATAGATTCTCACTATAAACATCTGGAGAGGCTGTATGGTGCATTCTAACCCAGTATCAGTCTGGTGGGGTAGATATGATAAGAACCTCCATTATCTGTAAGGCTAGGAAACAAAGATTTTTATTATGTTACAGAATTATTTTAGTACCAGATTAATCTTTTATATATGCTAAACCAATTAGCATTTATAGTGAGAATGACATTTAAAGAAAATGAAAGGAGATGTAGAATAATGAAAGTCTAATTTACATGGTATACCGATTACCTTGCCGAAGAGCCAAAAAAGTTTTACTAGTTTGGTATTTGTTTTCTCATTTATCCATCTGCTTGTTCATTTGCTCATTATTCATTCTGTATACTTTTATTTTAACACTATTATTTCTGTCAATTCTGAGAAGGTATTTTTCTTTTTAAGCTGTAGAATAGAGATAATCTGACCATAATCAATCTATGCATGAATTGGTTATTTATTTACATATATGACTTATATACTAAGCTGTAAACTATTTAAGGATAGGAACCATTTTTTGTTTTTTGTTTTTTGTTTTTAATCCCTCTGCCCTCCATTGCCTAACAGAGTACTTCAATACATATTTTGGTAACTGAATTAAAGAATTCAGAACTCAGTCAGTCTAAATGTATGTCTTTGCAACTCAACCCTGCAGGTTATGGGTTTCATGTATTCCTTGTAATGAGCTCTTAAAACATAAAAGTGACTGTTTTAGAGATAGGCAATATCCTTTAAGGTGACTAAATAAAGAAGAGATTAAATGCCAGGACCCCACAGTTAGACAAGGAGATGGCCTTTTAAAGATTGCTCTGATGTGCAGTGTTAAACCATGTTGTCACTGGTTTAACCATGACGCTGGTTAAACCATGTTGTAACCCTGAGGGGTAGGAAGCAAGAGATGGTTAAAATTGATCGGGTTGGGTTGGGGACCAGACTCTCTAGAAATCCAAGTCCAGAAAACAAAGGATTAAAGTTTCTCCATTTTCCATGATGAAGATCAAGCCAGGGAGTTTTGTAACCTGATGGAGTCAGTAGTATCTTAGGTGCCT
The DNA here is from genome assembly GCA_017311185.1 of Proteles cristata cristata. Taxonomy (NCBI): domain Eukaryota; kingdom Metazoa; phylum Chordata; class Mammalia; order Carnivora; family Hyaenidae; genus Proteles; species Proteles cristata. The sequence goes on along the minus strand of JAESUZ010005667.1, from coordinate 4,244,051 downwards.
TAGATGGTTGTCAGGAGGGACCTGAGGATCTGAGGATCAGTATATCATAGCATTGATGGGAAAAAGGCTAAGTCTTAATGGTCGAGGCAGACAAAGGGCCTGGGAACATAGTAGGTCAGGGAGCAGAAGAAAGAGTGAGTTTGAGACTAAGGTAGGTTTTTACTTGATTGTTGAGCTATTTGTAGGTCTTAAAATATGAGGGAAGTAGTTTTAGAGCTGAATTTTTCAGTCTTCACATTGCTGATATTTTGGGCCTTGTAATTTATTGGGGATGGAGTAGGGATGTCCTTTGCATTGTAGGATTGCTGCATCCTTGGCCTGTACCCACTAGATGCCAAAAAAAGAAAAATGTCTTTAGACATTACTGAGTATCCTGGTAAGCAAAAACCACCTTTGCTTGATAATCAGTTTTTTAGAAGAGTATGAATCAAGTGACCACTGTTGAAAAAAGAAAGAGTAAAGGGAATAGTGATTATAAGTGACTTTGTAAATGTTACATCATTTTTTTTATGGTAGTTCTGTTTTTAATTTTTTTTTTTTTTTACAAATAGTTTATTGTCAAATTAGTTTCCACATAACACTCAGTGCTCATCCCCATAAGTGTCCTCCTCTATGCCCATCCCCCCCTCCCCCCCACATCCATCAGTCCTCAGTGTTTGTCAGCATTCAAGAGTCTCTCATGGTTTGCCTCTCTCCCTTTCCCCCACCATTTCCGCTCTTCTTCTCCCCCTTGTTCATCTGTCAAGTTCCTCCTAAATGTCCATCAACAGATGAATGGATCAAGAAGATGTGGTTTATCTATACCATGGAATACTACATGGCAATGAGAAAGAATGAAATCTGGCCATGTGAAGCAACATGGATGGACCTTGAGGGTGTTATGCTGAGCGAAATAAGTCAGGCAGAGAAGGACAAATATCATATGTTTGCACGTATAGGAGGAATGTTACATCATTTTGTATGAATTCCAGAATGAGTAAGGACCAAAAGTAACTTAATCATGAAAATAGGTTGGAGGAATGAAATAAATACCAAGAAGAGAAGGCTTTTGTGTTTGCAAATGCATGGAAATATGCACTATTTTATTTATTTATTTAGATATAGAGAGACCCTGAGCTGCAGAGGGGAGGAGAGGAAGAGAGAAAATCTAAAGCAGACTCCGTGCTCAATGTGGAGCCCAAACTGGGGATCCATCTCACAACTCTGGGATCACAACCCTAGCTGAAATCAGGAGTCAGGTTCTCAGCTGACTGAGCCACCCAGGTGCCCTGGAATTTATTTTATTTTATTATTTTATTTTATTTATTTTATTTTATTTTATTTTATTCTATTATTTTATTTTACTTTAGTATATGTGCTGGCAAAGCGAGCACTATTTCATTTCATTTCATTTCATTTCATTCATTTCATTTCATTTCATTCATTTCATTTCATTTCATTTCATTCATTTCATTTCATTTCATTTCATTTCATTTCATTTCATTTCATCTTTTAATGTTTATTTATTTATTTTGAGAGAGAGCTAGCATGTTTGTGCAGGAGGGAGAGGAGCAGAGAGATAGGGACAGAGAGAATCCCAAGTGGGTTTTGTGCTCACGAACCGTAGGATCACCACCTGAGCCTAGATCAAGAGTGGGGCACTTAACTGACTGAGCCACCTAGGCACTCAACCGCTGAACTATTTTAGATTGTAGTGGAGAAATAGCATTTGGAGAAAGGAGATTGGAGTTGTTATAGTTAGCCATAGTTTGGGAAGAACTTTGAAAGTTAGAAGGTTTAATTAGGTTGGAATTTGGATTTGATTTGTTTGAAATTGGCTAGGAGTAAGTGTTAAAAAAAGTCCCTGGATTGAATTTATTTTTATTAGCTTTCCATATCCTATTTATTTCATTTTTTTGGAAGTGAAATAGGAAAGGAAATCCTTTAGCAATATCTATCAAAATAACACCAGCATCTTCACAGAGTTAGAACAAAACAATCCTAAGATTTGTATGTAATCAGAAAAGACCCAGAATAGCCAAGGCAATCTTGAATAAGAAAGCCAAAGCTGGAGGCATCACAATTCTGGTCTTCAAGCTGTATTACAAAGCTATAATCATCAAGACAGTATGGTGTTGGCACAAGAACAGACACACAGATCAGTGGAACAGAATAGAAAATCCAAAAATGGACCCACAAATGTATGGTCAACTAATCTTTAATAAAGCAGGAAAGAATATCCAATGGAAAAAAGACAGTCTCTTCAGCAAATGGTGTTGGGAAAACTGCACAGTGACATACAGAAGAATGAACCTGGACCACTTTCTTATACCATACACAAAAATAAACTCCAAAGGGATTAAAGACCTAACCATAAGACAGGAAGCCATAAAAATCCTAGAGGAGAAAACAGGCAACAACCTCTTTGACCTTGGCCACAGCAACTTCTTACTTGGCATGTCTCCAGAGGCAAGGGAAACAAAAGCAAAAATTAACTATTGGGAACTCATCAAGGTAAAAATCTTCTCTACAGAGAAGGAAACAATCAGCAAAGCTAAAAGGCATCCAACAGAATGGGAGAAGATATTTGCAAATGAAATATCAGATAAAGTAAGTATCCAAAATCTATAAAGAACTCATCAAACTCAACACCCAGAAAACAAATAATATAGTGAAGAAATGGGCAAAGGACATAAACAGACACTTTTCCAAAGAAGACATTCAGATGGCTAATAGACACATGAAAAAATGCTCAGTGTCAGTCATCATCAGGGAAATACAAATCAAATCCACAATGAGATACCACCTCACACCTGTCAGAATGGCTAAAGTTAACGACTCAGGCAACAACAGTTGTTGGTGAGGATATGGAGGAAGAGGAACCCTTTACACTGCTAGCTAGTGGGATTGCAAACTGGTGGAGCTGCTCTGTAAAACACTATGGAGGTTTCTTAAAAATTAAAAAATATAACTGCCTTATAGCCCAGCAATTGTCACATAGCAGTACTAATGACAATAGCCAAAGTGTGGACAGAGCCCCAATGTCCATCGACAGGTGAACAGGTAAAGAAGATATGTGTATATATCTATATCTCTATATATCTACACACATACACACACACACTGGAATATTACTCAGTGATTAAAAAGAATGAAATCTTGTTATTTGCAACAATGTGGTTGGAAGAATGTATTAAGCTAAGTGAAATGTCAAAGACAGACATCATCTGATTTCACTCAGATGTGAAACTTAAGAAACAAAACATGAACATGAGGGAAGGGAAGAAAAATAATATTAAAACAGAGAGGGAGACAAGCCTTAAGAGACCCTTAATTTTTTTTTTAATGTTTATTTTTTTTGAGAGAGATTGAGCACGAGCGGGGGAGGAACAGACACACACACACACACACACACACACACACACACAGAATCCGAAGCAGGCTCCAGGTTCTGAGCTGTCAGCACAGAACCTGACGTGGGGCTCGAGCCCACAAACCATGAGACCATGACCTGAGTTGAAGTCCAGCGCTTAACCAACTGAGCTACCCAGATGCTCTATGAGACTTAAATACAGAGAACAAACTGAGGGTTGCTGGTAGGGTGTTGGGTTGGGGAAAGGGCTAAAAGGATGAGGGACATTAAGGAGGACACTTGTTGGAATGAGCACTGGGTGTTGGATGTAAGTGATGAATCACTAAATTCTGTTCCTGAAATCATTATTACGCTGTATGGTAACTAACCTGGATTTAAATAAAAAATTATTAAAATAAAGAAAGTAAATCCCTTAATTAATGAAAATCCATGCTTTGTTAATTTTTGGCATTTTGTTCTTATCACCTGGCATTACCTGCCTCACATCTGATCTCTCCAGTATTGTAGCCACTATGGGGACATTTGCTATCTCAAAAAGAGTACTTTGCTTACATTTGAGCCCTCACATAGTCATGGTGAATTTAATTGGGCTGTTTCTGTTTTTGCTATTGTATCAGTTAATCAATTGATCAATTCTTCTGTAAATTTCTTATTACATTTACCAGAGGAGCTGTTCCAAATCTTTTCCACTTTCCATTCTTGCTCTAGTCACTCTCAGCAGGTAGTGTTATTTTTTATTTAACTGAAATTGAGGAAATTTGGGCATGAGCTTTTCAGAATTTTCCCCTATGCATTTCTCTACCTCTGTTTTTATTCTTTCTCTTTCCCTTTATTTCTACCCCATAGTAAGAAATGCTCCTCCTTTTTTTTTTTTTTAAGTTTTTATTCATTTTGAGAGGCAGGGACAGGGGGAGAGACAGAGAGAGGGAGAGAGAATATCAAGCAGATTGTGCATTATCAGTGGGAAGTCTGATGTGGGACTTGGGCCCACGAACTGTGAGATCATGACCAGAGTTGAAATCAAGAGTTAGATGCTTAACCAACTGAACTACCCAGGTGCCCCAATGCTCCTCCTTTTCTTTTTCTTTTTTTTTTTTTTTTAATTTTTTTAATGTTTTTCATTTATTTCTAGGAGAGAGAGAGAACTCGTGAGCAGGGGAGGGTCAGAGAGAGAGGGAGTCACAGACCGAAACAGGCTCCAGGCTCTGAGCTGGCAGTCAGCACAGAGCCCAATGCGGGGCTCGAACCCACAAACCGCGAGATCATGACCTAAGCGAAAGTTGGACGCTTAACTGAATAAGCCACCCAGGCGCCCCAATGCTCCTCCTCTTCCACTAAGACAGATCTCTGCATCTGTGCTCATGATGACATATCCTTCCTTTCTTTTCCAAGCCTTTGTTAATTATCCTTCAGTTTTCCCCTTGATTTCAACTTTTATTCTTTCCTTGTATCTTTTATTAGAGAAGAATAAAATCATCCCATGACACTTGTTAAAGAACAATAAGGCATACTTTATTCAGGACCACAGATATAGGTGTAGAGACCCCTGCAAAGGAGTTTTGTAGTGGGAAAAAGAAATTGGGCTCAACTCTAAATACAGTGAAGAAAAGTAGGAATTTACAGCCAAGGACTAGGATGAGGGTCAGTGAATGTAAAATTACTGAGAAGAAACTCTGGGGTAAGGGGTATTCTGGTTAATGTGGCCTAACAGAAATCTTGCTTTTGGCAGGTCAGGGTGATCAGACATTACCTGAGAGATGGTGGAGGGTGAGGAACCCAGTCAAATATTGAGTGTGTTCAGATATTGAGGATGAAGAATTCTGGCTAAACTGAATTAGCAGGATTCTTCCTAAAATTGGATAATGAAGAGATGAACATGGAAGCCCAAAAGTTAGGGTGTAGTTGAGAAGAAAGTTCAGAAGATTGTGAGTAGAGCTTGGTTAAGGAGAGATTCTTTGTCACTTTCTTTCTGTAATCCTGCCGAGGTTTTTCTTCTTCTTAAATAAGAAACTGAAAAAATCCCCAAACCTTTCCTTGACCTTACCATATTAGAGCTTGCTCACCTCAGGCTTTTCCTCCTCTTTTTTTCACCATTTGATTGTTTGAAAAGAAAGAAGAACCCATGCATATTTCTTTACTAAATACTCTTACCGTATGTTTCTTATGCTATTGAAGCATCTCTCTTAAACTTCATTGTTATCTTTCTAGTAACCACATCATATGGTGTCCCCATCTTCATCTTTCTGTGTTTCTCAGCATCATTTGCTATTTTTGGCTATCTTTTCTTTCTTAAAACCTTTTCTTCTGTTGATCTTTGTGACTTAATACCCACCCACCCTTGTGGAACAGGGCCTTGTCTTCCCCAAGGCCATTTTTTTTTTAATGTTTTATTTATTTCTAGGAGAGAGAGAGACAGCGTGACCAGGGGAGGGTCAGAGAGAGAGGGGTGTCACAGACTGAAACAGGCTCCAGGCTCTGAGCTGGCAGTCAGCACAGAGCCCGACGCGGGGCTCGAACCCACGAACCGCGAGGTCATGACCTAAGCGAAAGTCGGACGCTTAACCGACTAAGCCACCCAGGCGCCCCTCCCCAATGCCATTTTAATTCAGCTGTTGGTCGGCCTACCATAAAATGTGTGTGATACCCAGCCAGGACCAGAAAGAACTGCCTACACAAACCCAGCTAACTAGTAGAATCCAGAGCAGTTATAAATGGTTATTGTTTTAAGTCACTGAGTTTTAGGATGGTTTGTTATGCATCATTATTGTGGCAGTGGACAACTGATAGAGCACAAGAAAAAGACCTGAAGGGAATTATCAAAAAAATTTTATAGAAAATTTTCTAGTTCTTTTGGATACAAGTCTATAGACTGAAAAGATTCCCCTGGTATCCAGCATAAGGAGTGAGAAAAGACCACAAAGCCTGAAATTTAAGAACATTATGGATTAAAATTCTGAAAGCTTTGTGGAGTCTGTATAAAACAAAAGAGAATTAAAAACAGATCATATAGGGGCGCCTGGGTGGCTTAGTCGGTTAAGCGTCCGACTTTCGCTCAGGTCATGATCTCGCGGTTTGTGGGTTCGAGCCCCGTGTCGGGCTCTGTGCAGACTGCCAGCTCAGGGCCTGGAGCCTGTTTCAGTCTGTGACTCCCTCTCTCTCTGACCCTCCCCTGCTCATGCTGTCTCTCTCTCTCTGTCTCCTAGAAATAAAAAAAAATAAAAATAAAAAAAAAAACAAAAAAAACCCAGATCATGTAGAGGTGAATGGAAATCAGAATGACATCAAACTTTTGACAGCAACACTAGAATATAGAAGGCAATGTTGCAGTGCTTTTAAAATTGTTAGGGAAAAATCACTTTAAGCTTACATTTCTCTATTTAGCCAAACTATCGATTAAGTAGTATAGAATAAAGAGGTTCTAAGACACAAAAAGATTAAAACATTTATGTCTTATGTTTTATAGAAGCATAAGAAAGCTGGAAGATGAACTTGCATAAAACAAGGGAAGAAATCAATAAAGAGAAAGACCTAGCATGCAGAAAACAAAGGATTTATTGTAGGAGGACAGAGAAAAGAGGTTCCTTGAGAATAGTTCTTCTGTAGGCTTTGAGAGCACCTGGTCCAGATGGGAGAAAAAGGGTGGAGGACTATGAGAAGGATTTGGGAAGAACAATGAAGTGCCTGGTATGTTTGAAGATTTGGAAAAAATTGTTGACAAATGTGTTCGCCTAGGGAAAATACTGTGATAGATAAATGAAAAACTAAGCCGAAAAATATCAGAAAGGTGTTTTTTAAGTATGGACACAATCACATTATCTGGCTCAGGAGTAATGAATATTTTTGTAGTCATAATGGTATAAATACTAAGTACTGATTTAAACGTGCCTAGTATGTTGGGGTGGGGAATGGGGAGGAAGGCTGATGGTGTAAGAATGAAATTCTCAATTACTATAAACAGAATTAAAATTATAATATTGGAAATTTGACAATTGAGAAATATCCATATAAGCTTTATATTTAGACCAGAGCAAAGCACTAAGAGTCCTATGAGGTATAGGGCTAGAGCAAATGGCATATTTTTTCAGTTAAGGGCTAGAAAGGAAATGTTTTAGGTTTTATGGGCCATACGATTTTTGCTGTTGTAGGGTGAAAGCAGTCAATTGACAATTCATGAATGACTGGACATGGCTGTGTTCCAATAGAACTTTACAAAAACAGATGGCGGGTGCTCTCTGGGCTCTGTCCTAGTTTGTGGCAACATGGCTAAATGCGCCAAGAAAGTTGGAGTCGTTGGTAAATGCTTCTGTCAGGAAAATGATGATGAAAATTGAAATAAGCCTGCATGCCTAGTATACTTGCATCCTTCTGTGGCAAAACCAAGATGAAAGATGAGTTGCAGGGATCTGACATTGTGGTTCTTGCATGAAAGTGGTAGCTGGTGATGCCTGGACCCACAACACCACATCTACTTGCACAGTAAAGTCTGCCATCAGAAGACTGAAGGGATTGAAAGACCAATAAAAGCTCCACCCTTTGAAACATTGCTAGCCTATAGTAAATGGGTTAATTTATGTAACAGAAAGAACAAACACTGATGGTGGGTTGGATTTGGGCTATGGGACATAGTTTGTTAACCTTATGACTAAAGGGCAAATGGAGGTGGAATAGGGATAATTTTCTCTTCCTAATTCAAGTTTTTTTTGAACTTCCCTACCTTCCCTCCCCCCGCCCCGCCTCCCATTAACTGCAGAGTAAATATAGAGTGATTTTCCATATTTCCCCTCATATCAGTGTCCAATTTAATATTTGTGAAGAGCTTGTGCTTTAGATTATCTGAGCTACTTACCATCTCCAAATGTTGACCCAGATTTCTTGTTTCTGTGCCTTATGTTCTTTCCTCTGGAATTATTCTCCTTACTTTACCTCTCAGCTTTTCAAAAGTGTATATATCTTTCTGAGTTCCATCTGAAATAGCTGCTTCTCTAAGAAACTGTTATAGTTTCTTTCCACCTTACTCTAAATCCTTGTCCAGGTAGCCAATCAGAGATGATTTAATCCCTCCTTGGGGAGAGCTTGAGTTTTGGGGTCAGTCAATTTGAATTTGAATTTATAATCTACTTATATACTTGCTGTATGACCTTGAAAAAATGTATTCAACCTTTCTGAACCTTTGTTTTCCTTATCTGTAAATACTTCGTATGGTTCTTTATAAGTTAAAGTGGTTTAATATTGTTTTCTTCCCTTTACTTCACTTTTAACATTTATCCCTCATCCCTTAGCAGTTTGAGCTCAGATTGTGTCTTCCTCATCTTAAATGAGGAACTGAAGTAGTTCTCTGTGCATTGATTTGATTGAGTTGAATTAAAAAGGAAATGTCTTAGTGTTGATTCTTAGCTGAAGAATTAGAAAAAATTAGAAAACATTTGTATTTTACAGTTTGCCTGTTCCCTACTCTTTCTTACATGGTCTATTTTTATTAGTTCACTTCTGTTTTCTACCACATTGCAAGTAGGTGCAGTGTTAGAGAGGGGAATACAGTGGCTTGATTTTTCCTTTGATGGGAACTAAGCCATATGTTTGTATTGAGTCAGCTACTCCAGACTCTGAATTCTCAATCAGATGGTCAGCAGTGTTTAATTGAATTCCCAATATGTGCAAAGCAACATTGGGTGCTGTCACTCTAGGGAGGTGTAACCATCTGGAAGAACTTTTTCAAAGAACCCAGAATATGAGAATATGTCTCTTTGTATCTAAATTAACATGATACTAAATTTGGCAAAGTAAATAGCTGGCATAAATGCTGTCTTTTGCATCCCACTCACCCCTCTTATCATTCTTTCAATCTAAGAAAAGACATCCTCCCTTTTAGCTATGGTGAGGATAGTGTACTTTTTCCTTGATTTCTTTCCTTCCTAATTATTGTAATTCGTGTAATACAGGATTCTGATGTTTAAAATCTTCAAGATCTTTTAGCTTTTAGATCCTCTTCTAACTTTAAATATGTATATATGATAGGGAGAATCCTAAAATGACCTCTTAAGATTTCCTTCCATAATCCCTAGGACTGTGGATATGCTGGACGTTACTTGCTTGATTGTTACATTGTATACCAAAAGGGATTTTGAGACATAATTAAGGTTACTGATCAATGGACCTTAAAATAGGGAGATTATCTAGATAGGCCTAATATAGTCACATGAGCCCTTTAATAGAATGTTTTTCAGTTGGTAGTAGAAAGGGAAGCCAGAGATTCAACACATGAAAAGGATCTCTTGTACTGTTGCTGGCTTGAAGATGGAGGGGGATATGTACAAGTGTGGGAGAGTGGCCTCTAGGAGTTGAGAGCAACCTTCAGCTAATATCCAGCAAGGGAATGGCTGGATATAATCCAAATTAGCAAGGAAATGGATCCTCCTTCAGTGCCTCCAGTTGAGAGCTCAGCCTGGTCAACACCTGGATTTTGTCCTTGGGAGACCCTAAGCAGAGAATCTAGCTAAGCCTACATGGACTTTGGACCTACAAAATAGATAATAAGTTAGTGGTAATTTGGTACATAGCCACAGAAAACTAATACAGCACAGTCTTCCCTATTAAGAGTTGAGTTCCATGGGGCGCCTGGGTGGCTTAGTCGGTTAAGCGTCCGACTTTCGCTTAGGTCATGATCTCGCGGTTCGTGGGTTTGAGCCCCGCGTCGGGCTCTGTGCTGACTGCCAGCTCAGAGCCTGGATCCTGTTTCAGAGTCTGTACCTCCCTCTCTCTCTGACCTTCCCCTGCTCAAGCTGTTTCTCTCTTTCCTAGAAATAAATAAAAATATTAAAAGAAAAAAAAAAGAGTTGAGTTCCATTTCCTGCTCCGCTAATTGTTGTCCTATTTGTTTTTTCTTTTCATTGTTAAACTTCTAAATGAAATTATCTAAATTCGCTGTCTCAGTCTATGTGCAACTTACTCTTTTCTCGGCTCTCATGCATCTCTCTCTCTAGTGTCTATACATGACTTTCTGATGAACTGGCAACTTCTTCCTTACCAAACCCAAGGACTTCTCCATTTGGTGTTTTGTATTGATTTTCTTTCTTGAAATTAGTACTTTTTGTAATAGTTTTTGATTCTATTTTTTTCCCTCCTTTCTTCTGTTTCCTCTGTTGTCTTCATAGATCTTGTTGACCAGTACTGGAATTGAATTTAGGAGCTGTTGTAAAGAACCAGCAGAGGTGAATAAAGAAACAAGAATTTGAAGAAAAAAGTTAGGAAAATCCAGTAATTTTCCTGGTGTCTTTGTTAGCGTAAAATTCTTCCTAAGGAGCCAGATGTGCTCTGTAGACATTGAATAGGTGTTATATCAGTTAACTATTACCACAATAATGCTTCCTAACAAGGCTACCCCCAAACTCATGTTTGTATGTTGTATTAAAAACATAATAATTTATCATTCATGCATCCACTCATTTAGGCTGAGCCAGTCAGCAGTGGGGTTTAGGCTTGGTGGCTCTTCTTTTCATTGCAGGTTGTTGAAATATGGTTGGCTGTGCTGGGTAAGACTTTACATGTTTCTGTCCTCCTTGGTGGAGCGATCTAGCCACAGCATAATTTTCTCATGCCCATGACAGAGGTGCCCGAGGGCAAATGGAAACATGTCAGAGCTTCCAGGCTTGGCCTTGGAACTGGCATATACTGTTACCTCTCTCTCATTCTGTTAGCTCAAGCAAGTCACATGGCCAAACCACAGATCAGTGGGTGGGAGAATATATACTGCTATAGAATGAATTGTGTGCCATCCTCTCCCCAGCCTCCAATTCCTATGTTGAAGCCCTAATCCCAATGTAATGGTATTTGGAGATGGGGACTTTGGAAAATTTTTTAATGTTTATTTTTAGAGAGAGAGAGAGAGAGCGAGAGAGCAAGAGAGAGTGAGCACAAGCCAGCAGGGAGGAGCGGGGGTGGGGGGGGCAGAGGATCCAAGTGAGCTCTGTGGTGACAGCAGTGAGCCCAGTGCGGGGCTTGAACTCATGACCTGAGCTGAAGTTGGATGCTCAACTGCTTGAGCCACCCAGGTGCCCTGGAGGTGGGGCATTTGGTGGGGCATAATTATGCTTGGATGAGATCTTAGAGGTGTGCTCTCATAATGGGATTAGTACCCTTGAAAGGAGAGGCGCCAGAAGGCTGGCTGGTTGACAGGTGCTTATTTGCACTCTCCCCCACCCTCTGCCCTCTCCCTCCCCTGCCCTTGCCTTGTGAAGACACAGCAAGAAGGTGGCCCTTTGTAAGCCAGGAAGAGAGCTCTTATTAGGACCTGTCATCATGATGATCTTGGACCTCCAGCCTCCAAAACCGAGAAAATAAATTTTTGTTATTTAAGCCACCCAGTCTGTGCGATTTTGTTATGGTAGCCCAAGTTGACTAATATATACTCCATCCCATTAAGAGGAGGAACTGCAAAGATGCGCATCTGATAGAGGTCCCTGATATAGGGAAAGACAAGAACTGTGACAAAAAATGCCATCTGTCAAAGGCATTAAGTAGTGTTTCACATTCTCTTCTCCCCACTCAGAGTAAGCATCTCTGCTCTATTCTATCTGACCTTAAAAAAATTCTGTCGGTATTCTTTAGTTATCATTATAGGTTAGGTTATCCTGCCATAACAAGCAACTCCCAGCTTTCTCAGTGACAACACAACCAGAGTTTATTTCTCTCTTGCAAATTTACTGTGGATCTGGGTTCTTCAAGGTCCATCCCTCTAGGTGTTGGTTTAGCATTCTCCAGTGCATTTGTCCATGGCACCTCCTCCACATTAACAGGCAAATGCCATTGCAGGGTTGGAGGGCTGAACAACAACAGTTACGTGCTTTGGCTTTAAAGTTACAGATTTTTATTCCTGTGTACCCAGAAGTAGAGGAGACCTCTGTATTGGTAAACATTAGTTATGACTTACAGTCTCACCTCCCTCTGCCTCCCGGCCTCATTGTCCTCTTCTGGGTTGCGTTTCCTCTTCTAGTAGGGAAGGTGGGCTAGATGACTTTCTCTTCAGACATTCTGTAGTAACAGAATGCCAACAGTCTTTGCCTAGCTGCTGTGGTGCTGTAGATCAAGTGCCCAACACTTATCCCAAAGTCCCCCTACTTTATGACAAATATCTATGAGGCATCCTTAGCCTCAAATTAGTTTTCTAGGATCATTTACTATTTCAACTTCAGTCCAGATTGATACCCCATTGTTCCTTAGACATGACCTTAGCGTTAACTTCATACTGTTTTTATCCTTGACCACCCTGCTGTAGCCATACTGGCCATTTTATCCCCCTCAAATATGGCAAACTTTTTCCTGCCTCAGGGCCTGTGAATTTGCTATTTCCTGTGGCATGTTCTTCCTTATTCTGGTTCTGTCTCATTACTCTCTTCTCAGAGGGAAGAATGTTCCCTCCCATCACTTCCGAATGGCTTTACTGCCTTGTCTAGAGTACCTCCCTAGCAGTTACCACAGCATATTACCTTCATGTCACTTAGTGCTATCAGAAATAATTTTTAATAGTTTATTAAATTAGTTCCCATGTAATACCCAGTGCTCAACCCCACAAGTGCCCTCCTCCATGCCCATCACCTCCCTTCCCCTCTCCCCCACCCTCATCAGCCTTCAGTTTGTTCTCAGCATTCAAGTGTCTCTCATGGTTTGCCCCCCTCCCTTATTTGTTTGTGTTTATTTTCTGTTCTTCCAAATTAGAATTTGAACTCTCTGAAGATAGGGACTTTGCCTGTTTTCATTGCTCTATGCCTAGCACTTAGAACAATGTTTGGCACATAATCCCTCAATAAAATTTGCTGATGAATTGATGCTGGTTCCTTAGCACTTGATCTCATTACTTCCTTTACCTGGCTGCCTCTTCCACCCCCTTTCGTTTTAAGCAGGCCTAAATTGTACGTGCTCTTCAAGGTCAGCTCAAGCCACTTCATGAGTTTTTCACTTATCCATGTCTCTAGTTATTTCTTAGTAAGGAGGCATCCTTTACCTCCTTTGAATATCCATCAAAAATATTTACAGGTATCATTTCAAAGGACTACGGTATTTTTCAGATTCATTGTGTTTTTTAATTTCACAACAACCCAGCGATGAATTCCTCATAGATGAAGACACTTGGAGTCTGTAGGTAGGAGTCACAGGTCCTATAGCTTGTGAGAAATCCTGTCATACCTGGAAGCCATGTGTCTTGCTTTGCATCCAGTACCCATTAATTCCTCCATATCACAAGTGATGTTCATTTCCTTCCTACATGTTGTTTAAACACAAAATAAACTGTGGTCCCTGTCCCAGTAGGAACAACATCACATTGTATCTAGTTCTTTCCTTATGTGTCTGAGTGTCTTAGAGGTGACATGTACCAAGTGTTGCAGGAACCCCGAGAAGGTAGCATCTAAGGGCCAATGACCAGCGGGAAGGGGACCTGCAGACTTCCCAGATGAGGTACTTAATAAGTCTAGTTTTGAAGGAAGACAAATCAGCGAGGCTGAGGAAAAGATGAAAATTCTGAACTGAGCCACAGGAACAAACTTGCAGAAAGGATATCCCCAGGACTAAGAATTCTCTTAGTAAGGTGGTTGTGGTTGAAGTCAGGCACCTCTCACTTGATTCTGAGCCTGGAGAGGAGGTGAAATCTGATGCTTCTGAGAGGGGGAGGACCCTACTGTTCCCAGACTGGGGATTCAAGGTTTAATGAAGAGAAAACCAGCGTGGGGGCAATGGGTGAAAGGTCAAGAAAGGACTACCAAAGAAGGGACATTCTTCTGTTGAACGTTTAAAACCATGGACATCCAAAGGCAGAAGAGTGTAGAAAGGATTCAGTCCAGAGATTGCACTGGGCATGCCCTATTGTATTCTACATTTTTGTAACAATTTTGTGCCTATAGTGGTATCTAATTTGTAATCAGAATGCTGGCCCTTCCCAATTATTAAAACGCTCTACTTAATGATCTTAAAGAAGGGGATTTATTGGATCATGTAACTTAAATACCAAAGAAAGGATGGGTTTCAGATGTAGTTTGATCAGAGCTTCATTGTTTTTCTTTTTTGATTCTCTCAGCTCTGTCCTCTTTGATACTGACTTCATAAATAAGCTGGCTTTTTGGTAGCAAAATGCTGCTTTTCAACACCCCAGTGTATCTTGCCATATTCAGAAATGCCCCTTTTCCCATTAAATCAAGTCCTGGTTTCCTTCTGATAAGATTAACTATCAGGCCTTTCAAGATTAAAAACTCCTTTTGCTAGTGTTAGAGGTAGTTCTATCCAGATTGCTTGGCTGCTCTACAGCAAGAAGGATGGAATGGATGTTAGGGTGGGATTCTTCCATTTCCTCTGGAAGGACTGTTTCTTGTTCTCCAGTGTATATTCTCCAGTTTCAACTTCATGATGGATACTCAATAAATATATATTGAATGAATAAGTCAAATATTTTATTTTTTTTGTCCTTTTACCAGCATTTATTTTATTTCTCTAGTTCTTTCCTGTTCTAAAAAACAGTGCTTTTATTTTTTGTCCTCTTAATCCTGCTAATGACATGTAACTCATGTAATCCCTCTCCATCCTAAAACAAATCGTCTCCTTCTGCCATTCCCATCAAACTACTGTCCCACCACTTTGTTTCTTTCCTTTTCTTCAATGTCAGACTTCCACCATTTTCTCTTTCTTTATGGACAGACTTCAAGAGGGTGGTTTGCTCTAGCTATCTTTTCTGCCTCATTAGTCACTGATACCTCAACTTCTTGGAAACAGAATTTTTCCTTATCACTCTGCTACTCTCTCACATGTCACTAATACATTTGTTTTGTTCCCAAATCCAGTGATCTTTTTTTTTTCAGTCCTAATTTTCCATGATTTCCTTGTTGCACCTATTACTGCTGATGGTCCATGGCTCTGGAAACCTGTCTCTTCATCTTGATGATCCTTCTGCCTCTCTGATTGCTCTCTTGTGTCTTGGTTTGGTTTGACTTACTGATAATTCTTTTTTTAATTTTCTGTGCCTTCTCCTATCTCTTTAACGTATATAGTATCCAAGTTTCGCCCTATAACATCCTTTTTTTTTTTTTTAAATGAAGCCTACCATAATGTTATGTATTGCTACATATTCTGTGCTGTCTGTTTTTAAAACCCAACTCAAATGCCCTTTCTTTGGTGATGCCTTCCCTTATCTCAACTGGAATTCATTCCCCAACTTCTAGTTGCACTTTATATCTTCTCATGATTCGCTTCACTTTTTGCTTTGTATTATTATGTGTGAATATTCTTCTTACAAGCTATTTGAATGGTGTGGAATTTGAAACACTTTTAAGTCACTCTTGAATATCTCAGTATATTTCTTAAAGCAAGTTGGATGAATTAAGTAAATTGTATTGTGGGTCAGTTTTCTCAAGTATTTAATCCAAGAATCACTTTTCATTTTTTTAGGAATTATTAAACTTACTTGGCACAGATCTAGTCATTAGAAAATTTAATTCCAATTAAGTTTGCCAATAACTATAACTTTTGGGTATTTACTGAATTTTAAACAAATGATCTTTTCTGTTTTTTTTTTTTTTAAATTTACTACATAATCTCATTTTAATCTCCACAATAGATCTATCAAATAGATTTGGGAATCTTTATTAATTTAGGTTGCTCCTCCAGTATGGGGAGGGCAGAAGAATACAGTTTAAACATAATGTATAATAAGAAAATATGAATAGTCTTTTTGAGCCACAGTTTTTGAGTTTATCAATTTGGCTGAATTTGTCTGCTAGACTTTTTCCTTCTACATTTTGAACCCACATCTAATTTTAGTTTCTATATGGTATCCTGATGATTTTCTCATATAGAAATAGGAAGAACTCATTTATTTAGTGATGTTGATAATAATTGTGCTAACAATCAAGCATGCTTTAAATTGTTATACTTGTAACATGCAATTCTGACTACATATACTGTGTCTTTTCTTTTTGATTTTTGTAATAAAGACCATCAGACAGTGGAAAGCATTGTTATGACTGCCAAAGGGCATTGGTTTTTTGCATGGAACTGACCCCTGCAAGGCTTTAACCTACAACTTTGATCTCATTAGGAGTGTGTGATTACCATTTATCTAAATTGACTACATAGATGGGCCAAAATACAGTTTACATTTTGATTCTTTTACATAACTCTAGAGTATTTAAATGTTTAAATGAGTTTCAAACAGATAATTAAAGGATAATTATATTTTGATGTATATTTATAAAACCTAAACCTATGAGATTATTTCATATAAATTTGGTAGGGCAGCAATATAAATGAAAAAGTATTATTCTTAAAGTCCTGTTTACTTTAACATGTAAATGGTTTGGCTATTGTGTGCACAAGCTGAAGTTGGCATTAATGTAGTCACTAGTTTATTGCTGCTCTGTGCACACCTGCATTTCAGCTGCATTTGATATCACCAAAGGGCAAAGGAGGTCCAGTGGGAATGTTTTCTTGCTGTTTTATGCAAGCCTTGGCACTTTTGCTGTCTCTACTGTTTCTATGACATTAGAATGGTAAACTGGTTTGCAGGATATTTAAACAGTTTTTAATGAGGTATAACATAGTGAAGTGAGATACATAAATCTTGGGTACAGCTCTGTGAATCCATGTCAAGATGGAAAACGTTTCTAATATCCAAGAAAGCTGCCTTACACCCTTTCCCAGTCAATGGGCAACCCTTGAGACGTAATTACTATTGTGAATTTTATCTCCATATTACTTTTGATTTAGTTTGTTTTTGACATTCATATAAATGGAATGGAATGATACTAACTAGCCGTTTCTGTTTAGCTTGCTTTACTGATTTTACTTCCAAGAGGCATAAGTGCTGTTGCAAATTGTAGTAGTACTTTTTAATTGTTGTGTAGTTTTATTGTATAAATATACCACAATTTATCCATTCTACTGTTGGTGAACAATTGGATTGTTTCTAATTTTTGGCTATTATGAATAGTGTTTCATGATCATTCTTGCACACGTTTTGGGGTGTGTTTGTGTATATACGTTTGTGTATGTACTTATGTATGCATTTTTGTTAGTCATAAATGTAGAAGTGAAATTTCTGGGTTACAGAGTGGGCATAATTTCAGTTTTACTAAATGTTGCCAAATAGCTTTCCAGAAAGGTTGTACAAATTTACACTTTTAAGCAGCAATGTAGGAAAGTGTCAATACTCCACATATTTGCCTACATTTAACATTGTCAACTTTTTGAATTTTTATTCTGGTGGGTATGTCATCATATCTCATTATGTTTTAATTTGTATTTTCCCTGATGAATGATGTGTGGAGCACCTTTTCATATGCTTATTGGCCATTTGGATATTATCTTTTATAAGTGCCTTGCAATACCTGTTTCAGTTATTTATTGTTGTGTAAGTCAAAAACAGTTTATTATTATTTTTTACAATTATTGGGTTGAATTGGAGGTTCCTTTCATGGTTTTGTCTGGGCTTTCTTATGCAGCTGCATAGATGGGAGTGATCTCTTGGGCTGAAAGGCCCAAGATGGCCTTACTCACTTGTCTGTCAGTTGGTGTTGGCTTTGGGTAGGGTACCTTGGTTTTTTTTTTTTCTTTTTTTTAATGACTTCTCATACTGTAGTAAGTAGTAGGTCTTCATTACATGGTAGGATAGTGAGTGTGCTAAGAGGGTAAAAGTGGAAGCTGCAAGATCTCTTAAGACCTAGTCTTGGACGTTATATAACATCACTTCCACCATATTATTTTGATCAGTGTGAGTTATGACCAGCCCACATTGGAGGAGCAGCTATGCCACATTGCAAAGCGGTATATATACAGGAATAGGACTAATTTGTAGCCATATTTTGCCACTTTCTCACAAAGTCTTTTGATTATTTTTTATTGGATTATCTTGTTGATTTATAGCAATGCTTTATATATTCTGGATACCAGTCCTTTGACAGTTATGTGTATTGTGAATATACACATTCTACCTGTCAATTGTTTGGTTTTCTGTTTTTTCATATTGTCTCTTGATGTATAGAAGTTTTTAATTTTAATAAAATCCAATCTGCTAATCTTTTCTTTCATGGTAGTACTTTGGTGTCTAGTTTCACTAGAGCTTTAGTAATTAATTTTAAATAATAGTGGTTCTAGGACATTAAAAAGAATATGATTATCTATAAAGCCATTTATTTTCTTTTTTCCACTTATTTACTCACTTAGTAAACCATTGTAGGGTATTCATCAGGAAATCAGGTACTTTTGAAATGTGTATTTAATGGAAAATTGAGAGTTTGTTAGTTTCATGACTGTTAATGAATTAGTATGTTTGCAGTAGTTTTTTTTTTTTTTTAAATGTTTTATTTATTTCTAGAGAGAGAGAGAGACAGTGTGAGCAGGGGAGGGTCAGAGAGAGAGGGAGTCACAGACTGAAACAGGCTCCAGGCTCTGAGCTGGCAGTCAGCACAGAGCCCGATGCGGGGCTCGAACCCACGAGCCGCGAGATCATGACCTAAGCGAAAGTCGGACGCTTAACCGACTAAGCCACACAGGCGCCCCTTTTATTTGACTACCTCATTCTGGGATGTAGACCTGGTTTAAATAGTACATCTCAAAACAAATTTTAATCTGAGATATTTTCAAATTCCTTTGAACAGACATAGAAGTAGACTTATAAACAAAATCCTGTGCCTGTGGGAGCCAGGTATTAGCTATTCTTTAATTTTTAGGTAGCCTTTAAATTTTAATGTTTAATCCTTTTTTTAAAAAAATTATTTTGAGAGAAAGAGCGTGATTGGGGAGCAGAGAGAGAGGGAGAGAGAGAGTTCTAAGCAGGCTCTGCACTATTAGCATGGAGCCCAATGTGGGGCTCGAACCCATGAACCTTGAGATCACAACCTGAGCCAAAACCAAGAGTTGGATGCTTAACCAACTGAATGATCCAGGATCCCCAGTGTTTAATTCTTTTAAGATAAACTTTTTCCAGGAAAAGCTGTCTCACTGAAATTCTTCCTTCAGAGAGGTCTTTCCCTCCCCATTCTCCTACAGTACATTATTTGTACTTACCTGTATTACTAACTTATTCTATTTTGTCTTGTTTGCTATTAGTTATTTATAGTTTTTCTACTATAATAGTATTATTCATTTAATACTTAACAAAATTGTATGAGTGCTTATCATGTACACTGAGTATTGGCATCATATTGGTTAATGAGATATATGTGATTCCTACCTGTAGAGGATGTAGAGTCTATGAGAGATAATGTAAGTAAATCTGTAGCATAGCAAGTATTGTAATAAGGAAAGTAAAGAATGTTATAGAAATGCTTAGAAGGGTTCCCTACCCTATACTGAGTGTTAAAAGGAATACTTTTTGGAGGAAGTGGCATCTCAGGTAAGACCACTCACTAGTTAAGCAATAAGGTAAATGGACTGGATTGTGCAGGACCATATAAATTACATAAAAGGAACTTGACTTTATTTCAAGAATAATGGGAAGCCACAGAAAGAGAGTGACATCATCATTATTGTTTTGCTTACTACTGTTGTATGAGAAATGATATAAAAGTAAGAAGTTTAAAATGATTATTTTATATTGCTCATGTTTTTGTGGGTCAATAGTTTGTTACTGTACAGTAATCTGTTTGCTGGTTGTTCCTCATTTAAGACTCTGTCACTTAGTTGCAGTCAGATGTCAACTGGTGCTGAAGCCATATAAAGATATAAGTGGACTGGATTTCTGATCTGGCTCACTCACATGGCTGGTAGTTAATCTTGGCTGTTGATGGGCCATCAGTTTTGCCACTGACTGGAGTCCCTACATGTGGCCTTTTCATCATGATGTTTTTAGGATAGTCAGACCTTTTACATGATGGCAGACTTTGCTCAGAGCAGATGTCTCAAGAGAATCAAACAAAAGCTTCATTGGCTTTTCTGACCAAACTTGGAATAGTGTCATTTCTGCTGCATTTTATTGTTATAAGCTAGTCACTAAAATTGGGTTGGCTACAAGGGAAATGTACACCTCTTGATAGGAGAAGTGTCAAAGAATTGTTTAAAGGATACAGACATCTTTTAAAACCACCAGGTCTTTCCTATGGCCACAAATTATTCATAATTTTCTCGAATGCAAAATTTATTCCTTCCAAAGTCCTCTTCCATCCTGAAGGCTTATTTGTTCTGGCATGAGCTCAGGATCCACTTATCTAAATCAACTCTGTGTGTACATGAGGCTCCCAATGTGCCATCCCTCAGATATGGTTTCTTTTGATATGAAGACCTGTGAACCAGAAAGATGTTATTTGCTCCCCACAGTAGTGATTCAGGGGTGGGATAACAACAGTAGACACCCCCTTTCTAAAATGGAAATGAGAGGTACATAGCAATCATGAGATCATTGCCATTTTGAAATGCAGCTGGACAAATGTTGCCAGTTTCGTGATTAATGTTCAGTACTGCCCATTAGAAACAGTTCTCCACTGGGATGCCTGGGTGGATCAGTTGGTTAAGCATCCAACTTAGGTTCAGGTCATGATCTCAAGGTTTGTGGGTTTGAGCCCTGCGTCGGGCTCTGTGCTGACAGCTCAGTCTGGAGCCTGCTTCAGATTTTGTGTCTTCCTTTCTCTCTGCCCTTCCCCTATTCACACTGTGTGTGTGTCTCTCTCTCAAAAATAAATAAACATTTTAAAAAAAAAGGACCCACTCCTTTTCATAACCCAGGAAATCCCCCAAAACCTTTGAGAATCAAAAAAGAAAAAAAAAAAGGAAAAAAGAAATTGTTTTCCATTGCTCTTGGTTCTGCCATTTGGGTTCGTGATGCTTCCTTTTGAATCATTCTTTCATTTCCTTAAGAAATGGTATATGTCTGCATTTGGGTAGCTTTCTTGGCCTGCTTCCTACCTATAGAAGTTTGAGTATCCAAAAGCTTCTTTTCATTTAGCACTTATTCCATTTATTTAAGTTTCAGCTGGGAATATTTTTGTTAATACAGTTCCCTTAAGCAGTTTTTGCTCTTTTGGTGGATTTTATTGGGGTTTACTCCATTAGGTAAAAGTCATACCCATAAACCTCTTCAAGCTAGCACATCTGATCTTGGGTTACTTTTGAGGCTGCCGAGGGACCTGGACAGTGCTACATGTTTTAGATTTTTGTTACATCACTTTTATACTAATTTTTTTTCCTGGTTGCTATTTCTGTCTACCTACCAAATCACCTAAAATGATTATTTAAAGTAACATTTTGTTTGAATCACATTTTTGTGGTCAGGTAGTTGCAGTTAGATGTTGGCTATGCTCATCTATATGGCTGTGGTCATCTGAAGGCTGAGCTAGATTAGTTGACCAAGATGACTTCCTCACATAGCTGGCAGATGATGTTGGGTAGTTGCTCAGCTGAGTAGGGCTTATATGTATTCTCTCCAATGTGGCAATGTCCGGGTACCTGGATTTCTTATGTGACTCTAGAGTGAGTGTCTCAAGAGACTGAGAAAGAAGCTGTATGACTTCTTCTGATCTTGTCTCAGAAATTGTACAGTGTCACCTTTGCTGCTTCTCATGGTTATAAGCAACTTACTAAGGCTGACCCAGATTCAAGGGGAGGGCACATAGATCTTACTTCTCTCAATGGGAGGAATTTCAAACAATTGGCGGACATGTTTTAAAACATGTTAATTCCACAGTTACCATAATCATAGCATATACTTATTGAATGATTATATCAGGAGTTTTGATGAGTATTTTACATGAATTCCCTTTTTTACTTTTTATCACAACCTTATAATTTTTTTTACTATTTTATAACCATTTTGTAGATAAGGAAATAGAAATTGGAGAGATTAAATGATTTTCCCAGGATCACACAGCTAATAAATTATATAATCTAGACTCACACTAAATTCTTTGTGACCCAAGAGTCCACAGGTAACTATTACTAACTTGGTAACTTTCTACAAGTGGAACAGAATTGTGTTTTAGGTAGCTCGTTCCTGGAAGTAGGGAGACTAGTTAGGAAGCTATTACTACCATCGGGTGGTTTTTACAAAAAGTAGGAGAGAGAAGGTATGTAATATTAAATCATGGTAGGAAAGATATAATATTTTTAGTTCAGAAATATTTGTGGGTATAATGATTTTTAGTAACTTGTTGGTTAATATTACTGACCATCTTCACCCTTCTTCATTTCTTATCTACCATAATTTCTTAGTTTGTTCATTCAAGGAGTCTCACAGATCCCTAGGTCTGCTGTATAGCTAGTATATGATCTTGGGAATTTAAAGATAGAGTGAAAATTGTAAGGTTTTCTCCTCTTCTCTACCAAAGGTAGATTTTTTTAGCTACTTATTAGACTTGAGAAAAATCTGAAAGTTACTGTCAGGAGTTGACAGACTGCAGCTTATGGTCTAAATCCACTCTGTAGCTTGCTTTGTGTAAATCAAGTTTTACTGGAACACAACCATACCCATTCATTTACATATTCTCTAAGACTCTTTTTATGCCATGATGTTGCATAGCTCTAGCAGTAACTATGTGGTCCCATGAAGCCTAAAATGTTTACTCTCTGGCACTTTACAGAAAAAATTGTAGACCCCTGTTCTGTGTAATGCAAAACCTATTTAGTTCATCCTCATGAATATGTGGGATGCTTGTTGCATGTCAGGGCATTGTGAGAAAGAATGGCCATGTATGTCATTGTATGTCATAGTAGCAGAGATCAGTGATTAAGTCAATTATTGGTGGATATCATTACAGGTCTAAAAAAGCAGAGGTTCAGAGGTTTCTAGAAAGGATTCCAGCAAATATGGTAGAACCGCCATTTTGGGCTGAGGCCAGTTACTGTACTTGTATTGTACTGTGGGCTGGATTTACATGAGTTTGGTTTACCTGGTTACTAATCACTAGAAGTAGCAGGTGAGAGACCCATATGTGACTCTTGCCCTTCACTTAAGGTGAGAATAGCTATCTGTAGGTTATTCTTTACTTCTATTTTAATTTTTTTGCTTTAGAAGCCTTACAGATATTTTCATTTTGTTTTGGTTTGTTTTTGGCCTCTCTATGCTGGATTTTAACAGTGCTACATTTAGTGCCTCATTGTATCTAGGAGATACATTGGTTTACATTCCTGTGCATTTGATTTAATATCATGCCCTATTTAAGACATTGTTGTTTAAGCCATAGGACTGACCTAGATGTTTGCAAGCAGAGCATTCAGACCGAGATACCTTGAGGCAGTGTGAAGTACGCAGATCAGGTTATGCTTTGCACATTCATCTCTGGTTGTGTCCTCAAGCTTTATTTAGAGTAAATGTATATTCTTTCCAATTAGTTTGCATTTATTTCCTGCAATTTGGAAATGTGATTATGCACTTACTAATGTTATAGGAATATTTGTCTCAGACAATCAGAATGTTTTATCTAACTAAAGTGTCAGTGAAAGTACGTCTTAAGTGTTAACGATGTACAAAAAAAGCCTTTGTGTGTGTGTAATTAAAAGAAATTAAATAACTCTCTCAAATATGTAATTAAAGTTAATATTATTAGCTGCCCATTTGGAAATAGGTTATTGACTCACTTTTGCTATACACAGAAAAATGAAATGATAGAATGTAGTGAATCACCTTTTATAAAGGAGAAAACTACATTACTCTAAGCATATATTTTGTCACACATTTTGTGTTTTACAATAAGTAAGTAAGTAACTAACTCTACTCTTTAAAAAATGAGCATTAGGGTCAGCTGAGTTTCTCAGTTGGTTGAGTGTCTGACTCTTGATTTTGTCTCAGGTCATGATCTCATGGTTTTGAGTTTGAGCCTCGTATTGGCTCTGCACTATCAGTGCAGATTCTCTGAGGTTCTCCCTCTCCCTCTCTCTCTGCCCTCCCCAGTGTGTGTGAGCACGTGCCCCCCCCATAAATAAATAAATGGTTTTAAAAAGTAAGCATTAAATAAGTACAGTGACAGCTGAGTACTTTTCCTCCTTCTCAGTTAAAAAATGTTGTTAATTGTTTTTAGTTACATTTATTTTCCTGATAAAATTGTGCTAATCTATCACTTGTACTCTTTGTGAAAAAAAATTTGTGCTGCAGTGAGCCTGTGATGATGGGACTTCTGAAAAAGTGATGGTAAGAACCTTCAGATGGTAGTAGGCTTATTTTGTGTATGATGAATGCATCTTCCCAAACAGGGCCTCATTTCATTTAAGAAAAGATGGTTTAAAAAAATAGAGGTAAATATGTGAGGTGATGGATATATAATAAGTTCTATTGTGGGAATCCTTTTACAGTGTAAATGTGGGTGAGGTCATCATATTGTACACTTTAAATATCTTACATTTTGTCAGTTATACTTCAATAAAACAAAAAATATAAGCAAAAGTGGCTTTTAGACAAAGAAAACAGCTCTATTTTACTAGGAGCTATATATTTTTACTCTCTTTCAGTAGGTAGGAATTATAGTTTTTTCTGCACCTAAGCTGGTCATCTTTACCAGGCTCTGTGGTGCCCCTTTACCCTTTATATTTTGACATTCATACTTAAAATAGGCCTTGGGCTCATTCTGATCATTTAGTCCGGAAATGGAAGCTGCTTGCTGAGAATAGCAGCTGATCTTTAGTTTTTGAACTCTTAATCAGGTAACCAGCCAGGTTCTTTTGGCAATATTGGCTACAAATTTGAGCTTGCTTCTTACAAGAGTGTGACTGTGTAACTGATTCTACTTTTCTCTTGCATGTAGGCTGTACATTTCATTTTACCAATGTTGATTTGATGTTTAGGATACTTGCCTCTTATGATATGTGAGCAATTTGAATAATAATGAAGATGTATTCATTTATCTATTGCTGTGTAACAATATTACCATAAACTTACTCCTTTTAAACAACATGCATTTTTTGTCCCACATTTTTTGTGGGCCCTCTGCTGAAGGTCTCACAAAGCATGAATCAAGGTGTTTGCCAAGACATAGTTCTCAGTTGAGGCTTGATTGGGAAAGGAACAGTTTCCAAGTTTACTCAGGTCATTGGCAGAATTTAGTTTGTTTTTGTTGTAGGGCTGAAAGCTTTAGTTTCTTGCTGGCTGTCAGCCAGAGGTCGGTTTCAGCTCCTAGATGCCTCCTGGTCGTGTGACATTCTGACCATGGCCACTTGCTTCCTCAAAGCCAACAAAGGAGAGAGTCTCCATCAATGGGCACTACCTACAATAGTATGACACATAATCACTTACTTAAGTACAGATAATCATATACATTCTGTCACCTTTACCAACAAAGTACAGGTCCTACCCACACTCAAGGGGAGAGGGTCATACAAGGACGGGAATATGAGGAAATGGAGGTCATGGGGATCATCTAAAGGGTCTGTCTGGTACAGAATGGAAAGGAAAATTAGGTTGACCCTCCACTCAGGATTTTCTTTTCACTAACTAAATAACTTGAGGGCAGGATTCATGTTTGATACATCCTGTAATTTTTCTTCTCCACTATCACCCGCCTACTAGACAGTGTCTTACACTTAACTTAGTAGGGACTCACTTGGTATTTGTTGGCTTCATTACTTATGCTATGAAACTGCTACTAAAAAAAGTTGAAACTCTGTACTTATCTGACAATCTGTTTGCAAATTGAAAGCCATTGTTTATAAGCCAAGACTATTAAAATTGTAATTATTGCTAGCAATGTCTGATATTTTATTATTTTTACCGTCAAACAGTGATTTTTAAATTTTTTAATTATTTATTTTTTTAAACAATAATTTTTAATAAATACGCCTTTTCTTAGAAGAAGACATGCTAGTGCTCTGTTTAAAATTGGAGAATACAGGGGCGCCTGGGTGGCTTAGTCGGTTAAGCGTCCGACTTTCGCTTAGGTCATGATCTCGCGGTTCGTGGGTTCGAGCCCCGCGTCGGGCTCTGTGCTGACTGCCAGCTCGGAGCCTGGAGCCTGTTTCAGTCTGTGACTCCCTCTCTCTGACCCTCCCCTGTTCATGCTGTCTCTCTCTCTCTCCTAGAAATAAATAAAACATAAAAAAAAAAATTTAAAATTGGAGAATACAGGGGCTCCAGACTGGCTCAATTGATAGAGTATGCAACTCTTGATCTCAGAGTCATGAGTTCCGGCCCCACATTGGGTATAAAGTTTACCTAAAAAAATTAAATAGAAAAAAGTTGGAGAATACAGATCACCTTGTTAAATCAGCATAGCAGTGGTAGTGGCTGTCTGAAGAAGATCCAGAATCTTATTATAAGAGACTAATAGTTACATAAAGCGGCTTCTTTCCATGGTGTTCTACTTTTTTGTCTATCAGCATTTTTGCTTTCTAAATATAAGTAAACCTTTTCATTTTGTCTATGAGAAAAATATAAGCTGCCATATCAAAGAAGTCAGTATTTCTAACTCTGAGGCTTGTGCTCATAAAGCATCATATTCAGTATTGTAGATGTATTAATTATGTGTATACTTAATGATCCATATGGCCCTAGAACTAAAACTTCGCATATTGGCAATTCTTTCTTGGATGGATAAGATGGAATACCTGAAATTGCTTTTGTAGCATGAAGTAACATGAGACAAGAGAAATAAGGCCAACAATAGGGGTAAATACACAACAAAGCCTCTAGGTCTTTGTGGATTCAGGCAAGTCCTTAAGAAATTCAGTGTTAATCTAAAAGTAACAGAGACATGAATCAGGAATCACTGCATTCAGAGGTAGGAATAGTTCTTACTGAATTAAAGACTGTGAGAGTGGAGTGGATATTCCCAGTTAGTAAAAAGGCCATGTAAGAAGTGACTACCATCAACAGTCAAAGACACAGTTACCATATGTGGGAAGATTCTTGGTTGGAACTTTAACTATGTATATCCATTTTACAAACAGCAGTATCTTTGGGAACAGAAAAATAGCAGGGAAAACTATTTAGTTGGGTTATGGTATAACCCTAGAGAATTTTTATTCTTATCTTCTATTAATATCTGTGCGAGGCAGAATTCTCAGATGTTCCAGAAGATTCTTACTCTCCTATGTACATGTCCTATATAATCCTCTTCTCTTGAGTGGCTTCTGTACAATCTTCTTTGTGTGCTGGCAGAACTTGTGAATATGATGAATTATTACACCTGTGATCAGGTTACAAATCAGTTGACTTTAATCAAAAGGGACATTATTATTTGAGAATGGGAGTCAGTCTCAACACTGCAAGGAACTAAATTCTGCCCACAAGCAGTGATCCTGGAGGACGACCCCACACTTTGGATGAAATCATAGCCCTAGCAGATACTTTGATTTCAGCCTAATGAGTTCCTGAGCAGAGGACCAAGCTAACATGCACTCCTGACCACAGAAACCATGAGATGATAAATTTTTGTTGATTTAAGGCTCTAATTATATGGTAATTTGTTATACAGCCATAGAAAAGGAATATGCCAACTTCTATGTGACTTACGCTTCTATATGAATACTTTCCTAAACATGCCCCATACTTTCCCAATTTTGTGTCTATACTCAGTTATTTTCTTTCCTGGAATGAATTCTGTTATATATCTATTCTACCTATTATTTAAGGCCCATCTCACCTACTATATCTCCTTGTTGACAGTTTCCACATTTCCATAGATGAATCATTTTTTATCCTCTGAATCTCCAATGAAGATCTTTTGTATCTTTTTCATGTAACTTACATATTTTAATTTCATTGGAGTTATTTGTATTCATGGTTTATGCTTTTTAAACATTTTTAAAAATGTTTTTTGGGGAGCCTGGGTGGTTTAGTCGGTTAAGCGTCCGACTTTCGCTTAGGTCATGATCTCGTGGTTCGTGGGTTCGAGCCCCGCGTCGGGCTCTGTGCTGACTGCCAGCTCAGAGCCTGGAGCCTGTTTCGGAGTCTGTGTCTCCCTCTCTCTCTGACCCTCCCCTGCTCACGCTGTCTCTCTCTCTCCTAGAAATAAAAAAAAATTAAAAAAAATGTTTTTTATTTATTTCTGGGAGAGGGAGAACGAGACAGAGAGACAGAGTGAGCAGGGGAGGGTCAGAGAGAGAGAAGGAGATACAGAATCTGAAGCACGCTCCAGACTCTGAGCTAGCTGTCAGCACAGAGCCCGACATGGAGCTCGAACCCATGAACCGTGAGATCATGACCTGAACTGAAGTCAGATGCTTAACTGACCGAGCCACCCAGGTGCCCCCATAGTTTATGCTTTTAAGGTTAAATTTGCTTGTTGAATTGAGTTGGAAATGCATACATTCAAATATTCCATAAGTTGAAAGAATATATAATGCAAAGTTAGTGTTCTTAGCCCAATTCACTGGTCCCTCAGTCCTCTGGTCCAGAGGCAACTTCTTTTCAGTTTTTCATGTATCCTCTATAAAGGTTGTATACATAGGCAAGCATATATTTTTTTTACCCTTTTCCTCCTTTATATACTCATTCTCTTCTTCATTGTGAGATGTTTGGAGAATCCATGACTTTTCCTTCTTGTATTAACTCCTGATGCAACTAAGTATTTAAGATTTACTGAATTTAATCTTTTCCACCAAACCTTTCATTGATGTTACCTATATTAACTCCAATCTCATTTTGATAGTCTCTTTGATTAAAACGCTTTTGTTAATAGGGTCTCAAAACCTTTCTGAACATTTCATTGTTTAGGTTGAATGCTGTATATTACAAAATCCAAAAGGCTCATAGCCATAAAACATATTTACTGGATTAGAATCACATGGACAAATATTTCTGAATTGGATATTAATATCAGCAGGTGCATCCTACCTATCCTCTATGATAATCCCTCTACTACTCTCTTGGCAGAGCGATGTGATGTGTCTTAATGGGGATGGGTTTGGGAACACTGCAGTTGAATAAAGGAATTTTGATTTATATATGAATTTGTGAAAATATAGTTCTTTGAACTGAACTTGAAATACTATATTTATTACTTGTTCTCAGGATGCTTCTGGAAAATGAAGCTGCTAACATTTCCTGAGATTCTATAAAATGAAAACATAGACTATGTAACCTTTCTGATCTGTGTGCATGATTCTGGGGCCTTGTATTTTGTTATTGCTTTTACTAACTTGTTTACTTCTCAGCATCTAGTTGTTTCAGTTGCCTCATTAAAAGTATTGACTACTTCTAAGCTTGCTTTTTTTTTTCTCTTATTCATTCTCAGAGTATCTGATTCTCTCCTTTTGGTGAAATTAGAATAAGTGAAAAAGAAGTGATCCTGAGAGTGTACAGACCCTTCAAGACTAAGTTCTTATAAAGTTTATTTTTGAAGTGCATATGTGTGTTTGCTTCTTTCTCTTTTATATTCTCTGTAGTCACAGTTGTGCTGCTTAGCACATCATTCAGGAAAATTTATAGGGATTGAGATTACAAAAATCAGCCATTAAAACCATTGTTAACAACTTTGTAAAATAGCAGATGGTTACAGACTTTGAATTCAGTTGAACTGAGTACTGAAGATTGTGTGTTTATTTGAATTTTAGTTATCCAAGCTACTATCTTTCCTGTTTCATAAGATACCGTTGATCTTGTTGAAGAGGAAATTCAGGGCCAGTTTATTTTTTCATATGACCTGTGTATTAGTAACTACTTCATAATTAAATGCTTTCTCTGTAACAGGGATTCTATGATGTATAAGAAGATAGTAAATTTCAGCTGTTATCAACTCACTAAAAGCCACACTAAATTTAAAGCTTTAAGTACTGAGAAGATATTGATGTCCTCATTTTGTAAATATTTATATTTTTCCTGAAAGATACAGAAAT
This sequence comes from Proteles cristata cristata, assembly GCA_017311185.1. Lineage (NCBI taxonomy): Eukaryota > Metazoa > Chordata > Mammalia > Carnivora > Hyaenidae > Proteles > Proteles cristata. The sequence continues at coordinate 4,213,972 of JAESUZ010005667.1, read as the reverse complement.
TATGGCATTTTTATAGTATTTAAAAATATTTTTATGTAGTATTTTTAATGGGATCTCATAGTATTCTTCAGGGAACCTAGAGCTCATCATGGTTTCTAATTGCGCTTTCTGATTTGGTAGGTTCCTTATAAATACAAGCAAAGAGAGATTCTTTTTGGGTAAATTTTGCATTGAAGAGCCTCAATGTTAATGATGTTTTTAGGGCAAATACTGAATACATTTAATTTTTTGAAAACTATTAATTTATTGATATTTGGTTGTGTTTAATTCAATTATATAGTTTTCCATAATGATTTGCACAGAATAGGGATTCACTGTGTCTTCTCTGGTTGCAATTGACTGTAATCTAACTCAAACCAGTTTAGACCAAAAGGGAATGTATTGACTGTTATAACTGAGAGAGAGGGAAGATATAAGGCTAGGGTTCAGGAGTGAATGGCACAAGGAAATTGGGTATCATCAGTAGGTCTCTTTTTCTCAGCTCTTGCTTCTACTTTGGTGTGTTTACTTCATGCTCTTAGAATTCTGCATCCTAGTTCTAATCTAATGCTGATTCTTGCACATGGCTGCTAGCAGACAAAGACTTCAATCAACTCTCTTCAGTTTCTAAAAAAAAAAAAAAACACCAAACTCCTATACATGTAAGGCTTCTGATTGGCCCAGCTTTGATCAGACGTTCCTCCTCCGCACCAGCCAAACAACTGTGGCCTGAAGAGTAGGCAGTCTTTTCAAGAAGATGCCAGCTCATATTCCAACTACATAATTACAGAGATGGAGTAGGAATATTTTTCAGAAGGTAGTGGGAGGGCAGGGATGGAGAAGAAGAAAAGAGGAGACAATAAACATAATACCTTTCAAATGAGGAAGAAAGGTCTGAAGCATGTAGTAACTCTTTAGGGGAATACTTTCATGGGGAAGTGGGCAATAGATCACTGGAGATGTTCTACAGAGAAATAGAACCAATGCACACCACACAAACACACACAGGCAGCGGGGGTGGGGGGGGAGAGAAGGAAGGAGGGTTATGGATTGATTTGTAATTAGCAATTATTATATCAGTATGGAGTCCGACAAGTTCCAAGATCTTCAGGAGGTGTTGCCAAACTGGAGACCTAAGAGATCAGCTAGTTTTAGTCTGAGCCTGAAGACCTGAGAACCAGGAGAGCTGATGGTGTGGTTTTAGTTTGAAGGCTGGCAGCTCAAGACCCAGCAAGAGCTTATGTTTCAGTTCAAGTCCAAAGGCAGGAAAAAAAAAACCAATATCCCAGTTTGGAAGAAGTCAAGCAGGAGCAGTTCTCTTCTACTTGGGGGAAAGTCAGTCTTTTTGTTTTATTCAAACCTTCAACTGATTGGATGAGACCCATTCACATTAGGGAAGGTAATCTGCTTTACTCATCTGTTGATTTAAATGTTAATCTCATTCAAAAGCATCCTCATGAAAACACCCAAAAAAATGTTGACCACATATCTGGGCACCCTGAGGCCCAGTCAAGTTGAGACATAAAATTAACCATTATAGGGAAGTACCTGATAGAATATTGGGTGGGTACTTTTTCACTTCACAGTTCTAATACAGAGCAAGTTAAAGTTAATATAGAGAGTCAACATTAAACATTGTAATTGGCAAGCCTGTTTTTTTCTGAATAATTTTCATTCTTTTTATAGCTAAGATGTACATAACCTTTTGTTATTCTGTAAAATACGGAGCTATTTGGAAAGTGAAATGGGGTATAGAAACAACCAATCTTATGCTAAATGAAACTGGTGCCCAGGAAACTGCTTAAAAGCCATCCATGTAGATAGGAGGTTGTAAATCTTCAAAAATATATCTATTGAGTTGAAGAGGCTGAAAATCTTTCAAATGTTAGATGTAACTGGGGAATATTTTAGTGTTTGAAAAATTAAGCTTGGGTTGAAGCCAGCTTTACCATGGGAAGAAAAAGAGGATGTGTTAGGTGAGAATTCTGGGTATTAATTTCTGTTGGTTTTTCAGAAACAAATCATATATGTTTTATTATATATAATGAGTAAAGTAAGTTTGTTTGAGATAGTTTACCTTGTCCCCAATGGGCTGATTAGCCTTGTGCATTTATAATACTTTTGACAAAGCTTAATATCGAGCCTTCAGGTGCAAGAGAAATATTTATAGGGTGCAACTCCAGTATGACAAAGCAGGACAAAGAAGGGTGGATTCGAAGCTAATAAACCATAAATTGAAAACTAGCACACCCCAGAACCAATACTTATTTCAGTTTTTGGCTTGGGATTCTTAGACCATGTATGAAGACCTTTTTATTTTTCCCAGGGCCCAGGCTGAGGCAAATATGTTTTTTTTCTTCCATATTCTGGTATGACAGTGATACCCAAGCAGGTAACCCTTTGAAGGTACCAGCTTTCTGTAGAGATTTCGTTCTCATCTGGTCAAAAGCTATAAAAACCTATGCCCACTGGTTACCTCACTAGAAAACCTCCCCAAGGTAACCGTAGGTAAGCTCTCAAGTTCGTTACTCTGGTTACCAACTGCATCTTTGTTCTTGACCCCTAGGGATTTATTTATATTCTTGTGAGCTCCTAGCTCCTAGTTTTATGTTCATACAGGATTTTATTTATTTTCCTTGTCCTATTTCTGTTTCAGTGTAAGCCTTTCTCCAGCTACCCTTCTCCCTTTTGTCATAACCATTAATCGTATTTATTCTAGGTGCTGAGGATACAACTTATTAATAAAACAGGCAAATCTCATATTCTCATAGAGCTCACTTTTTAAAATGGTAATCATGCTATGAAGAAAAGTGAGCAGGGATAAAGACATTAAGATAATGGGGATGCTGTTTCATATAAAGAGGTTAGGTTAGGCCTTGTTGATAATAGTATTTGGTAGGGTAATATCAAAAATTTCAGTATTAATGATACATTTATGTAATGAATAGCTCATCTTGGTGTCCTAAGCAATGTTAACTCATAAGCTGAGCTGAGAAATTGGATATTGCTGCAGTAGCTCAAATATTAATGTAAGTTTAGGAAAGATAATAGGAAGATATCTTTCAAATATTTCCTTGAGTACTGTCAGCCTTTAATATTTCCTATTATAAATGCTACCTTTGTGAATAATAAATGAATCTATAAGATAACACACCAAGCAGTGCTTCTGACATGCATTATAAACACATCATTTTTTTCCTAAAGCCTGTTGCTTCTTCTTTCACTCTGAATGGCCAACCACTATCTTTGTTATTACTTACGCTATTTGATTACTTTTTCTTCATTCAGCATGCACTTACATACCAGCTTGTGTTAGGCACTAAGAGTCAAGGCAGGAGCTAGTATGAGGTAAGTGAAGTATCTGCCTGGTGTGTGAAATTTAAGAGTGCCAAAAAACTCTGTGATCAAGACAAATAATATTTAAAAAAAATCAAAATATATGTGGAAAAAATCCATGATGAACAAAGTATCAAACTTTTGAAAAAGGAGATTCAATCTTGCATATGCAACCCAGAAGTGAGTTTTGAACCCAGAAGCGAGTTCTTTACTTTTCTCACCTTAGTTCTGGCCCTGCTGATAATATAAAGGGAATAAGCCATAATCTCTGCCCATAGTGAATTCACCAGTATGAGGAGAGAGATATGTGAATCAATAAGTATGGAAATAAAATTCCACTAAGGTAGATATAAAATAGGGGTTCAAACTAGAAGACGTTTCTGCTAGGGGTATATAAGAATTATAAGAGAACTCAAGTCATCCTAGACATCTTGCTGCTTTGCTTTTAGAAAGTTTTGGCCTCCATTCAAAATCCCTTTTGAATATGTTATTTCTTCCTGTCTGTCTCCATCACAAATGCTGTTTCCTTAGCTTTTTTCTCTCCTGGATTATTCCTAACTGGCCTACTGCCAGAAAGTCTTTTTTAGAACACAGATCCGATCATGACCTTCTTCTATTTAAAAATCCTTCGATAATTACCAGTCACTTTCATTATAAAAGCTTGGCATCCAGAGTGTTTAATGAGCTACCTTTGCCTTTATCTTGGCTTTCTCCTGTGGGTTTAGACTTATCAGACTCGATGTGGGCCTCCAAATGGCTTTGCATATGCCATCCCCTTTTCTTGGAATGCTCTTGCTTCTCTTTTTTTCCCTGGTTAACTTCTGTTCATACATTAGCACTCAAGAACAGATACTGTTTCTAGGGCTATAGTTTACATATCTATGTTTTTGTTGCCTAACTTATACAGGTATTTAATATTTGTAAAATAACTAGATCAGCCTTGGTAAGAGAGGGTAAGTGCTTTTGTGCCAGTGCATATCCTCTATCCCTGCCACCTTGGCTATTCTGTTCACAAGTCTACTGTGTAAGTCTTGAAGTAGCCAAGGATAGAGGCTGGCAGACATTCATTGGATGAGTTATCTTTTTCTTCTGCTATAGCTGGTGTGTTGGGTATTTACACTTTGTGTCCACTTTTACAGAGTTATCTACATGACTCTTTTTTAAAAATTAGTTTTTTTAGAAAGTTTATTAAAAAATTTTTTTTTAGTAATCTCCTCCCCAACATGGGGCTTGAACTCACGACTCTGAGATCAAGAGTCACATACATGCTCCTCTGACTGAGCCAGCCAGGCATGCGTACATGACTCTTTTTTTAGGCCTCCCTGTGTCTGATAATCTATCGTTGCTCCTTCTAGGCCCTTGATCAATTAGCAGAGCTGTATATATCCTTGCCTCAAACCCCTTCTTCCTTATGTAAACTTTGTTGAAGCCATACTTGATGGTAGAATTTCATTTCACCTCTGTCCTTTAGAATAGTGCAACTCAAACTGGCCTTGCAAAGGACCTTTTTGCTTTGCTTTGTTTTTAGTCATCATGAGTGATCCTTTTGTAAAATATAAAGTCGCATACTTGTTATTGCATTAATGTCACTTTGCTATAAATGTTTTCAAATATGTATTCTCACTTTTTATATTTATTTTGATATTTTGTTGTGGAACCATAGGAAATAGTTTGTGAACTGGCTTTTGTCTGTGGACCTCATTTTTATAACACTACAGTAGTTCATTCATGCATGGGGCTATATAGTTTGATAGCAGTTTTCATCTTGCACCAACATATTGACCTGATCCATCCAAAAGCTGTATGGTTTTTATAGGAGCCACTCTTTGAGAGTTGTATAAATCTTTTTTATTCACCTGGCCACAATGTTGTTCTGATTTATTATCTGGAACAGGGAGGGATAAGGGGTGAAATCAGGGGCTTCCTTTGTCCCTTTCTATCATAATGGCTCTTATTTCACAGATCAGAGAATCAGTATTTGGGTTCTGGCTGTTGCTAAGTGTATCCATCCCAGTTATGTACTCACGGACCAGGAACATGGCTAGATGGTGGGATTTCAGACCCATTTGGCCAATTTGTGAGATGGACTTGGTCCAGGACTCCATTTATTATCTAGCCTCCATATGGTCCTGTTCTCACTGGGAGGCCATAAAGATATTTTGGGTACCATAGTATCAGTGTCAGCTTAGACCCTATCTCCAGTAGTCCTTGGAAGGGTTAGTTATCTTTGCCAATGTAGAGTTGCTCTGGTAAATGGTAACACATTACCATGGAAAATGATTGGAGAAATATTTTCACAAGAAGACTCTGCCTCCCTTTATATTGATGGACTCTAGGTCTCTGAACTGGCTTAGATCTGCAGACTACTCATCAATCTCCTGTTTTTCAGTTTTTGGCATTTTTTAGCCATATAAATCAGTAAATAGCCTCATTTGTTGATTTTTATGTGTTGAATTATGTTTCTCCCATCCCAATTCATATGTTGAAGTACGAAACCCCAATATTTTATAATGTGACCTTACCTGGAAATAAGTTGTAGATACAGTTAGTTAAGATGAGGGCATATTGGAGTAGGTTGGGCCCCTAATCTATTTTGACAGGTATTCTTATAAAAAGGACATGGAAAACACACACACACATGGCCTTCAGAAGACGCCAGCCATGCTGACACCTTGATCTTGGATTTGTAGTTTTCAGAACTGTGAGAAAATAAATTTATGTTGTTTAAGCTCAATACATTGTTATGGCAGCCCTAGCAAACTAATACACTACATATCTCTTTTGCTTCTACAAAGACAAATGGGTAATTATTTATTAGCCATAGTCACAGATCTTTGCAGGTCAAGGTTTTCTGGTTGTCGATGTGGTCTTACTGCTTTTTATGGCAGTCGCATTCACCTTGCTTTTAAAGGTTAATTGCTACTTCTATGGCCTGTTATTTTGGAATCCTATCTGTGTTTTAGGACCTACTTAGGGTTTTCTTGCTAAAAGTTACATTCTGATTAACAGGAGAGTCTCTCTATATTTTAATACACTTTCCTCTCTTTACCATTTTTCCCTCTGCCTCAGCTTACCACCCTCTAGATCTACTTCCATGTGTGTTCTTTTTTTAATTAAAAGAATTTTTTTAATGTTTATGATTTTTTAGAGACAGAAAGAGAGGGGGGAGAACATGAGTGGGGGAGGGGCAGAGAGAGAGAGGGAGACATAGAATCCAAAGCAGGCTCCAGGCTCTGAGCTGTCAGCACAGCACAGCTGGCATGGGGCTCGAACTCACAAACCGTGAGATCATGACCTGAGCTGAAGCCTGAGCTTAATTGACTGAGCAACCGAGGTGCCCTGTGTGCCCTCTTTTCTTAATGATACATGTCAGTTAGGCTCAACAGCTTTTTTGGTGAATAAACTATTTCTTCTCATAACTGGGATTGTGCTTCACAATTGGAGTGATTATGAGTAGGATCTGCCCCTAGTTATTATTGGTCTAGAGGCAATGAGGGGAAGCAGGGCAGATCTTGAGGGGGATATTTATCAGGTATGGCCTTTGCTATAGGTAACTAGAGGCTGCTTTCCTTTATGAAAGGACTTTCCAGTCCAGAGGGTCAGCCGAATCTGAGGGCTCATGTTCTAATGTCCACCTATCCAAATATCACCATCCTGTGCCTAACTATCCTATTTTCTCCCTATCAGAGCTCTGTTTACAGCGTGGGAGACCTGCTGGGGCTGTGTATTCAGTCTTCTCTTTTGTTTAGCTACTCAGTCAAATTTTAGACCTGATTTTCAGTACAGTCTGCTTTCTGGATGTAGGAGATAAAGTTCACTTAAATGCTGATGTGATGTTTTTCTAGTTTTTACCACATGCCTTGAATTGATAGATGGCTTACTCAAACCTGCCAGTCCCATTCTTCAAAGGTTCTAGGGCAGTTAACTCCAGTGTCTTTATACTTATGATTGACTCATATCTTTCAAGTGTTAGAGCTATTATTGTATAAGCTCCTTACTCCTGTACCACATTCCAGCCCACTGCAGGTAAAGGTTGCAGTTGTTGTATTGCTATAATATGTTATGAATTATCTCCACTCATTTTTCATTAGAAATTGGATCCATGCTCCCCTCCTGACCAGCTAGTATTCTAATTCCAGAGTCCCTTTCTGAGGGTCTGCTTTCTAGTACCACCTCTATTACCAGGAAACAGTCTTAATTAGGGTTTTATCCAAAAGCAGACCCTGAGATAAGAATTTAGGTGCAGGTAGTGTATTTGCAAGGTGATCCCAGGAAGCATTGAGAGGAATTGGAGAAAGAGCATGAGTGTGACTGTCTATAGTAGTAGCCAGAGAATTCATGGTCAAGGGGATATGAAGTAGTCATTAACAAGGTCTACATGGCCTAATAGGGTTACTATGAAAAGCACAGAGGTAAAGCAAGCACACAGAAACTAGCACACAATAAGCACTCAATAAATTTAGCTATTATTTTTATTGGTGGCTAATCATAATACACATTGTTTTGTTTGCTTTAGTAGTATGAAGGATTTGTAAAAGATACCTTTAATTAGTGAATTTTCCTAATGCATTTGAAATATTACTTGATTTGTAAAAATTTCCACTCTCTAACTTTCCAAAATAACATCTATTTTATTGAGTCAGGTACTCTCATAGCCCTGACTTATGATTGAACTTTAATGATGATATGATGACTGGCGTTTATTTAGTCTTGATGAGCTAAGTCCAGCATTGAGGTCCTGAAATAGAGTTATTTTGAGGCTAATCTCTTCATACCGCCTTTTATAATCTGTCTTACTTCTTGTTAATTTGATGAAACAAACTGAAGATTTCTGTTCTCTATTTCAAGGGAAACTGTATTATTTATGGTTTTCTTAGGCCTCAGGAAGGTCTTACTTAGGTGCAAATGGTAATTATAATTCTTCCTCAGAGGAAATGTCTGTTGCTCTAGTGAAATAATGATTTAAATTTAGATCAAAAAATTTGATGTTTTCTGTTTTCAAATTATTCTGTTTCTACTTCTGTTTGATTTAGTCATTTTATTATCTGCTAGATTGAGGAAATGAAATTTTTTCAGACGCCTGAGTGGCTCAGTTGGTTAAGTATCTGACTCAGATTATGAACTCAGGGTTGTGAAATTGAGTCCTGTGTTGGGCTCTGTGCTGGGTGTGGAGCCTGCTTAAAATTTTCTCTCCCTCTATCTCTTAATGAAAAAAAAAATAATTTTTCAACGGAACCTTATAAATCAAAGTATTAGTCGATAATTTTATGGTTGAAACTTTTTGGAGACAGAGGCAAGTTAGGGACGAGATGAGAAAGTGAGTATGGTAGGAGCAGAATGCTTATATAGGGAATTATACAAAAAATAAGGGTCACAAAATAAGAAAATACTTAAAAACATTTCCAGCTATTATCATTTCCAACACTTCAGTTGGATAAAATATGTAGTTGGAGAATGATAGTAGCCAGCGAATTGCTGGGACAATTAATAAAGTGGTTATTTGGTGTCATGAAGAGGACAATAAATTAAACTGTAGAAGACAGCAAAGGTTAATCACAAGCAAATCATGCAAAACTAATTTAATTTCTTTTCGATATTTAGGCAGGCTCAATGAGTAAACAACATCTAATAAGTTTAGTGTATATAGAATGATAAATAATCTTCCTTTATGGACATATTAGATATAGTGCCGTATGACATTTCATGAATAGAGAAAGGATAATTATAGAAGTGACATAATATATAGAAATAATGGATTGAAATAGAAGTAGTGGTGGTAGAAAATTTGAATATACAGATAACTTTAATTAACATTCCAAATAAAATGTGAATTGTCATTTATATGTTTATCTTATTTTATTTTTAAAATGTTTGTTTATTTATTTTCAAGAGAGAGATAGCATTTGAGCAGGGGGAGGGGCAGAGAGAAGGAGACAGAGAACCTCAAGCTGTCAGCACAGAGCCAGATGCAGGGCTTGAATTCACGAACTGTGCACTGATGATCTGAGCTGAAATCAAGAGTTGGATGCTTAATGGACTGAGCCACTCAGGCACCCCATCATTTATATGTTTAAATTGATTTCCCCAGTTTATGTAAGTCATTATATTAAGATATTACTGTTAATATCATAGGTGCGATAATGGCATTATAGTTATGCTTTTAAGAAGATATCTTTTAGATCTATATTCTGAAATATTCACAGACATTATGAAGAGGAGGGATTTTGTTCAAAGTGGAAGGGGGATATAGATGAAACAAAATTCACTATAAATTGAGTTTTGAAGCTGGTGTTGCGTACATTGTTATATTATTTTTTCTTTTTTTGAAAATGAAAATTTTCATAATAAAAGTTAAATCATGTGACATAATAAATCGTATCAGACTTCATAAATAGATGTTAATTATACTTTAATTTTCCAGCTAATATTTTCAGGACCTCGGTACAATAATAAGTCACAAGACTATAGGGCAGAAATTAAAGAAACCATTTTTTGGGGCAATATTGTTGTAGGCAGAAAACTTAGTATTTTAAGTAAGTATTTCATGAACTAAATGGATTTTTAAGTCAGTAGTACCTTGAAAAAATTCTGTTCTAGTTTCTGTATTTGTAGATGAGAGGGCTAGAATTTGGCTGGCCTGGTTAGTTTGAATCATGACTCAGACTGGAAGTCTGGGTCTCAGCTTTTGGTTCTCAGATTTTATCACCTCCATCAGATGCCTGTCTACAAAAGCAATTAAGATTCTTAGCTCACTGAGGCGTAACTGCTAATTCATGGGGCTAGTTGGAACGGCAGCAGAGCATAGTGATCAAAGTTCAAAACACAGGTCTGCCACTTACTGGGTGTGAATGCTAGTAAGATTTATTTCACCACTGTAAGTGTCAGTTTTCTCATATGTAAACTGGGGACTACTGTGAGGGCTAAAAGAAATAATGTGTATTATAAAACAATCAGACAGAGAAAAAACTGATGGTTGTCAGAGGGCAGAAAGTGGGGGAATGGCATATTGGGTGAAGGGAAGTGGAAGATACAGGCTTCCAGTTATGGAATGAATAAGTCATGGAATAAAAGGCTAAGCATAGGGAATACAGTCAGTGATGCTATAATAGGGTTGTATGGTGACAGATTGTAGCTATCCTTGTGGTGAACATAGCAGAATGTATAGAAATGTTGAATCACTGTGTTGTACACCTGTAACAGTTTGTGTCAACTATACTAAAAGAAGAGTGTGTTAGAATGTATTGTAATAGAATCTACATTTTAGAGAAAATGTAAGGATTAAATGAGATTATATATTTTTAGAAAAGAGCTGGCACTAGTATGCACTCAGTGAATTTTTAATACATTATTATTATTGTTATTACTATATCTTCATTCTATCAAGGAAGTGAGAAATTTTGAATTTTAAAATTTAAGTGGATAGATTATGGGCTGATAATTGAGAACTCATTGTAAATGTGTGTCTGTGTGTGTGTGTGTGTGTAGGCTGGCACATTACATACCTTTTTTAAAGTTGCTTTTTTCCTGGAAGTATAAATCTCATACTTTAAAGTTCACCCATTTAAAGCCCACAGTTCATTGGTTTTTAATATATTCACAGAACTGTGAAATGCTCATTACAATCTAATTCTAGATTTTTTTTTTGAAAATTTTAAATGTTTTTAAAATTTATTTCTAAGAGGGAGTCAGCATGAATGGGGGAGGGCCAGAGAGAGAGGGAGACACAGAATCCGAAACGGGCTCCAGGCTCTGAGCTCGCTGGGGCTTGAACCCATGAACCATGAGGTCATGACCTGAGCCGAAGTCGGACGCTTAGCCGACTGAGCCACCCAGGCGCCCCTAATTCTAGATATTTTAATCACCTCCAAAAGAAACTCTTGTATATATTAGCAGTCATTCCTCATTCCTCCCATCCCTGTAGTCCTAGACAACCAGTAATCTATTTTATGCTTGTAGATTTGCCTATTCTATGTTTTTAAATTTTTATGGTTTTTTAAAAACTTATTTCTGAGAGAGAGACAGCATGAACATAGGAGGGCCAGAGAGAGAGGGAGATACAGAATCTGAAACAGGCTCCAGGCTCTGAGCTGGCTGTCAGTACAGAGCCTGACACGGGGCTTCAACCAATGAACTGTGAGATCATGACCTGAGCTGAAGTCGGACACTTAACTGACTGAGCCACCCAGGCGCCCCTAGATTTGCCTATTCTAGACATTTCATATGGATGGAATCATACAATATGTGGTCTTTTATGACAGTTGTCTTTCCCTTAGCATGTTTTCAGAGTTCATTCACATTGTCTCATGTATCAGTACTTCATTCCTTTTTGTTTCCAAATCGTATTCCACTGTATGAATTTATTTTACAAATTACAGAGTATTTTACTTTCTTATATCTCTATGTTCGGGATAGAAGATGGCTAAATTCAGCTTTATTCTAGTTGGATGGGAGAAATCTATACGTTTCTCAGGGATTATAATTGTAGTCTGAATCATCTTCCAGGAAAAATAGTCACTATATACATGTACCTAACATTACCCAGTTGTAAGTTAGGATGAGAAGCATAGAGGCAGGAGAAAAGAGGAAAAGAGAGGTGTTAAGACATGGGAAGAAAGAAAAGAGGTAAAGGGAGCAGTTGACCAGAAACTGGATAATTGTGCATTAGGGATGCACTAGGAAATTTCTGCAGTGGGTAAGAGCTTGACATTGGCTCCTTAACACCTTGAAGAATTGGAAAATTTATTGAGTCATACCTTAATTAATTTGGTAGTGATTACCGCATTTTCCTGAGCATTAGCACAGATTTTTTCTTAACCAAGTCGATATAGAATAAATAAAATAAAATTCACAGGAATTTAATAGTTCTGTATTGAATGACAGCACTTTTACTTCTAAACCTTCATAAATATGTTCCTTTAAAAATGGTCTGGGGAGTATAATCATGATATTATTCTGGTTTCAAATCTCAGGGTTATAAAAGTATATTTTTTAATGTTTATTTTTGAAAGAAAGAGAAAAAGAGACAGAGAGAGAGAGAGAGAGAAAAGAGAGAGGGGGACATAGAATCCAAAGCAGGCTCCAGGCTCTGAGCCATCAACACAGAGCCTGACATGGGGCTCGAACTCATGAACTGTGAGATCATGACCGGAGCTGAAATCAGATGCTTAAATTACTGTCAGCTCTCAGGGTTATAATTCTACTCCTGTTTACTATATTTCTACCTAGGATACTAAGATAATCAGTACCAGTAGGCCCTTGTTAACTTAAACTTCAAAAGAACTGTAACTTTAAATTTTTTTTAATTTTAATTTTTAAAATTTTATTTATTTTTATTTTTTAAGAAAGAGAATGTGCAAGTAGGGGAGGGGGAGTCAGAGAATCTTAAGCAGTCTCCACATTTAGTGCGGAGCCCAGTGTGGGTCTTGATTTCATGACTTTGGGATCATGACCTAAGTTGAAATCAAGAGTCGGACACATAACCATTTGAGCCACCCATGCTCCCTAAGAACTGTAACTTTTAAAACACAACACTACATTGCTTCTTAAGTACTTTTAGCTCTAAAATTCTGTGATTTTGCAACATATTACTTTGTTACTCTTTTGAGTGAGTTTTAAGGCTTACACCATGTTAACTAAACAGGGTTTATATCAGAATAGTCATGTTGTCAATATTTTTAAAAAGAATTTCTATAGAGAAAAGAAAAATTATTTCCAGGTGGCAGCAAAAGGAAATGTTCCACCTGCCACCTTGTTAAAACTAAAGCCAGATATAAAAGAAGAGAATCAAAGCAAAACAGGAAGACAGCAAAGAAGACCATTTTATTTATTATCTGTTTAAAGATCACCATTTAGAACTTTCTTAATTTTATTTTTCACTTATTTACTTAAATTTTAAATTTTAATTTCAGTATAGTTAACATATAGTATCATATTAGATTCAGGTATACAATATAGTGATTGAGCAATTCTATACAGTACTCATAGTGTTCATCATGATACATGTACTCTTTTTTTTTAACATCTTAAAAAGTGATGTTCTTTATAGTAATAGTATCATCTGTAACATTAATATATAGTTAATGCATGTTAACTATATAATATATATAGCTGACCCTTGAACAACACAGGTTTGAACTGTGCGGGTCCACTTATACAGATATTCTAAAGTGATGTAAATGTATTTTCTCTTAATTATGATTTTCATTTTTTAACAAATTTTAATTCCAGTATAGTTAATATATAATGTTATATTAATTTCAGGTGTACAGTACAGTGATTCAGCAGTTCCATTCACTACTTAGTGCTCAGCATAATAAATGTATTCTTAATCCCCTTCACCTATTTCACCCCTCCCCCCTATCCACTTTCCTTCTGGTGACCATCAGTTTGTTCTTTAGTTGAGAGCCTGTTTTTTAATTTGTCTCCTTTTTTCTTTGTTCATTTGTTTTATTAAATTCCACATATGAGTGAAATCATACTGTATTTGTCTTATTCTGATGGACTTATTTCCCACCCTCTATATCCATCCATGTAGTTGCAAGTGGCAAGATTTCATTCTTTTTTTATGGCTGAATAGTATTCCTGTGTGTGTGTGTGTGTGTGTGTGTGTGTGTGTGTGTGTGTATGTATGTATACCACATCTTCTTTATACATCCATCAGTGGACACTTGCTTCCATAATTTGGTTATTGTAAATAATGCTGCAGTAAACATAGGGGTGCATAGATCTTTTCTAATTCATGGTTTTGTATTCTTTGTAGTGGACTACTAGATCACATGGTAATTCCATTTTTAATTTTTTGAGGAGCCCCCATACTGTTTTCTACAATGGCTACACAAATTTGCATTCCCATTAACAGTGCATGAGGATTCCTTTTTCTCTGCATCCTTGCCAAAACTCACTGTTTCTTGTTTTGTTGATTTTAGACATTCTTTTTTTTTTTTTTAATGTTTTATTTATTTCTAGGAGAGAGAGAGACAGACAGCGTGAACAGGGGAGGGTCAGAGAGAGAGGGAGTCACAGACTGAAACAGGCTCCAGGCTCCGAGCTGGCAGTCAGCACAGAGCCCGACGCGGGGCTCGAACCCACGAACCGCGAGATCATGACCTAAGCGAAAGTCGGACGCTTAACCGACTAAGCCACCCAGGCGCCCCATGATTTTAGACATTCTGACAGGTGGGAGGTGATATCACATTGTGGTTTTGGTTTGCATTTCCCCAATGATGAGTGATGTTGCGTATCTTCTCATGTGTCTGTTGGGTATTGGGATGTCTTCTTTGGAGAAATGTCTGTTCGTATCTTCTTAGTTTTAAAAGAAAGTTTATTTCTTTATTTTTGGGGAGGGGGGCAGTGAGAGAGGGAGAGAGAGAATCCAAAGCAGGTTCTAGGCTCTGAGCTGTCAGCACAGAGCCCGATGCTGAGCTTGAACTAGTGAGCCATGAGATCATGACCTGAGCCAAAGTCAGATGCTTAACTGACAGAGCCATTCAGATGGCCTCCGCCCCCCCCGCCCCCCACCGCAAATAGTTTATTTTTACTTTTGTTTCCCTTGCCTCAGGAGACGTATCTAGAAGGATGTTGCTATGGCTGATGTCAGAGAAATTATTGCCTGTGCTCTCTTCCAGCATATTTTATGGCTTCAGGTCTCACATTTAGGTCTTTAATCCATTTTGAGTTTATTTTTGTGTGTAGTATAAGAAATTGGTCTGGTTTCATTGTTTTGTATTGTAGGTGGCCAGTTTTCCCAGCACCATTAGGTTAAAGGGTTTGTCTTTGTTCCCATATGCATATTCTTTCCTCATTTGTCAAAGACTATTTGGTCATACAATCATGGGTTTATTTCTAAGCTCTCTCTTCTGTTGATCTTTGTGTCTGTTTTTTCTTTTTCGGTTGTTGTTTGTTTTTTTGTTTGTTTTAGAGAGAGAGAGAATGTATGTGTGCATTATTTGGGGAGGGGCAGAGGGAGACAGAGACAGAGACCTAGAGAGAGAGAGAGAGAGAGAGAGAGAATGAATCTTAAACAGGCTCCCTCTTCAAGTGAGGGGGTTGATCCCATGATCCTGGGATCATGACTTAAGCTGAAATCAAGAGTCTGATGCTCAACTGAATGAGCCATCCAGGCACCCTCTGTCTATTTTTGTGCCAGAGCTATGCTGTTTGAATTACTACAGTTTGTAGTATATCATGAAATGAGGGATTGTGATAACCCCAATTTTGTTCTGCTTTTTCAAGATTGCTTTGGCTATTTGGGATCTTTTGTGGTTACACACAGATTTTAAGATTATTTGCTCAAAGTACACCATTTTAAATGCTATCACTTTCCATTCAACTTCTCCTGAGAAAAGTGTCCTTCCCTGCCGATGGTTATGAGAATATACCAAGTGTTATTTATAAAGAACGTGTTATGGGGCGCCTGGGTGGCTTAGTCGGTTAAGCGTCCGACTTTCGCTTAGGTCATGATCTCGCGGTTCGTGGGTTTGAGCCCCGCGTCGGGCTCTGTGCTGACTGCCAGCTCAGAGCCTGGAGCCTGTTTCAGAGTGACTCCCTCTCTCTCTGACCCTCCCCTGCTCACGCTGTCTCTCTCTCTCTCTCTCTCTCTCCTAGAAATAAATAAAGCATTAAAAAAAATTAAAAAAAAAAAAAAGAACGTGTTACACTGGTTTTCAGTGAAGCAACTGGAACAGTAAATGACGACATTTAGATGACATGAATGGTCCAGTATTGCTAGACTTAGTAATTGTTGGAAATTCTATCATAGGGCTGCTATCACTGGTCTTACTGCACCTTTAGATGTTCCTCAGTCCATGCTGTTGACATTAACAGCCACTAAGAATAAGCATGGCAGATTTAGAGAACTTTAAGTACTTCCGACTGCTATCATACAGACAGCATGGAGCTGGGGAAGCAGTCTGTGCTATATATATATAGCACAAGGGCTTTGGAGAGGGGAATAGCAGCCTGGGAGGTGGGAACAGCAGTAAGCCTAGGAGAAGTTTAAGCCCAGAGGAAATTAAACACGGAACTGATGGTGCTTAAAAAACTTTCAGTAACTTTCTCTGACGTGTTCAAGTGTTCATTACTTAGCACAGCAGAGAAGGCCCACCATAGCTGCCACCCCTGTAAACCTTTTATTATAGCTATTATCATATTTTCTGTTCCCTAAACATGACTTGTATTTTCTTGCTTTTTAAAATTTATTTAATTTATTTTTAAAATTTACATCCAAGTTAGTTAGCATATAGTGCAACAATGGTTTCAGGAGTAGATTCCTTAATGCTCCTTACCCATTTAGCCCATCCCCTGCTCCTGCAGCCTCTCCAGAAACCCTCTGTTTGTTCTCCATATCTGAGAGTCTCTTATGTTTTTGTCCCCGTCCCTGTTTTTATATTATTTTTGCTTCCCTTCCCTTATGTTCATCTGTTTTGTATCTGAAAGTCCTCATATGGTATATGAAAGTCATATGATATTTGTCTTTCTCTGACTAATTTTGCTTAGCATAATACCCTCTGGTTCCATCCACATAGTTGCAAATGGCAAGATTTCATTCTTTCTGATTGCTGAGTAATACTCCATTGTATATATATTCCACATCTTTTTTATCCATTCATCCATTGATGGACATTTAGATTCTTTCCATACTTTGGCCATTGTTGATAGTGCTGCCACAAACATTGGGCCACATGTGCCCCTTCGAAACCTGTATCCCTTGGATAAATACCAGGTAGTGCAATTGCTGGGTCATAGGGCAGTTCCATCTCCAGTCTTCTGAGGAACCTCCACACCGCTTTCCAGAGTGGCTGCACCAGTCTGCATTCCTACCAGCAATGCAAAAGAGATCCTTTTTCTCTGCATCCTCGACAACATCTCTTGTTGCCTGAGTTGTTAGTGTTAGCTATTCTGACGGGTATGAGGTAGTATCTCATTGTGGTTTTCATTTGTATTTCCCTGATGATGCGTGACATTGAGCATCATTTCATGTGTCTGTTGGCCACCTGGATGTCTTCTATGGAGAAGTGTCCATGTCTTTAGCCCATTTCTTCACTGGATTATTTGTTTTTTGGGTGTTGAGTTTGATAAGTTCTTCATACATTTTGGATACTAACCCTTTATCTGATATGTCATTTGCAAATATCTTCTCCCTTTGCATCAGTTGTTTTAAAGTTTAGCCATTGTTTCTTTCACTGTGCAGAAGCTTTTTATTTTGATGAGGTCCCAGTAGTTCATTTTTACTTTTGTTTCCCTTGCCTCTGGAGACATGTTGAGTAAGAAGTTGCTGTGGCCAAGGTCAAAGAGGTTCTTACCTGTTTTCTCCTCAAGTATTTTGATGGCTTCCTGTCTTACGTTTAGGTCTTTCATCCATTTTGAGTTTACTTTTGTGTATGGTGTAAGGAAGTGGTCCAGGTTCATTTTTCTGCATGTTGCTGTCCAGTTTTCCCAGCACCATTTGCTGAAGAGACCGTCTTTATTCCATTGGATATTCTTTCCTGCTTTGTCAAAGATTAGTTGGCCGTACGTTTGTGAGTCCATTTCTGAGTACTGTATTCTGTTCCATGATCTGAGTGTCTGTTCTTGTGCCAGTACCATACTGTCTTGATGATTATAGCTTTGTAATCAGCTTTGTAATACAGCTTGAAGTTGGGGATTGTGCTGCCTCCAACTTTGGTTGTCTTTTTCAAGATGGCTTTGTCTATTCAGGGTCTTTTATGGTTCCATACAAATTTTTTTTTTTTTTTTTTGCAAATAGTTTATTGTCAAATTAGTTTCCACATAACACCCAGTGCTCATCCCCACAAGTGCCCTCCTCCATGCCCACCCCTCCCCCCCCCACATCCACCAGTCCTCAGTTTTTGTCAGCATTCAAGAGTCTCTCATGGTTTGCCTCTCCCCCTTTCCCCCACCATTTCCGCCCTTCTTCTCCCCCTTGGTCCTCTGTTAAGCTCCTCCTAATCCTCCTATACGTGCACACATATGATATTTGTCTTTCTCTGCCTGACTTATTTCGCTCAGCATAACACCCTCAAGGTCCATCCATGTTGCTACACAGGTTCCATACAAATTTTAAGATTGTGTGTTCTAGCTCTGTGAAGAATGCTGGTGTTAGTTTGATAGGGATTGTGTTGAATATGTAGATTACTTTGGGTAGTATTAACATTTTAACAAGATTTGTTCTTCCTGTCTAGGAACATGGAATATTTTCCCTTTTTGTGTGTGTGTTGTCTTCAATTTTCTTCGTAAGCTTTCTTATAGTTTTCAGTGTATAGCTTTTTCACTCTTTGGTTAGATTTATTACTAGGTATTTTATGGTTTTTGGTGCGCATTTTCTTGCTTTAATGCCTGTCCTTATGCTATGTCTTTTTCTGGGTACTTGACTATATACTTCTCAGTCTGTATCTGTTAAGTTCTGCCTTTTAGCAATATTAGTTTCCTTCTCTGTGCCCCTGATGGATATCTTTATTATAATACAGCATATGCCCTCATGGTTATTGTTTACACATTTACCTTCCTGAAGGGCAGGGCCCGTGTTTTATTCATCATTATACTTTACACTCCTGAACAGTTTGTGGCTTATAATAAATATTTGTTGGATGGAAGACAGAGACAGAATAGTGAAATGCATGAAGAAGAAAGTCCAAAAATAAAATGTATAGTCTAATTTTTTTAACATTTATTTATTTATTTTGAGAGAGTGGGGGAGGAGCAGAGAGAGAGGGAGAGAATCCCAAGCTGGTTGTGTGCTGTCTGTGCAGATCCTCATGTAGAGCCTGATCCCACAAACTATGAGATCATGACCTGAGCCAAAATCGAGAGTTATACTTAACTGACTGAGCCACTCAGGCACCTCTAAAATGTATTATTTTTAAAGCAGTTGTATCAGAATGCTTCATTGAGTTTTACTGTGAATCTAGTACTGTTTAACAACATAAAGAAATAATTTTATAGATATTATTTAAAAACTGTGAGCCTAGAGAGTTATGAAAATATATGCCAGCCTGTCCCAGATGTAGCTTGAAGTAAAGGGAAAGAAGATGGGATGAATATGGCCCAATTATTTGAATCTTTTGGAAAAAATTTCCATCCAGTAGCAAATGAGTTATATTTAGATATGAAGCAAATTATCATCATTTGTGATTCTAGCCAGCCCTCCCCTAAAAAATATCTGAAGCACCAGTTTCTGCTTATTGTTCATTACTTCTCTGGAAAGGCTTTGCTTAGACAGAAATCATAAAGAGAGTATGTCATACTGGATTGAATTTTGAGTAACAGAGAAGTTTAATGAAGAGAACATAAGGGTACATATAACTAGATTATTCAGTTGAGTTCCTTCCCTTTTCTTTGCCAGTCTTGGTTCTCCCTCATTTCTGGCTCTCAGAGTTGACATTCCCTTCAAGGTTGAGAGTAGACACGGTCCATCCCAGGCAGCAAACACATTTTTGGAACTGTTCATTCCAGGTTTCAGTCAGTGCTCCTCAAACTTGGGTGTATGCCAGAATCCCTAAGATGCTTGATAAAAAGTACAAATGTGTAGACTATTAAGAATTTCTGAGTGTGGCCAGAACACCCACAATTTTTAACATACCCCATAATCTGAAACCATTGTTTGGATCTTTCACGTTCACCATATTCTGAGAGCAAATAACTGTATATCACCTTTTCAAGATTCATCTATTCCTGGGGTTTCCTACCATCTGTCGGAAGGTGGATACCTAGTGATACTTGCCATGAGTTGAATTGTGTACTCTCCAAATTCATATGTTGAAGTCCTAACTGCTCTCCCCAGTACCTCAGAATGTGACTGTATTTGGAGACAGGATCTTTAAAGAGATAATCACATTAAAATTAAACTATTAGGATGAGGTTTAATCTAATATTAGTGGACTGGTGTCCTTAATAAGAATAGGAGATTAGGACATTGACGTGCACAGAGGGAAGACCATGTAAAGACATGGGACAAAGACAACTATCTGCAAGCCAAGGAGTGAGGCCTTGAAAGATAACAAACCTGCCAAAACCTTGATCTCAGACTTCTAGCTTCCAGAAAAGGAGTTGGTCCGAGGGTTGTGGGTTATCGTTAAGCTGATTAACAGAATTGTGAGAAAAGTAATTTCTATTGTTTAGGCCACCCAGCCTGTGATACTTTGTTATGGCAGCCCTAGAAAATGAATACAGTACTAATCTGTGTTGTGTATCTTCTGTGTACAAGGCAGTGTGCAAACACTTTATTGAACCCCCTATAATGTTGCTAGCTCTTACATGTGTGGAGAGATAAAAGAAGGAAGATGTAGGTTAGAAACCAAGAAAGCCATTCATGAATGGTATGATTTGTCCTCTTTCTATTGCCCACAAATTTTAGAATTCCTTTCTTGGGGTGCTGGTTGGCTCAGTTGGTTAAGCCTTTGACTTTGGTTCAGGTCATCATCTCCTGGCTGGTGAGTTTGAGTCCTGCATTGGGCTTTCTGCTGTCAGCATGCAACCCACTTGAGATCCTCTGTCTTCCTTTCTCTGCCCCTCCCCTGCACGTTCCTTCTCTCTCAAAAATAAAAAAAAATTAACAAAAGAATTCCTTTCTTATGACTCTTATTCAGCAGGAATCAGTTGGCATGCTTAATGAGCTAGACTTCTACCTACTCCTGTGGGCCCTGGATATAAGTGAAGTCAAATCAAAATTGTCTAACTTAATGTTGTTACAAGGCACTCCCTTTCCCTATGATTGTAGTCACAGCAATTCTAACAATTATTATTTTTTCCAATTCAAACTAGCAGTGTTTTAATTGAAATTAGGGAGAACAGAAATAAGGGGAGATAGGCCATTACCTAGCCTTTGCATCCTCTTTTTATCTCCCATTACTTCTGTGAACTATTCTGGATGCCATATTGTTTAATATAGTTGTTATATTAAAAGTATGCTTTTATTTTTTATGCTGATTCAACAATATTTATTGTGTACTTAATATATACCCATTATGAGGTTAGAAATTAAGTATACAAAGGTGAACACAGCATGGTTTCTTTCCTAAAGGAGTATGCACTTCAGTAAATACAACAGAGGAAATAAATGCATCAGTAATAAAAGATAAGGGCAGAAATGACTGTTTTAGTTTAATAAGAGATTCAACTTACTAGTTCTGAATCAGAATGATAGAATTACTAGAATATTTTAAGATGAATCCTAGGATCCAATATGGATCAACTAATTCATAATTTTCATGCATGAGGCCTTTGATTCTTTGTTTGCAATAGCATTCTTCTGGTCCCTCATGCTTATAAGGTTGGAATACAGAAGTCTAATGGATCCTAAGTGTAGGTAAGTGTGTGAAGTGAAGGTTTGCACTCAAGTAGGGATGTTAGGTGATGGTCCATGTGCTAAGGATTGCTGAATCAGTTTTCAGAGTATAACATATTCTGTGTATGTGTGATTTGAAAAGTATTATTAGTGTCTCAAGATGTAAATGGAGTAAATGAAATCATGTTTTTAATCAAAGGACTCTGAGAGGTAAATGAACAAAAGCCCAACTCATTTTAGCATAATCCTAAAAAAGCATGCATGGGCTTATAGCATGGACATTGCCCGGATAGAGCTTTTAAAGTGCTATCCAGCACAATGGCCAGTAGCCATATATAGCTATTGGCTGCTTGAAATATGGCTAGCCTGAGTTCAAATTTGCTTGAAGAATAAAATACACATTGGATTTTGAAGATGTAGTATATAAAAAGAATGTGCTCTATTTTCTTAACAATTTTCTATACTGAATGCATACTGAGACATAATATTTTGGATATGTTGGGTTAAGTAACATATCTAAAAATTAATTTTATCTATTTTTACTTCTTTTTAATGTAGCTACATATGTGGCTCACATTATGTTTTTGTTGGACAACATTGCACTAGAATCATGCCTATAGGACTGTCTTTCATCTCTGCTTCTTTCTGGGTGTCAGCCTTATTATGGCCAGCTGCAGAGGACTTTTCTCCTAGAAGCAGGAACCTGGGGTCTTATAGGGTCTCTTCTAAAGATGAAGGGGGCACTTCTCTTCCAGATCCTATTTTGAAAATCTTATGGAAGAATTTTAATCGGCGCAGCTGGAATCGTGAACCAATCACTGTGGCTGAGAGAGTAGAATAATATTATGATTGGCTGAATCTGGGTCAAGTGTCCATTCCTGTACCTGGGCCAGGACAAAAGATAAAGTGGGCCGTCATAATAACCAGAACCACATGGGTAGACTAGAAGATTAATTTCTCTATATTTTCCAAAACAATAATAATAACTAGTGTTTATATAGTCCTTATTATGGGTTAGGCACCATGATAAGGATTTTTACATAGATTTTCTCATTTAATATGCAAAACAGCTATTTTGAGGAATTCTGATGGAATCTTAGATGTAATTTGAACCCAGATATTCTCCTGATCTTTCCAATCTTAATAAATAAATGAACACACAGATACTTAAGCCACACAACCTAGGAATCATCCCTGATTCATACGCTTTCCCCTTGCCTTCATTCATTTATTTATGTTAAATAATTAACTCTTCCACATCCATGCTTTACACAGTAGCCAGAATAATATTTTTAAAACATTAAGCTTAATTATATAAAACACTTCAGCGAATGAAATCTAAACTTCCCAGCATTGTGTGGCTTCTGTTTAGCTTTCCAGTTCCATCTTGTGCTATACTGCTTCTCAATATGTTTCTGTTACATAGGTTTCCTTTCATGCCAACCTCTTTTGATTGCAGAGCCACACTGTTAACTGCCATGCTTCAAGAAGGCAATATTGTAGTAGACAAACAAAAAAATAAATATCTAATAGTAGAAAGCACTGGTCATGATATCAAAAGTCTTATGTTCATTTTTGCCTCTGTTAACTGGAGTGAGAAGATTGCATTTAGTTCACATGGCTGGGAGTGGAGAAGGGATGTTATCCAAAGGATAATAGGGACCTGTACCAGAACTGGAATAATTCTGAAAAGGGATGAGAACAAACAAGAAATGCCTACCATAAGATTCTAGTATATTCTCACAGTGCACTGAGAGGCTACCTATACCTTTTCTTACAGAGGCCATCTCTTTTGACACTATCTTTTGCAAATGACTTGAAATTTTGAAATGTAATATTTTCTAGTGGATATTAAGTTTGGAATGAAATTGTGGGGACAGCTGGCACCAAGATAATTTCTAAATGTGAAATCCGAGAGCGCAGACTGACAGTTGTAAGAATATGATAATATTTTCTACTGTAATAGATGCAAAGTGATGGATAGACTAGAGGTTGCAATTCTTTTCTCTTTTCTTAATATAAATAACTCTCTCCATTCATTCCAAATGTGTGTTTAGATATATAGTAATTGTTCTTTAGTTACACTATAAGTGTGAAGGTTATAGCATTTGGTTTTCCTGATGTATTTCTAAGAATGTACATCTGTTCTTTTTTTTTATATGTATATCAAATCATCATGTATATACTTTATTTTTTTCTTTTTAAAAATTTTTTAACATTTATTTATTATTATTATTTTTTTATAAATAGTTTATTGTCAAGTTGGTTTCCATATAACACCTGGTGCTCATCCCCACAAGTGCCCTACTCCATGCCTATTCCCCCCTCCTCATACCCATCAGTCCTCAGTTTGTTCTCAGTATTCAAGAGTCTTTCATGGTTTGCCTCTCTCCCTCTCCCCCACTATTTCCCCCTTCTTCTCCCCTGCGGTCCTCCGTTAAGTTCCTCCTAATCCTCCTATACATGCAAACATATGGTATTTGTCCTTCTCTGTCTGACTTATTTCACACAGCATAACACTCTCAAGTTCCATCCATGTTGCTACACATGGCCAGATTTCATTTTTTCTCATTGCCATGTAGTATTCCATCTTATAGATGAACCACATCTTCTTGATCCATTCGTCCATTGATGGACACTTAGGCTCTTTCCATGTTTTGGCTATTGTTGGGAGTGCTGCTATGAGCATTGGGGTACATGTGCTCCTATGCATCAGCACTCCTGTATCCCTTGGGTAAATTCCTAGCAGTGCTATTGCTGGGTCATAGGGGAGTTCTATTGTTAATTTTTTGAGGAACCTGCACACTGTATTTCAGAAGGGCTGCACCAGTTTACATTCCCATGTACATCTGTTCTTTAACTCTTGATTTTTATTTAGAAAAAAATATTTATGACTGTATCCATCTGCTCTCTATTAATTTATTGGTTCAAAAATAATTTACTTTTCTAGCGGATAATTGTACTTGTAGAGGGGAAAGCCTCATTTTGTGTGTACATATATGCTTTTGAAAGAAATTGTATAATTCATTTACACAGAGAAATCATTTGGATTATTTATAGTTTTTTTCAATTTTCATTTCCACTGTCCAGATATAGTTAATATAATAGTCAACATTTACTTGAACTGATCACCATTATAAACCTGCCATGACACAAGGCTTTTAGTCTTCCCTCCTTAGAGACTGTAGTCTCATTTAAACAGAAATATTTTGCAGTGAGACATTTGCCAATCTTTTTTTCCCTCTTATGGGTAAATCCACCAAAACTGATCTAATATGGTCAAATTTTCAACATACTTCATTGTTTTTTTTCAAACTCATAAACTGAGGCAAATAAAATTTACTTCTCCAAGACTTCTAAAACTTACTATACACCCTCAAGTTTAGCCTTTTCTGTCTCCTTTCACATTCTGAAAGCCTCATTCTTTATAAATGAAACACAATAAGAAAACTTAAAAGTCATAGTTAATGCTGAAATATGGGGTTAGGAATATAGAGATTCAGCCTTTTCTTTTTGATGAGATCTGATTTATTCATACACTGCTTACATCCACTTGACAAACATTGACTGAATTTCTTTTGTATGAGAAATAAGGATCAAATAGAGTAGAAAATATACAGGATCCAAGAGTCAGAAAATCAAGGTTCAAATCCTGACTCTCCCTCTTCGTAACTGTGATTATGGCAGAGATAAATATCCTTAATGAGTCATGATTCTTCCATGATTTTTAAGGTGAGGATAATAGAATCTTCTCTGCTTGCCTTTAAGGATTATGGTAAATCTTGAAAGAATTATGTAAATTATAAATTTCCAAATAGATGTCAATTGTATTATTATTATGTACATGAAACTTCATATGGAAGATTTTAAAAATCACCATTCTTTTTACATACTTTGGCCTACCAGTCCATTTCCTGGAATCATTTTTTCATGACTTTATATTTTTAGAGCAATTTTGGATTTACTATAAAATTGAGAAGAGGAGGTGCAGAGATTTTTTCATATACTGTCTGCTCCCAAACATATATAGCCTCCCTCATCATCAATGTCATTCATCAGAATGGTACCTTTTTTTTTTTTTTAAACCAAGGATGAACATAGATTCATACATCACAATCATCCAAAGTCCATAGTTCGTCTTAGGGTTTACTCTTAATGTCATACATTCTATAGAGATGGAAAAATGTGTAATGACATATATCCCTCATTATAATATCAAACAGTATTTTCACTGCCCTAAAAGGCCTCTGTGCCCTGCCTGTTCATCACTAACCCTCCCCCAAGCAATCATCCCCATAGTTTTGCCTTTTTATTATCCCCATAGTTTTGCCTTTTCCAGAATGTCATATAGTTGAAATCATACAGTATGCAGCCTTCTCAGATTAGCTTCTTTCACTTAGTAATATGAATTTAAAGTTACTTCAAGTGTTTTCGTGGCTTGATATAATTTCTTTTTGGTGCTGAATAATATTGTGTGGATGTACCATGGTTTACTTATCTATTTGCCCACTCAAGGATATCTTGGCTGCTTCTGAGTTTTGAAGATTATGAATAAAGCTGCTATAAACATCAATACGCAGGTTTTGTGTGGACTTAAGTCTTCATTTCCTTTGGATAAGTACCAAGGGGTGTGAATGTTAGATCTAATGGTAAGAGTATGTTTAGTTTTGTAAGGAACTGCCAAACTATCTTCCAAAGTGGCTGTACCATTTTACATTCCCACTGTGATTATATGAGAGTTTCTGCTGCTCCACATACTTGCCAACATTTGGTGTTGTTAGTGTTCTGGATTTTGGCCATTCTTGTAGATTTGTAGTGGGATCTCATTCTTGTTTTAGTTTGCATTTTCCTTATAATAGATGGTGTGGAGCATCTTTTCATTTGTATATTGTCTGTGGCGAGATCTCTATTAATGTATTTAGTCTACTTTTTAATCGGGTTGTTTGTTGTCTAGTTGTCAAGTTTTAGAAGTTCCTTGTATACTTTGGACAACAGTCTTTTATCAGATGTGTCTTTTGCAAATATTATCTCCCAATTTCACTGCTGGAGGCCCGCTCCAGCCAGTCCAGGGGTCCCTGAAGGATGGATGGTGTTGGCAAGAGAGTGAGAGAGCCCTGAGATTCTTTCTGATCACCAGGCAGGCAGCTCTGCCCTGTCGGTTTTGGTGTCTTTATTTATAGGTCAAATGTTAACATGGCATCAGAAAATGGAATTTTTACAATGGATAGTTCTTGTGATTAGGTGTTTTGGAAAATGTACAGAAACAGGTTTTACAGAAGTATTCTTGCAGAACTGCCCCAATTATAGTGAGGTTGAGTTGCTAAGAAAATAACAGGGTATTCTTAGTGAAAAACAGGATAACGTACGCATTTTAATAACACTAAGATTAAATCATAGGTTAAGTTGTAGGTACTCTTATCCGTCCTTGTCACAGTTGCCAGTGTAAGGGAAGGTGTTAGTGGAATGTAGGTCTTAGGGAAGGGACTGTTATATGCCACCAATTAGCAAACGTATATGTAGTAACTTATGTTCTGCCCTTATCTGTTCCTTCTCTCTAAGTTAGGCTCTTTGTCTTTGGGCAAGACTTATTTTCCAGTTATATTCTTTATGGCACCGGAGAGCCAACCGTAACTTTAAAGAGTTTAGCTCATTTCCAATACATAGAATAGCCTCTTCAAGTATATTTACCTTTGTGTCTAGTTTTTTGTCTGTGATTTCTTGAATAGCTAGGGCATGGGAAACATTTTTGGTTAGTTGATTTGAGCTGTATAAACCTCTTAGACTAACACAATGATAGAAACAGAATTGTACATGTAAAGGTCGATCTTTTATGAGTAAGGGTCATTAGCCTGTTCATAGCTCAAGGGAAGTATTGAGGGAAACAGGACCTGCTGGAGACACGATATCTGTTCCCATAATCAAAAGAAGAAGTTCCCACAATAAGTTCCTTCACAAGGTGCAATCATCATACCAGGGCCAGAATAAGGGGACATGTCACTCCTGATACCAATCAACAAGGTACCTTGGGGGTCAGTGCTCAAGCAGAAATAATTGAGTGGGGGTGGATATCAGTCATCATCTGATTGGCAAGAGACTGCAAACTTGCTTTAACCTCACCAGGAGCTTTCTCGACTAGTGGGCTCAGAATAGCTCCCAACATCTCACCTTGTCTTATTCTCTTGATACTGTTTTTTGCAGAGCAGAAGTTTTAAATTTTAATGAAGTTCAGCTTATTAATTATTTCCTTCATGGATCATATCTTTGAAGGTGTATCTAAAAAGGTATCACTGCACCCAACTTAATCTAGGTTTTCTCTTATATTATCTTCTAGGGGTTTTATAGTTTTGCATTTTACATTTAGATCTATGATCCGCTTTCGATTAATTTTTGTGTAGGGTGTGAGATCTATATATAGATTCAGTTTTTTATATGTGTGTGTCCAGTTGTTCCAGCACCAGGTGTTGAAGAGACTGTCTTGCTCTATTGTGTTGTCTTTGCTCTTCTGTCAAAGATTAGTTAACTATATTTATAAGGGTCTATTTCTGGGCTCACTGTTCTGTTAAATTGATCTGTTTGTCTATTCTTTTGCTAATACTACACTCTCTTGATTATTGTAGCTTTCTAGTAAGTCTTGAAATAAGATTGCCTCAGTCTTTCAACTTTGTTTTTGTTCTTCAGTACTGTGTTGGCTATTCTGGGTCTTTTGCTTCTTCATAGAAACTTTAGCTTCTGGGATTTTGATTGGGATTACATTGAATCTATAGATCAAGTTGGAAAGAACTGAGATCTTGACAGTATTGAGTCTTCCTATCCATGAACATAATCTCCATTTATTTAGTTCTTTTTTATTTCATTCATCAGAAGTATTTTCGTTTTCCTCATAGATCTTGTACACACTGTTTTAGATTTATACCTAAGTATTTCATTTTGTGGGTGCTCATAAAAATGTTATTATGTGTTTAATTTCATATTCCGCTTTTTATTGCTGGTATTTAAGAAAACAATCTACTTTCATGTGTTAACCTTGTATCCTGCAACCGTGGTATAATTGCTTATTAGTTTCAGAGTTTTTTTGTTTATTCTTTCAGATTCTCTACATAGATAATCATGCTGTCTGCAAACAAGGACATTTTTATTTTTTCCTTTCCAACCTGTATACTTATTTCCTTTTCTTGCCTTATTGCATGAACAAGGACTTCTAGTACAGTGTTTAAAAGGGGTGGTAAGAGAGGGGACATCCTGGCCTGTACCTGATCTTAGTGGGAAAGCTTTGAGTTAATCAAAGCTATAGGTTTTTTTTTTGTAGATATTCTTTATCAAGTTAGGAAAGTTCCCTGCCTATTCCTAGTTTTCTGAGTTTTTTTTTTAATCATAAATTGGCAGTGAAAAGCATTTTTAAAAATGCTTTTTTCTGCATCTGTTGATATGATTATATGATTTTTCATTTTTAGTCTGTTGATATGATAGATTACAGTAATTATATATAGTCTGAATGGGCCTGTATCTATTAAAAGAATTGAATCAATAACCAGTAATCTCCAAAACAGAAAACACCAGGCCCAGATGGGTTCATTGGTGAATTCTACCAAACATTTAAGGAAGAAATTATACCACTTCTCTACAATCTATTTCAGAATAGAAGCAGGGGAAATAATTTCCAACTCATTCTGTGAGGTCAGCATTACCCTAATACCAAAACCAGACAAAGACATTACAAAAAAAGAAAATATAAACTAATGTTTTAATGAACAGAAATCCTCAGGTATTAGCACATTGAATTTTAAGAAGTACAAAAACAATTATACACCATGACTAAATGGTATTTATTCCAGGTATGCAACTCAGGTTCAGCATTTGGACAGGATGGCCAGATTTGGCTGAAGTTGAATTTTTCCCTCCCCCTGGTCAGTTTGGCTCTGCCTAATTGGTTTTCCCTGAAGACAGGGCTTGTTAAGAACAGAGTTGCTCTGTGTATTTAATACTAGTTCTTTCCCCCTTCCCCTGGAAGCTTGAGAAGAATTTTCTTTGATATTTACTTTGGGAATCTAGTTGAACTCCTGGAGGTAAGTCCCACAATTATTGTGTTGGGGGACGGGGTCCACAACAGTGTCCTCCTAGAGCTTTTTTAAAATTAGAAAATTGAATGCTATTCTTTTTTAAAAATATTATTATTATTATTATTAAGTAATTTCTTCACCCATCATGGGGCTGCAATGACAACCCTGAGATCAAGAGTCGCATGCTCTACTGATGGAGCCAGCCAGGCACTTGGAATGATACTTTAAAAAAAAAATCATTATTATTGAGATGTAATTGACATAACGTGTAAGTTTAAGGTGTACAGTATGTTAGTTTGATGCATTTACATATTGCAATATGGTTGCTCCATTAGTATTAGGTAAAATATCATATATTTATCATTTATTTTTTGTGTTGAGAACAGTTAAGATTTTGTGTCTTAGCAACTTTGAAGTTTATAATACAGTAGTAGCGAGTATAGTCACTATGTTGTGCATTAGTTCTCCAGAAATTATGTATCTACTTGTTTTAAGTGTGTACTCTTAACATTTCCCAGTTCTCCCATGCCCTCCAGCCCAGGTAACCCCCATTCTACCCTCTGTTTTTACAAGTCTTATTTACTTTCAGATTTCACATATAAGTGAGGTCATACATTGTCTTTTTACGTGTCTTTGTATGTGTATAGTTGTCTTTTTCTTTCTATTTCACTTAGCATAATTCCTTCAAGGTCTATCCATGCTGTCACAAATGGAAGGATTTCCTTCTTTCTCATGGGTGAATTATATTTGTGTGTGTGTGTGTGTGTGTATCTCACATCTTTATTCATTCATCATGATAGACACTTGGGTTGTTTCCATAATTTGGCTATTGTAAATAATGCTTGCAGTGCACATGGGTGTGCAGGTTTTCCTTCAAGATACTGATTTCATTTCCTTTGTATATATACACAGGAGTGGGATTGCCAGATCATATGATGTGGTTCAATTTTTAAATTTTTGAGGAGCTGACATATGGCCTTCCATAATGGCTGTACCAATTTGCATTCCCACCAACAGTATATTAGGGTTCCCTTTTTTCCACAGCCCCACCACCATTTTTTGTCTTTTGGTTTCTTGATAGAAGCCACCCCTGGGGTTTCTAACTCTTCCATATTTGTCTAAATTGAGCCTCCAGCATTTCCTCAGTTATACTTCAGGTTTTCCTGCTTTGCACTGGTTCCCCTGGCAGTTTCCATCCACGAATCTCTGCTCTGGTAAGCTATAATTCCCTGTATCCACCTATCTCTCTATTCTTGGGTGCAGTGCTTTCTCTGTGTCATAGGGATCCAAGAATTGCTGATTTTTCAGGGTGTTCAGCTTTTTAGTTGTTCAGATGAGTCAGTGACTTTCATGCTTTTTACATGTGGAACTGGAAACCAGAAGTCTCTCTGGAAACATTTTAAGACTTTGTTATGATTTAAAGTGCTTTGAAATCCCTGTAAGATAGATTATTCATAACAAGGACATTATTGTTTATTTCTTGTACTGTCTTATTTATTTCCTAAAGTGGAAGTTTTAAGAGAAGCTAGTTTGGCTTCTTTATATTCTGTATAAATCCTGATTTCAGGATAGGGAAATCTTCTATAAGAATGTAATAAAAAAAAAAAAAGGGGGGGGGCGCCTGGGTGGCTTAGTCAGTTAAGCGTCCGACTTTCACTTAGGTCATGATCTCGCGGTTCATGGGTTCGAGCCCCACGTCGGGCTCTGTGCTGACTGCCAGCTCGGAGCCTGGAGCCTGTTTCAGTCTGTGACTCCCTCTCACTCTGACCCTCCACTGCTCACGCTGTCTCTCTCTCTCTCTCTCCTAGAAATAAATAAAACATTAAAAAAAAAAAAAAGAATGTAACAAAGAGGGGCCCCTGGCTGGCTCAGCTAATATGGCATGTGACTCTTGATCTTGTGGCTGTGAATTCAAGACCCAAATCAAGGGTAGTGTTTACTTAAAAAGTATATATATAATTTTTATTTAGATTTTATATATTTAAATATATATAATTAAATTATATATATAAATTTTTATATATAAAATATATATAAATATAAAAATATAAATACATTTTATTTATATATAAATATTATATATAATGTAATTAAATTTTGTATTATATATAAAGTAATGTGTATATATATGTATATACACACACATTATAACAAAGCAAAATGACTTTTTCCTCTAGAGATGGACTACATAATTTATAAAAATATTTTTAGATAGCTCAAATATATTTATAAAATGAATATTAAACTTATTATAGATAATAATATATTATGACATATACTTGATATATACTTGAATACACAGAGATGGAACTGTAGTTTGTAACATTAGATGTATACGGGTACCAGATAATTTAATATATTAGAGAATAAATGCAGTATGTATTCAGATTTTTATTTGAACATCTAGCTCACTGAATTTGGGAGTTAGGCTGTGGGGGAAAGAACATTAGATGAGGATGGAATTCAGAAGACTTGAGTTCTAATCCTAACTAAGGAAAGTTTGGTTTAGTGATTAACTGGATAGGTTTTTGGGTCAGTTATGTTTTTAGAATCCCAGTTCTACCACTTTTAGCTGTGTGACCTTGGGTAATTTCCTAATCTTCTTAAACTTCAGCTTCCTTAACTTAAAATAAGAGATAATTATAGTACTTATCTCTTAGGGTTGCTGTAAGGATTCAATGAGAAAATGCATACAAAGTATTTAGCAGTTTATTAGTATCATCATTATCATTGTCATCATCACCACCACTAATGCTACTGATTAGTAACTTCAACCAAGTCATTTAATCTCTCTAGCTCTGTTAGGTTCTCTTATTTATGAAAAGATTAAATTAGTTGATTTCCTTGTGGCTATTATTATTATTGTGAATAAATGTGTTTGAGAGTGTTCTGTTAAAAGCCTGTCTAAATAGGAGATATCATCATCATCCTAGGGTTGTTTGAGCTCTGAAATGTTATGACAAAAAGGAAAAACCATCTATGACATTAATCCTTGGCTCTCCTGTTTTATCTCAAAGCTGTGAGTAAAGCAGAGAAAAGTTTGTTGCCAATCTCCTCATCTTTGCTTTCTTCATCATTACTCCATATTTATCCATGGCATATAGCAAATTACAGAAAACAGATAGGGTTTCTTAAGCAAAGACCAAAATAGGAAGAGGAGGAAGCCACAATAATAGTGGATATTTACTTAGCCTTAGTATGTACCAAATACTGTGCTAAGAGCTTTATATATATTGCTGTTTAATATACATGTATATATTTAAAAATAAACCTTTTCCCATTGTACTCTACCTTAATCCTTTTATTCTTTGTCTCTGTAACTTTTGTCTCCTTAATCTTATTTGCCTATAATTCTCTTCTAAGAATTCTGCAGTTTGGCAAAGTGCTGGATGGTGGTTTTCAACATTTATTGAACATATCTTTTACTTTTCAACCTTTATGTCCCTGTTTGAAACCCCTCTTCTCCTTCCTTTCTGTTTTCCCTACCAGTCTTTCAGCTTGGCTCAGACCTCCATTTTGAAGCTGTTTAATTATAGCTGAAGTGGCTCCTCTTCCTTGGTATAAGCACTAGTATGGAAGAAAATATTTTTGCTAAATAAAAACATAGTGCTACTTTTTACATTTGAATACACTATCAGATTTTATTCTTTTTTTTTTTTTAAACTTTTTTTTAAAAATATTTTTTAATTTATTTCTAGGAGAGAGACAGCGTGAGCAGGGGAGGGTCAGAGAGAGAGGGAGTCACAGACTGAAAGAGGCTCCAGGCTCTGAGCTGGCAGTCAGCACAGAGCCCGACGTGGGGCTCGAACCCATGAACCACGAGATCATGACCTAAGCGAAAGTCGGACGCTTAACCGACTAAGCCACCCAGGCGCCCCTATCAGATTTTATTCTAATGGCTATTGAATATAAAGTTCTTCAACAGCTGACAATGGAAAAATGGTGTATTTTATTTAAATTTAGAATAATTTGCACAGGCCTTTTTGTGAGGCTTTAAATAGTTTAATTGTAATTCCAGAGTAATTAAGATGATTAGGTAGCCATTTAGGATGGCTTAAGTCATTTTAAAATGAAAACCTGCAAGAGTGCTCATATTTATTCTTGCATCTTCTTTTGTTGTGTTCCCTCGTCCAACTTCAAAATTCCTCTAGTCCTCTTAGATATTTTAAAAGAGAAGTAAATAGTATTAATCAAAATAGGAAGTAATACGTGACCAATGGAGAGATTTCAAGCATCCATGGGAGACATTTTTATACAAGATATCTACTATAAATAGTAAAGAATAATTAGTAAACATGAACTATTTCCTGAAACCTCAGGGAGTTGTTTAATTAACAGATTGGTCTGCATTAATTACAGTGACTTAGAGATCATTAATAAATGAGATTTCTTCTATTTCATAGGCACAGAGAGCCCCAATTAATGAAAAGAGCATTTCTAAAAGTTTGTTTAAAAGTTGCTTGTTTGGATCTTAATGCACATTTTCCTTGAATTCCAAGCTTGATCACAAAAGCCTGAAATATAATACAGTATAATGTTCAATATGTCATTGTTAGGAGTTGGGGGGAAAGGATGAAACATGAGCCACCAGGGGTAGTCTTGGTCATAGGAAACTCCATATATACATGGAAGGCACGAGCTCCCTTCCTCCTGCATCCTGGGACAAGAGAGCATGGAGGGGAGGGACCCCTTTTTGCAGATGAAGGAGAGAAAGAGGGGGGAAGGAGAGCAGTGCATTGGGTTCATGCAAGAAAAGCACTTCCCCCAAACCATTGAGTGGGGAATTAAGAGAAGCTATCACCAGTTTTTCACAAACAGTGGAGCTCAAATTCAGGTTTTAGCATTTACCAGAGTCAAGCTGGGTGGGTGTAGTGGTGCTCCTGGGGGTGAAGGAGGCCAGAGGCCAGGGAGTAGACAGCCTGGTGTATGGATCCCCTGGGTCACACTGAGAGAGAACGTTCCCCTCCCTGGAGTAGATTTAGAAGAGGGTATACTGACTGCCTTTGCAAGGACAAAAGACCTGGGCAGGGGTGGGGGGTGGGGGTGGTCACTGTTGAGTGGCTGTTCACCAGAAGGGACAGAAGTGCATACAGAGGGCAAGTAACCTGGTTGTTGTTTTTTGCTGTGCTTCACCATGAACTCCAGGCACCTGTGCCACTGTGTGATGCTTTTCTGGGACAAAATGGTACTGGACAGGACTTGGTGAGTCTTTCCTCCAGTGGAGGGGAGTGGATCGCCCTGTACTGGGTCCTTTATGATTTGGCATTTTGAATCCTGGCCATGTGTGGGAGATAGAACAGGGGAGAACTGTGCCACCAGGTGTGCTGAGGGCCTGGGCACAGAGAGGGTGAGGGCAGGGATCTGATGGAAGCCTAGGACACAACAGGGGAGATTACTCACTTTTCTCTTAGGATTTCCTAAATAGTGGAGGGCACCAGCAACCCTTCCTCCTGCATCCTGGGACAAGAGAGCTGGGTGACACCATTTTTGCCCTGGCCTACCAACATGATTGGACTTCAGTGAGCAACACAGCGCCTGCAGTGGAGGCTGGAGCCACTTACACCAAGCCCCACCCCACGTTTTCTACAGGGGCATCTACTGGGGGAGGTCTGACTGTGAGCCAGCCCAGTGGGCCTCTCTCCCAGAGGACCAGCATGGTTCCCCAGGATTCACCAAGTCTACTGATCACAGAGTGCTACAAAGCTTCATCTTCAGTTAGGGTGGAAATAGGACCAGTTTTTTTTTTTTTTTTTTTTTTTTTATCAGGCCTATTTTAAACAAATCAAAGCATACCTAGTTAGAGGTCCAAACACTCTGCACTGTAAGCAAGGAAGAACTCTGCAGAGGACTGACCTATGGGAAAAAGCAGCCAAAACACAACTGCAGAGTGCACACAGTGTATACTAGAAACACTTCCTAAAACACCAGGCCCTGGACAGTGTATGACTCCTTCTTAAGTTTTTTGTTTTTAGCATTCATTCATTTTTGAGAGAGAGAGTAGGGGAGAGGCAGAGAGAGTGGGAGACACAGAATCTGAAGCAGGCCCCAGGCTCTGAGCTGTCAGCACAGAGCCCGACTCGGGCTCGAACCCATGAGCAGTGAGATCATGACCTGAGCAGAAGTCGGTTGCTTAACCGACTGAGCCACCCAGGCACCCCACATATGACTCCTTCTTAATATAGTATTACTCTCAGGAGCAGAAAATTTTTAAGAAGTTTCATACAAAAGACAGAAACCTAGACAAGATGACAAGACAGAGGAATTCTCCCCAAAAGAAAGAGCAAGAAGATATCACAGTCAGAGGTTTCCTCAAAACAGATATAAGCAATATATCTGAACACAAATGTAGAAGAACAGTCTTAAGAATACTAGCTGGGCTTGAAGCAAGCATAGAAGACATAAAAGTCAGCAGAGATACCTGTGCTGCAGAGATAAAAGACTAAAAACTAGTCAGGCTGGGGGGAAAAAAACAAAACAAAAAACAACTATAACCAAGATGCAAAACTGATTAGATGTAATCACAATGAGGTTGAAAGAAGCAGAGAAACAGACAGGTGATATAGAAGATAAAATTAAGGAAAATAATAAAGCCGAAAACAAGAGGGAGAGAAAACTATTAGATCATGAATATAGACACAGCACAGAGAACTCAGCAACTCCATAAAGTGCAGTAATAGCCATATCATAGGAGTCTCTGGAGGAAGAATGGGAAAAAGGGACAGAAGGTTTATTTGAACAAATTATTGCTGAGAACTTCCCTAATCTGGGGAAGGAAATGGCATTCAAATCCAAGAGGCACAGATAACTCCTGTCAAAATCAACAAAAAACAGATCAACATCAAGACATAT
The DNA here is from genome assembly GCA_017311185.1 of Proteles cristata cristata. Classification (NCBI taxonomy): domain Eukaryota; kingdom Metazoa; phylum Chordata; class Mammalia; order Carnivora; family Hyaenidae; genus Proteles; species Proteles cristata. Next base: position 4,177,471 of record JAESUZ010005667.1, on the reverse strand, counting down.
CATAGTGGAACTTGAAAAATACAAAGGTAAAGAGACTTCTGAAAGCAGCTTGGGACAAAAGTTCTTAAACTTACAAGGTTAGACACATAGTTAGTAGCTGGCCTGTCCACGGAAACTTGGCAGGCCAGAATAGAATGGCATGCTTAATGGGAAAATATCCAGGCAAGAATACTTTATCCAGAAAGGCTGTCATTCAAAATAGAAAGAGAGATAAAGAGTTTCCAAGATAAACAAAAACTAAAGGGATTCATGAACACTAAACCAGCTCTGCAAGAAATATTAAAGGGGACCATTTGAGTGGGAGAAACCAAAGGCAACAAAGACTAGAAAGGAACAGAGATAATTTACACGAACAATGACTTAACAGATAATACAATGATATTACATTCATATTTATCGATAATTACTCTGAATGTTAATGAAGCTAAATGCTCTAGTCAAAAGATGTAGGATATCAGAATAGATAAAAACCAAGACCCATATATATGCTGCTTTCCGAGACTCATTTTAGATCAAATACACTTCCAGATTGAAAGAGAGGAATGGAGAAATGTTTATCATGCTAATGAGTATCAGAATAAAGTTGGAGTAACCATACTTGTATCAGATAACCTAGATTTTTAAAATTTTATTATTTCATTTTTTTTTTACAAATAGTTTATTGTCAAGTTGGTTTCCATATAACGCCCAGTGCTCATCCCCACAAGTGCCCTCCTCCATGCACATCTTCCCTCTCCCCCCCATACCCATCAGTCCTCAGTTTGTTCTCAGTATTCAAGAGTCTTTCCTGGTTTGCCTCTCTCCCTCTCCCCCACTATTTCCCCCCTTCTTCTTCCATGCGGTCCTCCGTTAAGTTCCTCCTAATCCTCCTATACGTGCAATTATATGGTATTTGTCTTTCTCTGCCTCACTTATTTCATTCAGCATAACACCCTCAAGGTCCATCCATGTTGTTACACATGGTCAGACTTCATTCTTTCTCATTGCCATGTAGTATTCCATGGTATAGATAAACCACATCTTGATCCATTCGTCTGTTGATGGACACTTAGGCTCTTTCCATGTTTTGGCTATTGTGGAGAGTGCTGCTATGAACATTGGGATACATGTGCTTCTATGCATCAGCACTCCTGTATCCCTTGGGTAAATTCCTAGCAGTGCTATTGCTGGGTCATAGGGGAGTTCTATTGTTAACTTTTTGAGGAACCTCCACACTGTTTTCTAGAGGGGCTGCACCAATTTACACTCCCACCAACAGTGTACTAGGGTGCCCATTTCTCCACATCCTCGCCAGCATCTAGAGTTCTCTGATTTGTTCATTTTAGCCACTCTGACTGGCGTGAGGTGGTATCTCAGTGTGGTTTTGATTTGTATTTCCCTGATGAGGAGCGATGCTGAGCATCGTTTCCTGTGTCTGTTGGCCATCTGGATGTCCTCTTTGGAGAAGTGTCTGTTCATATCTTCTGCCCATTTCTTCGCTGGGTTGTTTATTTTTCAGGTGTGGAGTTTGGTGAGTTCCTTATAGATTTTGGATATTAATCCTTTTCAGATAACCTAGATTTTAAACCAAAGACTATAATAAGAGATGAAAAAGGGCAGTATAGCATAATAAAGGGGACAATCCAACAAGAATATCTAAGAACTGTAAATATTTATACCCCCAATTTGGAGAAGCCAAGTATATAAATCAATTAATAACAAACTTAAACTCATTGATAATATACAGTAGTAGTAGGGAACTTAAACATCCCACTTACAGCAATGGACAGATCATCTAAGTAGAGGGTCATTAAGGAACAGTGGCTTTGAGTGACACACTAGGCCAGATGAACTTAACAGATATAGTCAGAGTATTTCATCCTAAAGCAGCAGAATACACTTTCTTTTTGAGTGCAAGTGGAGCAGTCTCCAGAACACATCACATACTGGGTCACGAATCAGACCCTAACCAATATAAAAAAGCTAAGATTATGCCATGCACATTTTCAGACCACAATGCTTTGATAGTTGAAATGACCCACAAGAAAAAATTTGGAATGACCACAGATACATTTATGTTAAAGAATATCCTACTAAAGAACGAATGGGTTAACCATGAAATTAAAGACAAAATAAAAAAAATACATGAAAGGAAATGAAAATGAAAACATGACAGTCTAAAATCTTTGGGATGCAGGAAAGGCTGTCATAAGAAGAAACATATAGCCATACAGGGCTTCCTTAAGAAGTAAGAAAAGTTTCAAATATACAACCTAATCTTACACATAAAGGAGCTGGAAACAGAAGGCAAATAAAGTGTAAAGCCAGTAAAAAAAAAAAAATGAAATAATAAAGATTAGAGCAGAAATAAGTGATATGGAAATTTAAAAAAGCAGTAAAACCAATCAGTGAAACTAGGAGGTAGTTCTTTGAAAGAATAACAAAATGGACAAACCCCTAGCAGACTTGTCAATAAGAAAAAAGACCCAAATAAATGAAATCACAAATGAAAGAGGAGAGATCACAAGCAACATTTCAGAAATATCTCCCTCCCTCCCTCTCCCCAATTATTTTTCTCCTTCTCCTCCCCCATGGTCCTCCATTAAGTTTCTTCTAATCCACCTTTAAGTGAAAACATATGGTATCTGAAAACAGAACATTTGCATACAACCATAACCAGCAAAGAAATTGTATAGGTAAGCAAAAATCTCCCAACAAACAAGAGTCCAGGGCTGGATGGCTTCCCAGGGGAATTCTACTAAATATTTAAAGAAGAGTTAATACCCATTCTTCTGAAACTGTTCCAAAAAATAGAAATGGAAAGAAGACTTCCAAAATCATCCTATGAGGCCAGCATTACCTTGATTCCAATACCAGACCAACACTCCACTAAAAAGGAGAATTACAGACCAATGTCTCTGCTGAACACGGATGGCAAAATTCTTAACACGATACTAGCAAATTGAATCTAACAGAACATTAAAGGAATTATTTACTACAATCAAGTGGGATTTATTCCTGGGGTGCAGAGTTGGTTCAATATCTGCAAATCAATCAGTGTAATACACCACATTAAAAAAAGAAAGAATAAAAACCATATGATTCTCTTAATAGATACAGAAAAAGAATTTGACAAAATACAGCATCCATTCTTAATAAAAAAAACCTCAACAAAGTAGGAATAGATGGAACAAACCTCAGCATCATAAAAGCCATTTATGAAAGACCAACACTTAATATCATTTTCAGTGGGGAAAAACTAAGAGCTTTTCCCCTAAAGTTAGGACACAATAGGGATGTCCACTCTCACCACTGTTGTTCAAGATAGTAGTGGAAGTCTTAGACTCAAAAAGCCAACAACAAAAGCAACAAAAGCAAAAAGACAACAGAAAGAAAAAAAGGCACCTGAATCAGTATAGAAGCCAAACTTTCACTCCTCTCAGATGATATGATACTGTATCTAGAACTCCACCAAAGAATTGTTTGAAGTGTTACATGAATTTGCAAAGTCACGGGATGTAAAATCAACATACGGAAATCTGTTGGTATATAGAAATACCAATAATGAAGCAGCAGAAAGAGACTAGAATTGATCCTATTTATAGTTGCACTAAAAACCGTAAGATACGTAGGAATAAACCTAACCAAAGAGGTAAAAGTTCTGTACTCTGTAAAGTATAGAACACTTATGAAAGAAATTGAAGACAAAAAGAAATGGAAAAACATTCCATGCTTGTGGATTAGAAGAGCAAATATTGTTAAAATATCTGTACTACCCAACACAATCTACACATTCAACACAATCCATATAAATATAACACCAGCATTTTTCACTGAGCTAGAACAAAAATTCTAAAATTTTTCGGAAACCAGAAAAGACCCTGAAAGGCTGAAAAAGTAATGCTGGAAAAGAAAAGTGGGAAGTGTCACACTTCTGGACTTCAAAGTCTATTTCAAAGCTGTACTCAAGAGAGCATGGCACAAAAACACACATATAGATCAGTGGAACAAAATAGAGAACCCAGAAATGGTCAACTCATCTTTGACAAAGCAGGAAAGAATATCCAGTGGAAAAAAGTCTCTTCAACAAAGGGAGTTGGCCAAACTGGACACCTACATGCAAAAGAATGAAGCTGGGCCACTTTCTCACACTCTATACAAAAATAAACTCAAAATAGACTAAGGACCTACTTGTGAGGTCTGAAACCAATAAAAATCCTATAAGACAGGACAGAAAATAATTTTTCTGACATTGTCTATAGCAAAATTTTTCTAGATATGTTTCCTAAAGCAAGGAAAACAAAGCAGAAATGAATTACTGGGACTACATCAAAATAAAAAGCTTCTGCACAGCAAAGGAACAATCAAAACTAAAAGCATACTGAGTAGGATAAGATATTTGCAAATGATTAAGTCTTACTAGCTCAAATATTTAAAGAACTGATACACGTCAACACCCCAAACCCCCCAATAATCTAGTTAAAAATAGGCAGAAGAGGGGTATCAGGGTGGCTCAGGAAGTTGAGCCTCCAACTCTTGATTTGGTCATGATCCCAGAGTCAGTGGATCAAGTTCCATTTTGGGCTCCATGGTGACCATGGATCCTGCTTTGTATTCTCTTTCTGTCTCTTCCCCTCTTCTGAGCTCGTTCGGGCTCTCTCTCTCTCAAAAAAAAAAAAAAATAGGCAAAAGAAATGAACATTTCTCCAAAGAAGACATACAGAGAGCCAACAGAGACATGAAAAGATACTCCACATCACTCATTATCAGGGAAATGCAATTCAAAACCACAATGAGATACCACCTTACACCCATCAGAATGGCTAAAATTACCAACTCAGGAAACAACAGATGTTGATGAGGGTGTGGAGAAAGGGGAACCCTTTTGCACTGGTGGTGGGAATGCAAACTGGTACAGCCACTCTAGAGAACAGTATGGAGGTTCCTCAAAAAATTAAAAGTAGAACTACCCTACAACTCAGCAATTGCACTACTAGGTGTTTATTCAAAGGATACAAAACTGCTGATTCAAAGGGGCATATGCACTCCAATGTTTATAGCAGCATTATCAACAATAGCCAAATTATGGAAAGAGCCCAAATGTCCATTGATTGATAAATGGATAAAGAAAATGTGGTACACACACACACACACACACACACACACACACACACACACACACACACACAGAGGAATATTACTCAGCCACCAAAAAGAATGAAATCTTGCCATTTGCAACAACATGGATGGAACCAGAGTGTATTATGCTAGGTGAAATAAGTCAGTCAGAGAAAGACAAATACCATATGATTTCACTCATGTGTAATTGAAGAAACAAAACAGGTGAACATAGGAGAAAGGAAGGAAATATAAGATAAATTTAGAAAGAGAGGCAAATCATAAGAGACTCTTCATATAGAGGGTTGCTGGGATGGTGGTGGATGGGCATTAAGGAGGGCATTTGTGATGAGCACTGGGTGTTATATATATAAGTAATGAATCATTAATTCTCCTGAAACCAGTACTACACTATGTTAACTAACTTGAATTTAAATAAAAACTTGGAAGAAAAAATAAATAAAATAAATTAATTTCACTGAAAAAATACCTTAAAGATCCAAAGTAATGTTTGATCAAATATCTGGGCACTGTGGCTCATCCATGTCGATACATAAACACTATTCCTTCTTATTGCTTTTCTCTCTGGGAAGTCTCATTAATTTATCTTCTACTTTATTTGGCATATCTCTTCAGTTTTTCACTTTAGCTTGCATCTTTCATGTTCGGGGCTTTTCTTGAAACTCCTGTGATCCTTGCTTGTCCATTTGTATTTGAACATGGGCCTCTCCAAAGCTGGTCATAACTCTGTATTTATGATTAAAGCTAATAACTGTAGGGTGAATGGACATTGAGAGATCCTTCAGTATCAGCATTTGTCAGCTTTTTTCCTTGTGCTGGGTAGATATTCCAGATTGTTCTAGTCTCTAAACCTGTCTATTAGCATTCTGGATGCTGAATTGAGCAAGATATCTTTATATTCAGTGTATAGAATTTTACTTAATTACTTTGCTTTTGGTATTTTGTTCTTACTCTCAGTTATAGCAGTTACCCTTCATCCAGAGTACTTCTCTTTAACTCTCTAGAGAATATAAACCATAGTCCTCTGCTGGGATGGTGAAAGGATAATTGTTTGGATGTACATAGTGGAGTAGAGTATCAAGAGTTCATTCTCCTTAATTGACTTTCAACCATTCCTTGAAGTTTTAACCTTCAAACTCACTTGCAGAGGAATCTGGAACCACCTATTCCTAAACCCTTTGGAACTTTTGCTGTGTAAATTAGATTTGCTTTCTTGGCTTTCCTTACTTCCAGCCATCAATTCAGATTTCTCAAGGTAGTTCATGTTTATCTCTCTACTTTCCAGTTTGCAAAGTCTCGTTGCTGTTGTCTTCTTTTCCGTGTTCTTTTCTACTTGTTAGGTATATCTTAAAAACACTTTTATGGTAATTTTAGGAGATTTAAGAGTATGTATAAGTTAATGCATGCATTTGGTGTGTTAGCTTTTTGTTTCTTAAAACTTACGGTAATTTTCAAATACATGCAGAAGTAGAGCGAATAGTAATATGGATTCTCATTAGTCCTTTTCTCAGCTTCAAAAATGATAAGTTGTCAACATATGGCCAATCTTTTATGTATATTCTTCCACCTCTTCTAGATTATTTTATAACAGTCATAGACCTTACATCGTGTTACCTATAAACTCTTCTGAATATCACTCTGAAAGATAGATTTTTCTTCAAAAAGCAAAACTATAAAGCCATTATTAAGACCCAAATAAATCTAATAATTCCTTGATATCAAATATATACTGAATGTTCACATTTCCACAATTTTATCACTAATTTTTTTACATTTGGTTCATTTACATTTATATTAAAATAAGGTCTTTTTTCAGTTTGTTTATTTATTTTGAAAGGGAGAGAGAATCCCAAGCAGGCTCCCCACTGTCCGCTCAGAGCCTGACGAAGGGCTTGATCTCACAAATTGTGGGATCATGACCTGAGCTGAAGTCAGACACTTAATGGAATGAGTCACCCAGACAGCCCCTAAATATGTGAAGATTTTAATAGACATTTCAACATAGAAGGTACACAAATGGCTTTTCAGCACAGGAAAGGATGACAGCATAGTCATTAGAGAAACACAAAACCACAGTGAGATACCACTACACATTTGTTATACAACACACACACACACACACACACACACACACACACACACACCTTCAATTAAATGACTATAATTGAAAAAGTGAACAATAACAAATGTTGGCAAAGATATGGAAAACCTGGAACCTGCATTGCTGGTGAGAATATAAAATGATACAGTCACTTTGGAAATAAGCTTTCAAAGTTTCTTATGATACAGTCACTTTGGAAATAATCTTTCAAAGTTTCTTAAAAAGTTAACCATAAACTTACTCTGGGAGTTCTATTAGGTATCTATCCGAGTGAAATGAAAACATATGTTAATGACTATTTATTAATACTAGGATTAATCATAATAGTCCATCCCTAGAAACAATACAAATGTCTATCAAATGGTGGATGGACAAAAAAAATGAGGCATATCTCTACAATGGGATTCTTTTCAACAATCAGAAGCAACAAACTGCTGAGATATGCTACAGCATGAATAAACTTTAAAAACATGTATTCACTGAAAGGAGCCAGAGGCAAAAGACTACCTAATGTTTGATTTTATTTAAGTGTAATATGCATAAAACACAAATTTATAGAAGCAGAAAGCAGATTTCATAGTTTCCTATGGTGGGCACAGTCTTTTTTAATCTATAGGTTTTCCACTTTCCCATTTGCCTTTTATTTTTTGGTGAACACTTACCTTTTTATCCTTGGCTTTTTCTTGACTCACCTAATACTAACTTCCTGTACACTGTTTCCCCTCCAAAGTTGCTAAAGGAAGCTTCCCTATCCTTGGTCACAATGTCTTCTTTTAGGGCTTACTTTTTCAGGTTTTTAATTTGGTCGTTGAAAGTATTAAATCAGAAAATATGACTAATTTAGCATGATTTCAGGCATGTAGTTTGCATTTAAATGAGTGGTATCCAGATTGAGATTTGGAATCAATAGGAGACGCACACACATGGTATAGGAGTGCACACAGTATTGATTCCATTTTTGGCCCTCCTCTTGTTCATGCCCAAATAATGACCTCTCTTGGCTACTTGTTCTGAGCCACTTGGAAGTTAATATACATGCCTTAGAAATGTCTTCCGGGGTTCGTTTTGGCCTCCCATGCATGAAGCTGTTAGAGACAGTCTTTTCCCTTCCTGATGCACAGGTGGTGCCACAAGATCTACTTAAAGGTTATGTGTCAGTTAGATGTCTGCAAACCCTTTGATCTACTACAGTGCTTTTCTGTGTCTCCCATTTCTCTATAAAATCTGTGGAATAAGGTTTGGATTTTGTGGAGAATAACTGTGTAATTACTATGGATTGTCATTCACCTAATCCCTGCTCTGTCAGTTACCCTCAGTAAAACTCTGTGTAAATTGTTTGGAGTTGCCTGCTTCGTTTTCTATCCTTAGAGTGCCTTCTTAGTTTAGGGGATACTTTACTATTCTTCCTCTACTTTCTAACACATGGAGAGAAAAGGAGAAAGAGAGACAGCCACAGAGGGAGAGACACAGAAGTGTTTCAAGGAATTGACTCATGCAGTTTTGGAGGCTGGCAAGTCTGAAATCTATAGGACCAGCCAGGAAGGCTGGAAATTCAGGTAAGCATTAATGTTGCAGTCTTGAGTCTGAAATCTATAGGGAAGGTCAGGCAGGCTGGAAACCCAAGAAGGTGTTCTGTTTTACAATCTAGGGGCTGAATTCTTTCCTCTGGAAACCTCAGTCTTTACACTGAAGTCCTTCAGCTGATTGGATGAGGCCCACCCACATTATGGTAGATAAAGTGCATTACTGATTTAAATGTTAATAACATTTAAAAAAATACCTTATTAGCAGCGTCCAGACTGGTATTTGACCAGGAAACTGGGTACCACATCCTAACCAAGTTTACACATAAGACTAACCATCACTGTATCTATTATTATCTCTCCACTTTGATTTTCTTTACTCAGTGCTGAATTAATGAATTAATAGCACTTGGGGAGAAGAGCTCAAAGGAAGGACTTCAGCAGAAATCTGGCTCTGATGAGCTAGGGCAGTGGTTTTCAATTATGGCAATTCTTAGCTCAGAATGCAAATTAGAATAATTTGGGGTGCTTTTATTTTTTTAATTTTTTAATTTTTTAATTTTTTTACAAATAGTTTATTGTCAAATTAGTTTCCATATAACACCCAGTGCTCATCCCCAAAAGTGCCCTCCTCCATGCCCATCTCCCCCCTCCCCTCCCCACATCCATCAGTCCTCAGTTTGTTTCTCAGCATCCAAGAGTCTCTCATGGTTTGCCTCTCTCCCTTTCCCCCACCATTTCCCCCCCTCTTCTCCCCTATGGTCCTCCATTAAGTTCCTCCTAGTCTTCCTATACGTGCAAACATATGATATTTGTCCTTTTCTGCCTGACTTATTTCGCTCAGCATAACACCCTCAAGGTCCATCCATGTTGCTACACATGGCCAGATTTCATTGTTTCTCATTGCCATGGAGTATTCCATGGTATAGATAAACCACATCTTGATCCATTCGTCTGTTGATGGACACTTAGGCTCTTTCCATGTTTTAGCTATTGTTGAGAGTGCTGCTCTGAACATTGGGGTACATGTGCTCCTATGCCTCAGCATTTCTGTATCCCTTGGGTAAATTCCTAGCAGTGCTATTGCTGGGTCATAGGGGAGTTCTATGGTTAGTTTCCTGAGGAATCTCCACACTATTTTCCAGAGGGGCTGCACCAGTTTGCATTACAATCTGGGGTGGTTTTAAAGAGAAGAGTGACCCCCATCACACACCAATTGAGACCCAGGTGATTTACTTGGTTTGGGCTGAGAACCTTTGAGCCAGACACAGCTTAGTTGCTTTCTACCCAAGTGTCACCTGGAATCTTGTTAAAGTGCAGTCTCAGTCTCAGACAGATTAAGAGTTTGGAAGAGTTAAAGATCTGCCACAATTCCATTCCAATGTTTAGGTTCCAATTTTATTGTCTGGCAATATTATAAAAAAACTGAATTTGGTTCATTGTAAATTCACTTTATTAATTATTGATTTCATCAGTAGGTTTTCCTCTTTTAACATGCCATGACGGTATCAAAAAGTGAGAACAGCTTATATTGCCTTGAATTGTTTCCAAAAGGAAAGAGTGATTTGGTAAGTACTTAGCCTTTAATGTGGAATTTCTCAGCAACCAGAGTCATTATGTGGATTTGGGGAAAATGAATGTTTAAAATGTCCTTAGACCTTTCTTAGTTGATAGATGATTGCATTTAGAATTTATAGTGTTAGAAAAATGACAGTTGGTGATTGGGAATATTTAAACAAAAAGGTCTTTCTTGAAATAAGCCATACCCAAAGTCAGTGAGATACACAGGAAGGATTCATTTTGCTCATTTATTTATTTATTTATTTATTTAAATTTTTTAATGTTTTATTTCTTTTTAGGAGAGAGAGAGAGAGAGACAGCGTGAGCAGGGGAGGGTCAGAGAGAGAGGGAGTCACAGGCTGAAACAGGCTCCAGGCTCTGAGCTGGCAGTCAGCACAGTTTTGCTCATTTTTTTAAACCAAACTTTTTAAAAAATTTTTTTGAGAGAGACAGAGCATGAGTAGGGGATGGGCAAAGAGAGAGGGAGACATAGAATCCAAAGCAGCCTCCAGGCTCTGAGCTGTCAGCACAGAGTCCTACGTGGGGCTCAAACTCAGGAAATGTGAGATCATGACCTGAGCTGAAGTGTGTCACCTAACCAAGTGAGCTACCCAGGCACCCCAAAACCAAACTTTAACAAGAGATTAGTGGTCCTGGAAAGGTAGTGCTCTGAGTCGTCATGGACGAGAGTCAGGCTATCCTTCATCAAATCTATACACTGACATTTACTTGCTTGAGGATTTTGGAGAAATACCTTTCCAGTGGTAAGTCTGCTTATTTTAAAGTAGGGTCAGATATAAGTATAGCTACTCCAGCTTTTTTTGACTTCCAGTAGCATGATAGATATTTCTCCTTCCCCATACTTTCAGTCTGAAGGTGTCTTCCAGTCTACAATGAGTTTCTTGTAGAGAGCAAATAGATGGATTTTGTTTTTTTTTTTATCCATTCTGCTACCCTGTGTCTTTTGATTGGGGCATTTAGTCCATTTACATTCAGTTTTATTATTGAAATATGTGGGTTTAGAGTCATCGTGTCCTTTGTGGGATTCATGCTTGGGATGGTGTCTCTGGTATGTTGCATTCCTTGAAACATTTCCCTCATAGAGTCCCCCTCAGGATTTCTTGTAGGGCTGGTTTAGTGGTGACGAATTCTTTCAATTTTTGTTTATTTGGAAAGACTTTTATCTCTTCTTCTATTCTGAATGACAGGCTTGCTGGATAGAGGATTCTTGGCTGCGTATTTTTTGTGTTAATCACATTGAAGATTTCCTGCCATTCCTTTCTGGCCTGCCTTTTCAGTAGATAGGTCTGTCACCACTCTGATAGTTTTCCCTTTGCATGTTAGGGCCCTTTTATCCCTAGCTGCTTTCACAATTCTCTCTTTGTCCTATATTTTGTCAGTTTCACTATAATATGTTGTGCAGAAGATCGATTCAAGTTAGGTCTGAGGGGGAGTCCTCTGTGCTTCTTGGATTTCAACGTCTGTTCCTTCCCCAGACTGGAGAAGTTCTCTGCTATAATTTGTTCAAGGACTCCTTCAGCACCTTTCCCTCTTTCTTCCTCTTCTGGAATTCCTATGATATGGATATTATTCTGTTGATTGTATCGCTGAGCTCTTGAACTCTCCTTTTGTGTTCCTGGATCAGTCTATCTCTCTTTTTCTCAGTTTCCTCTTTTTCTATAATAGTGTCTTCTAAATTACTTATTCTCCTTTCTTCTTCTTCAATCTGTGCATTGGACACCTCCATTTTATTTTGCATCTCATTTATAGCAATTTTTAATTCATCACAAATTGGACTTTAAAGATAGTAACAAGGGATGAAGAAGGGCATTATATAATAACTACAGGGTCTATCCATCAGGAAGAGCTAACAGTTATAAATGTCTATGCACCAAATATGGGAGCACCTAAATATATAAAACAGTCACAAACAGAAATAATTTTATGGATAAAAATGTGCTAATAGCAGGGCACTTTAATACTACACTTACAGCAATGGATAGATCAACTAGACAGAAAATCACTATGGAAACAATGGACTTGAATGACACATTGGACCAGGTGGATTGACATATATTTAGAACTCTACATCCTGAGGCCATGGAATTTACTTACTTCTCAAAAACACGTGACACATTCTCCAAGATAGATCACATACTGGGACATAAAGCAGCCCTCAATAAATATAAAACAATTGAGATCATATCATGCACACTCTCATATCACAATGCTATGAAACTTGAAATCAGTCACAGGAAGAAGTCTGGTAAGCCTCCAAAAACATGGAGGTTAAAGAACACCCTACTAAAGAATGAATAAGCCAATCAGGCAATTAGAGAAGAAATTAAAAAATATATGGAAACAAATGAAAATGAAAATACAACAATCCAAACTCTATGGGATGCGGCAAAGGTAGTCCTAAGAGGAAAGTACATTCCACTCCAGGCCTATTTCAAGAAATTAGAAAAAACGCAAGTACAAAATCTACCAGCGCACCTAAAGGAATTAGAAGGAGAGCAACAAGAGCACCCCAAACCCAGTAGGAGATAGAAAAATAAAAATCAGGGCAGAAACAAATACTATAGAAACCAAAGAAACAGTTGAACAGATCAATGAAACCAAAGGTTGGTTTTTTGAGAAAATAAACAAAATTAAGAAACCTCTAGCCAGGCTTCTGAAAAAGAAAAGACAGAGCACCCAAATAGACAAAATCATAAATGAAAATGAACTTATTACAACCAACCCCTCAGAAATACAAGCAATTATCAGGGAATACTATGAAAAGTTATATACCAACAAACTGGACAACTTAGAAGAAATGGTCAAATTCCTACACACTCACTCACTACCAAAATTCACACGGGAAGAGATAGAAAATCTGAATAGATGCATAACTAGCGAAGGAATCGAATCAGTGATCAAAAATCTCCCAGCAAATAAGAGCCCAGGGCCAGATGGCTTCCCTTAAGGAATTCAACGAGACATTTAAAATAAAATTAATACTAATTCTTTGCAAGCTATTCCAAAAAATAGAAATTGAAGGAAAACTTCCAGACTCATTTTATGAAGCCAGCATCACTTTAATTCCCAAGCCAGACAGAGACCCAGCAAAAAAAGAGAACTATAGGCCAATATCCTTGATGAATACAGAGGCAAAACTGCTCTACAAGATACTTGCAAATCGAATCCAACAGCACATAAAACGAATTTTCCACGATGATCAAGTGGGATTCATTCCTGAATTACAGGGCTGGTTCAATATTCACAAATCAATCAATGTGGTACATCATATTAACCAAAAAAAAGATAAAAACCATATGATCCTGTCTATAGATGCAGAAAGAGCATTTGACAAAATACAGCATCTCTTCTTAATAAAGACTCTTGAGAAAGTCGGGATAGAAGGAACTTACTTAAGCATCTTAAAAGCCATCTATGAGAAGCCCTCAGCTAACATCATCCTCAACGGGAAAAACTGAGAGCTTTCCACCTGAAATCAGGAACATGACAGGGATGTCCACTCTCACCACTGTTGTTTAACATAGTGCTGAAAGTCCTAGCATCAGCCATCAGACAATGAAGGAAATAAAAAGCATCAGAATTGGCAAAGAAGTCAACCTTTCACTTTTCGCAGATGACATGATACTTAATATAGAAAACCTGGCAGACTCCACCAGAAGCCTACTAGAACTGATCCATGAATTCAGCAAAGTTGCAGGATACAAAATCAATGTACAGAAATGAGTTGCATTTTTATACATCAACAATGAAGCAACAGAAAGGGAAATCAAGAAACTGATCCCATTCACAATTGGACAAAAAAACTCCAAAACATCTAGGAATAAACCTAACCACACATATAAGAGATCTGTATGATGAAAACTGTGGAACACTTATGAAGGAAATTGCAGAAGACACAAAGAAATGGAAAAACATTCCATGCTCATGGATTGCAAGAATAAATATTGTTAAAATGTCATTACTACCCAAAGCAATCTACACATTCAGTGCAATCCCAATCAAAATTGCGCCAGTATTCTTCTCAAAACTAGAACAAACTACCCTAAAATTTGTATGGAACCACAAAAGACCCGAATAGCCAAAGTAATATTGAAGAAGAAAACCAAAGCGTGAGGCATCACCATCCCAGACTTTAGCCTCTACTACAAAGCTGTCATCATCAAGACAGTATGGTACTGGCACAAAAACAGACACAGTGGAATTGATGGAGACGCCAGAATTAGACCCACAAATGTATGGCCAACTAATCTTTGACAAAGCAGGAAAGAGTATCCAATGGAAAAAAGACAGCCTCTTTAACAGATGGTGCTGGGAGAACTGGACAGCAACATGGCAGAAGAATGAAACTACATCATTTTCTCACACCATACACAAAAATAAACTCAAAATGGATAAAAGACCTGAACATGAGACAGGAAACCATTAAAACCCTAGTGGAGAAAGCAGGAAACAACCTCCTTGACTTCCACTGCAGCAGTTTCTTACTTGACACATCCCCAAAGGCAAGGGAATCAGGAGCAAAAATGAACAACTATTGGGACCTCTTCAAGATTAAAAGCTTCTGCAAGGCAAAGGAAACAACCCATAAAACTAATAGACAACTGACGGAATGGGAAAAGATAGTTGCAAATGACATATCAGATAAAGGATTAATATCCAAAATATGTAAGGAACTCCCCAAACTCCACACCCTAAAAACAAGCAATCCAGTGAAGAAATAGGCAGAAGATATGAACACACACTTCTCCAAAGAGGACATCCAGATGGCCAACAGACACAGGAAATGATGCTCAGCGTCCCTCCTCATCAGAGAAATACAAATCAAACCCACACTGAGATACCACCTCACGCCAGTCAGAGTGGCTAAAATGAGCAAATTAGAGGACTCTAGATGCTGGCCAGGATGTGGAGAAAAGGGCACCCTCCTACACTGTTGGTGGGAGTGTAAACTGGTACAGCGCCTCTGGAAAACAGTGTGGAGGTTCCTCAAAAAATTCATACTAGAACTCCCCTATGACTCAGCAATAGCACTCCTAGGAATCTACCTAAGGGATACAGGAGTGCTGATGTATAGGGGCACGTATACCCTAATGTTCATAGCAGCACTCTCAATAACCAAAATATGGAAAGAGTCTAAGTGTCCAATAACGGATGAATGGATCAAGAAGATGTGGTTTATGTATACAATGGGATACTACATGGCAATGAGAAAGAATGAAATCTGGCCATGTGTAACAACATGGATGGACCATGAGGGTGTTATGCTGAGTGAAATAAGTCAGGCAGAGAAGGACAAATACCATATGTTTGCAAGTATAGGTGGATTAGGAGGTACTTAACGGGGGACCATGGGGGAGAAGAAGGGGAAAAATAGTGAGGGAGAGGGAGGGAGGCAAAGCGTGAGAGACTCTTGAATGCAGAGAGCAAACCGAGGGCTGATGGGGGAGGGGTAGGGGAGTGATGGGCATGGAGGAGGGCACTTGTGGGGATGAGCACTGGGCGTTATATGGAAACCAACTTGACCATAAACTACTAAAAAAAAATTAAGTAGGGTCACATACCCAGAAACCACCTCACATGGTTTTCCATAAGAGTGAAAAGAATAACCTGTGTAAATGCTTAGTACAGAGGAAGTATTTAGCAATGCTTCTTTAGAGTGAGCAAGAAGATATGGCCAGTGAGAATGTCCACTTGCATTGACTGAAACCAGCATTGCGTTCTTAGCATAGCAATTCTTGCACATAATTATAAAATAAATTATGTTTTAATAAGTAAATAAATTTTGTTTTACTAATCAGTCTCCAGTTTTTTTTGTTTTTGTTTTTGTTTTGTAAGGGGAGCCACTTCTCCAGGGCTGGAACTTTTGAGCTGAGCAATCAGATCTTGTATTCCTGCTGAAATCACTGAGATATTTTATCAAAAGTAGTGCAATTCAGAACAGCTTGTTTTTGTTTATTACAAGCTACACTCTGGTCTCGACTTGAAGCCTGTCCAGTAATACATTAGAATGAGGAAATTCCTACCTCCCTTGCCCTAGAAACCGAAGTTATTTTAGTGAGGCCCATAGACTCCCCTGCAAAAAATGGTCAAGGGACTCTGATACACTGAATTGTATTTGTGAAAAAGTCTTTAATAAATATAGTCTGTAGTTGTGGTTGGCAGATCAGTTTTCTTTTTGCCTGCCTATTTCTGTGCAATGGAAGTAAGACACTTAAAAGCGTATTTTTTTCTGGTGGTTGTTTTATAAAAGAATATTTAGGGTCAGTGCCCTTCGTATTCCCATTTGTCATTTTCTGTCTGGCTACAGCCAGTTTTAGGAAAGGAACTGTACACTATGAGGAAGAACATTTTTTCACTTGAGTTGTTACCTAGGGCAAGACCTACTTTGTCTTTTTAAAAATCTAACTAAAAGATACCTTTTTGCACTTTCCCTTATGAATTTGTGTTAAATCATTTTCGTTTCAAGGAAAGGAGCCTTACTCTATCTCTCTAAAGGATTTATTGTGAAGAGTCATGTGGACTGGAATTCGAAATTGTGTGATCTCTTAAAATTCTAGGAATTCATTCCTCTCCCATTGCTTCTCTTATGGGTCATATAGCACATAGTAAATGGACTATGTTTAATGGTTGTAGAACAGATGAATAGCTTTTTCTCTTGTTACTTCTGCTTCTCTCCCCATATTTGCTTCATTATCTTTTTGTTATTAACTAGTCTGTGTCTATTTTTAGGATTAGTTCCATAGGAAGAAAATATGAATGATTAAGCAAGTTATCATGGATCCTCTATTAGGACCCATTGTATCAACTCTTGTGTACTGGCCAGATGACAGAGGGGTCATACTTGAGTCAAGTGTCTACCTTGGCCTAATCATTGATGCCCAGCCTATATTTTCTAGTCGTGAGGCTTGTGTTAACCTGGACCAAGATGTTGGAAATTGTAGGCACTGAGACGAATATGTCCACTATTGAAGTTTAGCTCCAGTTTAAATTAATAGGGAAGTGGACTGGGAAAGAGGATAAAAAAAAGAATTAATATCAAGGGGCTATTAATTATAGGACACATTGTAACATTTTTATGTATCATTTAACTAATTCATAGTACTATATTGTAGGTTTAATATTCTAATTTTAAATATAAGAAAAGTTCATCTCAAAGATGTTAGTCTTTCGCCAAGTCACTCTGTAAGTATGTGGTGGAGTCCAGGATGTAAACCTAAGTTTCTTTGCCTCCATATATCTCCATTTGTTAAAGCACCCTGCTTCAGGAGAGCTTTATCCAATGGCAATGGAAATACAATGCAGCTCACATATGTAGCTTAAAGTTTTCACGTGACCACACTAAAAAGTAAAAAGAGACAGATGAAATCAATTTTAATAATATATTTTATTACTGGTAAGGTATTATACATTCTTTTTCTCATACCAATTACTCAATATGTGAATTCAGTTCAGTATATATACCTACAGCACCTCTTGACTTAGATTAGCCACATTTTGCTAGTGGTTGCTGTATTGGACAGCTCAGAAGTTGGGTATGAATGTCCATCTAACCATTTACTAGAGTTGTGATTTGCATTGAGCCTTTCAGGCTATCAGTTACTGATCCATGCTTGAATTGCAGGGTAGTGCATTAGATAATTTATTTAGGACCAAGAGAAAAGATTCAAAATGGCTTCCTAGGCATTTACTCTGGGAGCATCCATAATTGAGTTCCAGCTACTGATAAATGCTGCTAGCTGCTTTAGAGTGATTTTGTCAGGTAATCTATAAATCATGCTTTGAATTTCTTGAAAGTCAGATCTTTAACATTTTTGACAGCTTCTATAAGAAAGAAAAGGTTTTGTTCCTGAGTGCTTTTCTGTGTGTATGCTTGATTGTGTGCCCAACAATGATCTGCAAATTAGTTGACTATATCTGTATCTATACTATCAGCTAATTTGGTAATTTAACTTGTGGGAATATAGTAGATCCGTCACATTGTCATTTTTGTCTTTTTCTATTAATAATGATTACAAATGAAGAAAGGTTAATAAGCAGACATATCAACCTAGGTCTTGCTATTATTTGTTATATTTTGATGGATGTTTACCAAGGAACTTTGTTGATGGTATGTGTATTATGTACCATTGTAATATGGTGTATATATAAGTAACACACATACAGATGCATATGGATACATATATGTGAGTATATATAGAGAATGAAAAAGATAAATATATGTGTCTATATTTATGTATAATGAGAAAGTCAAAAGATATTAAGAATTAATAAGAACACAATAGAAATGTTATTTCTATTTCTATTTCTAATGTACATTTCTATTTCTAAATGTATTGTCTTTGCACCTTTGTTTAGAAATGTTTATGAAACACTCATCAGTGTTCTAAACACTCTGTGGTTTCTTGGATAAACATTTGTAATGAAACACTCTGGAAAAACAAGCTATTCTTTATAACTGCCTTGGCATAGAAGGTAGTTAAGTGGAAAAATAATTTCATTCAGATTTTCTAGTGTCATTTTGAAATATTTTTTTAACTTTGTCTATCAGTTGTCCCAAATACAATTTAAGTGAGATTCCATAAGATAACTAAAGAAAACCTGGGGACTCAAATTTGAATGAAGCTGTCCTTGAGTTACATAGTGTTAAGTTGTTAAGTTCAAAGATTCTAGAACCAGATTACTTGGTATTGAATCTTATTTACCTTCGGTTGTGTGACTTTGGGCAAGTTATTTAATCTGTTTGTTCATGTTTCATCCTTTAAAACTTGACCTGGTAATAGTACCTACATTATAGTGTTATTTTTAAGATTCAATAAGTTAATTGTCTTTCTCTGACTAGCTTATTTCACTTAGCATAATACAGTCCAGTTCCATCCATGTGGTTGCCAATGCCAAGAGTTCATTGTTTTTTCATTGCCAAGTAGTATTCCTCTGTGTGTGTGTGTGTGTGTGTGTTTGTGTGTGTGTGTGTGTGTGTGTGTGTGTGTACAACATCTTCTTTATCCATTTATCAGTTGATGTACATTTGGGCTCTTTCCGTACTTTGGCTGTTGTTGATTTCACTCATATGTGAAACTTAAGAAACACAACAGATCCACATAGGGGAAGGGAAGGAAAAATAAGATAGAGAGAGAGGCAAGCCATAAGAAACTCTTACATACAGAGAACAAACTGAGGATTGCTAGAGGGGAGGTGGATAGAAGATGGGTTAAATGAGTGATGGACATTAAGGAGGGTACTCGTTGGGATGAGCACTGGATGTCATATGTAAGTGCTGAATTACTCAGTTCTACTCCTGAAACCAGTACTACATTATATGTTAACTAGAATTTAAATTTTTTTTAAATGTTTTATTTATTTCTAGGAGAGAGAGAGAGAGACAACGTGAGCAGGGAAGGGTCAGAGAGAGAGGGAGTCACAGACTGAAACAGGCTTCAGACTCTGAGCACAGAGCCCGACGCGGGGCTCGAACCCACGAACCGCGAGATCATGACCTAAGCGAAAGTTGGACGCTTAACTGACTAAGCCACCCAGGCGCCCCTATGTTAACTAGAATTTAAATAAATTAATTAAATTCCTTGAAAAAAAAGATTCAATGAGTTAATTCCTGTAAAGCACTTAGAACAGTGTTGCTGTCAGTTTCATTACTTTGGAAAATTGGATCTGTTGGAGTTAATAATAGTACTGGTATTTATTGGTTATTTAAGTGCCGGGTACTTTGTTCATTTAATCTTTATCACTACTTGCAGTTTTCAGGTTATGAGATTATTATAAAGAAAATTTGTTCAAGGCCACATGGCTAGTAAAGTGGTAGAGACAATTCAGAGATAGGCAGTTTGATCTCAGAATCCATGTTTCTAGCTACTATATCATATTGTCAGAAATGGATAATCAACAGATATTATTCTAAACTGATGGTGTATGACCACCAATACTATCTTTATTAGTGGGTAGAGTTTTGCTGTGGAGTATATTTTGTTCATATCTATGGGTGTGTTTCAGTTTTAAATTCATAATTAGAGAGATTTACCTGTTTCAAATGGCAGAAAAAATACTTCTGCACCTTTCTTATTGCTTAAGAAAACAATAAGCAAGCAAAAAACAATAGATGCATACATTCCATGTTGAGTAAAACCAGGAGGTATCTCTAACCTTCATTGATAGGACAGGGAGATAAAAAGCAGGAGGGAGAATTGCAGATAACTTGACTGTGAGAATGTAAAATCTGACATTTAAATATGACATGCCAGTGATAAGCAAACTGATTCATCTAGCAGAACCTGAGAAAGGATCAGGAATAAGAGGTACTAGGTGTTACAGAAGATGGGGTGAGAATGTGGATGGGAGTAAGGGGGGATGAAAAAAGGATTGTTTAATAGTATTTCCAGATGTTAATGATTACCGCTTCCCCATCTCTGCAGCATTATACCTAATTTATGAGAACTGAACCCGAGAGAAGACAAAGGAGAAGGTTGAGTGATAAGTGAAAGTCTGCATATTAGTGATACTGCTAGTTCCTTCCTATGCTTTAGCTCTGAAGTATTAGCAACAAGGCTTATAACTACCTTTCTATCCTCACACTTCTTTATAGAGGAGATTGGAGGATCTTTCTCTGAAGAAATATAGACTCCAGAGAAAATCTCTATTAGTAGTAACTTGTGGGCTTTCCTGATGAAAAGAAAAACCATCAAAAAGTTGGTGTGATTGTCATACAGTGAAGCTTACCACTCATCAAGCATTGCCCACGTGCACATAGCTTCCAGTTGCCTTTTTAAATATCTTGTATATGAACATAGAACCTATTACCAACAGTCAGTTGAGGACAGCCTCGAACAGAGAGAAACAGAGCAAAATGAAGAAATATACAGAAGAGCTCAGAAGAAAGGGAGATGGTTAGGAAAAAGAAGAGGGGCGCCTGGGTGGCTTAGTCGGTTAAGCGTCCGACTTTCGCTTAGGTCATGATCTCACGGTTCGTGGGTTCGAGCCCCACGTCGGGCTCTGTGCTGACTGCCAGCTCAGAGCCTGGAGCCTGTTTCGGATTCTGTGTCTCCCTTTCTCTCTGACCCTCCCCTGCTCGCGCTGTCTCTCTCTCTCTCTCCTAGAAATAAATAAAACGTTTAAAAAAAAAAAAGCCATTTGGTGAAAGTGGTTTTAAAAAAAAAAAGGAAAAAGAAGAAACCTTAAATAAATATTATCAATGTCTTATGTAAGGTGAGTATATTTGCCATCCATAAAATAATGCTATGAAGAAGGAAGAATAAGAGATTAAGAACTATTGGGACACCATAAAAATAGAAAGCTTTTGCACAGCAAAGGACACAAACAATAAAAATAAAAGGTAACCTACAGAATGGGAGATGATATTTTCAAATGACCTATCTGATAAAGGGTTAGTATCCAGAATATGTAAAGAACTTAAAAAACTCAACACCCTCAAAATGAATAATCCAATTAAAAAATGGGCAGAAAACATGAACAGACACTTCTCCAGAGAAGATGTACAGATGGCTAACACAGACACATAAAGATGCATAATATTACTGATCATCAGGGAAATGCAAATCAAAACTACAATGAGGTATCACTTCATGCTTGTCAGAAGGACTAAAATCAATAACACAAGAAACAACAGGTGTTGGCAAGGGTATGGCAATAGGGAAACCCCCTTGTACTGTTGGTGGGAATGCAAACTGGTGCAGCCACTCTGGAAAATAGTATGGAAGTTCCTCAAAGAGTTAAAAATAGAACTATCCTATAATCCAGTAGTTCCACTACTGGGTATTTGCCCAAAGAATATAAAAACACCAATTCAAAGTGATACATGCACCTTGATGTTTATAGCAGCATTGTCTACAGTAGCCAAATTATGGAAACAGCTCAATTGTCCTTTGGTTGATGAATGAGTAAAGAAGATGTGGCTTAGGAGCACCTGGGTGGCTCAGTTGATTTAGCGTTCAACTCTTAATTTTGGCTCAGATCTCATGGTTAGTAAGTTGGAGCCCCACATTGGGCTCTGTGCTGACAGTGCAGAGCCTGGTTGGGATTCTCTGTGTCCCTCTCTCTGACCTTCCCTCTCTCCTCCCACTCAAAAATAAACATTAAAAAAATTAGATGAAGTTACTAATGGGATATTACTTCTTCATAAAAAAGAATGAAATCGTGCCATTTGCAACAACATGGATAAAGGTAGAGAATATTATGCTAAGCGAAATAAATCAGCCTGGGAAAGACAAATACTGTATGATTTCACTCATATAGAATTTAAGAACAAAACAAAGAGCAAAAGGAAAAAAGAGGCAAATTAAGAAACAGACTCTTAATTCTCGAGAACAAACTGACGATTACCAGTGGGGAGGTGGGTGGGAGGATGGGTTAAATAGGTGATAGGGATTAAGGAATGCACTTGTGATGAGCATTGGATATTGTATGGAAGTGTTGTTTCACTATATTGTATACCTGAAACTAGTATAACACTGCATGTTAACCAACCGGAATTTAAATAAAAAATAAAAGCAAAAAAATGCCCTAAGAAATTAAATATCCAATAGTACAGTTAACTGGAGATAAGGAAACGTCCCAGAAAACAGAATTAAGAGATAGGGGCACCTGAGTGGCTCAGTCAGTTAAACATCTGACTCTTGATTGTGGCCAAGATTATGACATCACAGTTTGTGGTTTTGATCCCCCATGTAGGGCTCTGCACTGATATTGTGCAGCCTCCTTGGGATTCTCTTTTTTCCTCTCCTTCTACCCCTCTCCCATGCTCATACACTCTCTCTCTCAAAATAAATAAACTTTAAAAAATGGATTAAGAGATAATAAGATGGGAAATAGGAGAAAAAAGATATGGATAATCCAGTAGCAGACATCCAACATCTGACTTTTATGAGTTCCCAAGAAAAAGAACAGAGAAAACAAAGGGGAGGAAATTTTCAAATGGTTAGGAAAGAATAATTCCCAGGACTGAAAATGTTCATATTTAAAGAAACTCACAGGTGTGCCCAACACAAAGGGATTTAAAAAAGGTTCACATCAAGATACATGGTAATGTAAATTTCATACTCTAGTTTGGCTCCCTTAACCCATTTTACTCTCCTTTTACCCTTGCTTTTCTTCATTTAAGAGGCTGGAAAGATAAAAACTTGCTTTGCCAAATAGCTATGGTCAAGTGTGATAAAGTGCTACCTATAAAATGTAAGTAGAAGTCTGAAGAATTTCTGGGGAAACCTATTTTTTGATATAGCCTCTACTTATTTTAATGGCTGAAGCTACAGTGGTCATTTTTTGACCATAAGAATCATAGGGGTTTTATAGCTGACATACTTCTACTGCTGATTTAGTGACATTAGCAACTACTCACCTCTGGATTTCTTGTAATGTTGGCTAATCTGCTGTATGTTGATTTTATTCTACCTGCATCTAAATACAACCCTAAGTCATGTACTTCAAGAGGATCTTCCTCATGTAGGAAAAAAATCACATACAAAGGATCAGGGATATCAAGGATATCACATATCAGGGGTAAGAATGGCATGAGCTTCCTCAAAAGTAACATTAGGAATAAAATAATTTTCAATCTTGAATTTTATATTTGGCCAAAATATTAGGTGTGAATGACAGAGTTATTCAAAATTTTAAATATTTCCTTCCTGTGTACTTTTTCAAGAGCTAGTGGAAGGTGGGCTCCACCAAAATGAAAGTATAAAACCAATAATTAGCAAAGTATAGGATCTAGAAGCATGAGGTTAACAGAAGAGAGGCAAAAGGAAGTCCAAGGATAGTCCCGAGAGCCAATGTAGATTGGAACAGGGGCAGAAGATTTCTAGGGGGCCTAACCACAGAAAAAAAATCTGATGTTTGACTTTAATATAAATTATACTTAAAATGTCTTTAGAGCTATTGGAATGTGGGAGATTTACCCATAGAATGAAAAAGTATAATAAATGTATGCAAATCAATTTTAGAAAAAATGAAAAAGTATTAACAGAATCTTAGTATAATGTTTTAATCAATAAGCAATATTTACTTAGTCATTATAAACAATTATGGATATAGCTATGGATATAGCCACAAATTATGTTTCAACCATATTGGAAGTCTATGGTGGGGGAGACAAAGTGGATATAAAGTGAAAGTCCTCATACCAAGTTAGATACCAATACATCAGTATATACACATGATTTAGAAACACAGAGTTAAATGGCAGAAACAGCAGTTGAATGAATGTAATGTGGTTACATCTGGGAATGGGAGAGCCTTGATGGTTGGATGATCAGGAGAGGGGTTGCCACAGGACTATGTGTTTTGAATCTTTCAGCACTGTTTGACTATGTGCATGTATTACTTTGATAAAAATAATTAAGAAAAAGAAAGCTCAGAAGTAGAACTCTGATATTTTTATATTTAAAATTTTCCTGAACATGTAGTGTTCTTTCAAACTGGCATTTCTTTGCACATTTTCTTTACCCTTTCTGAAATGTTCCTCTTCCTTTTGTCTTCCTGGAAAACTCCTACTCATTTCATGATTTAGCTAATAAGGTGAAGCCATCCATAGTCTTCCTAAGCAGAGTTAGGGTTTCTTTTTGCTTGGTGCAATAGAATTTTGTGCAAACTTTTTTTTTTTTTGAGAGAGAGTGAGAGAGGGAGAGAGAGAGAGAGCGAGAGCGCGTCAGCAGGGGAGGGTCAGAGAAAGAGGGAGACAGAATTCGAAGCAGGCTCCAGGCTCTGAGCTAGCTGTCGGCACAGAGCCCGATGTGGGGCTCAAACCCACAAACCGTGAGATTATGACCTGAGCCAAAGTCCGACGCTTAACCGACTGAGCCACCCTGGTGCCCCTGTGCAAACTTTTTTAAATCATTTATCTTTTGACAGTTATTTGCTTGTATGCTTATTTCCCTTCCAGGATGATCAGCTCTTTCAGAGTTAGGGAGGGGTGCTTTTAATTTTTGCCTCCTCTGTAATACTTAGCATAATGCCTAATCATAGTAGATGCTGAATGAAAGTTGAATGAAGGAATTGATCTAGGATATAGAGTTAGGAAACTTGTGCTGAGGTCTAGCTTTGTTTTTCCTTTTGCTCCTTGCCTTGACAAAGCACTTGACTTATTGTTGCCTTAGGATCCTCATGGAAAAACTGGATGTGATGAACTGTAAGGTTTCTAGGAATTTGAACATCTGTGATTTTTTTTAAATAATAGCCCTAACATTTCAAATAGAAGTTCATATAAAATAAAACTATTTCCTGCATTTTAACTTCCTAGCCCTTACTGCAATTTGTAATTGTGTGTGTCTTCAGTGTTTTTTATTTTTTAAAAAATTTGTTCTCTATAGACTGTAAGCTTTCAGAAGACAAGGATATGGTTGTCCTGTTCTGCATTGTTTCCCAGTGTTTATTAGACTTACATGTGGAGACACACAGTAAGTATTTGCTGAATAAATACGTCCTGACAGTAGTTTTATGGATCCTTCAAAGATCCAGTTATTCTTTCAGACATTTTAGAAAAATATCTTTAATTCAGAATTTGCATATGGTCCTTATCACTGATGTAATATCACTTTCGTCTGCATGCTTGGAATGATTTTCCATTTCCTGTGTATTCAATGCTATTTCACTCCTTTAATTAATTCATCAAAATGTCTTTCTTTAATGAAGTTTTTCTGAGTTAATCTCTTCTTCCAAGTTTTAGCAACTTAGTGTATGAGAGCTTTGGTTTATATAAGATTTTTTGTGTGTATTTGGGTTAAACTGTAAATAATTTGGGGCAGAGTTTTTGTGGCTTGATAAAACACTGTTACGTTTTAATTACGTTCAAATTTAAATGATTCAAATCTACAAGCTGGGTTTCTCTTGAATACATGTGAATAAAAAAGTCAAGGACTTGGCAAAGATTATTTTAGATTTTGCCAAATCCGACATTTGGAAATGTAGTTTAAAAGTTTAACCCAATCCCAGACATCACTGCATTTATTCCTTTCTGACTATAAGTTGCAAATTGCCAAGAAACTAAATGAAAGTTTTTCTAAACAATTAGATATCTTCTAAATAATCTGCAGCCTTTAACAGTAGTCTCTTATCCCCCCTGGATGTATGTCCAAATTAAAAAGTATTCATTGTTGGGGCACCTGAGTGACTCAGTTGATTAAGCATCTGACTTTGACTCACGTCATGATCTCAGTGTTAGTGAGTTTGAGCCCCATATTGGGCTCTGCTGTTGGCATATAGCCCACTTTGGAGTCTCTGTCTTTGCCCCTCCCCTCACCTCAAACATAGTAAAAATAAATGAACATTAAAAAAGTATTCATTGTATGGGGCGCCTGGGTGGCTTAGTTGGTTGAGCGTCCGACTTTCGCTTAGGTCATGATCTCGCGATTCGTGGGTTCGAGCCCTGTGTCGGGCTCTGTGCTGACTGCCAGCTCGGAGCCTGGAGCCTGTTTCAGTCTGTGACTCCCTCTCTCTCTGACTCTCCCCTGCTCACGCTGTCTCTCTCTCTCCTAGAAGAAAAAAAAAGTATTCATTGTCATTATTCCA
The DNA here is from genome assembly GCA_017311185.1 of Proteles cristata cristata. Lineage (NCBI taxonomy): Eukaryota > Metazoa > Chordata > Mammalia > Carnivora > Hyaenidae > Proteles > Proteles cristata. The sequence goes on along the minus strand of JAESUZ010005667.1, from coordinate 4,150,621 downwards.
TCTTTGTGCAACAACTTCATGTCATTTATCTATTTACAACTTCTCCTTCCCTCCCTCCCTCCTCTTGTGTTCCTCTTTCAATGCCAGAAATGGCAGTGTGATTTAGGTTATAGGCTAATCCAACAGAATGTGAAGCAGGAATAGATCCAACTCTTTCTGAGTACTGTGTACTTCAAAGTAGATACGTCAGATATTTGCTGTGTACTAGGAATTGTGTCAAGTGCTTTAGTCCTTTAATGTGTTTTATTTTTTCCATTTTACTGAAAAGAAAATTGATACTCCTTGAGGAATAGGTAATTTTTCCATTTGCAAAACTCAAGTTTAGAGGCAGCACTGGGAAGTTCTGCCTGCAGCATCATGCATCCTACCTTCCTTGCATGTCAAGTACTCTCTGAGAACCTCAATAGCAGCATATTTGTGCCAGTACTCTTTTCATTAAGGTTTTGTTTAAGGTTGATGATGTCATAAATTTTTCTTGATCTCAGCTATGTCTTTTCCAGTTTGATAAAGATTACTATTTCATTAATATGAACCTGAGAGTGTTTGTAAGTATATTGAATGATAGAATAAAGTCTCCAAAAGATTTTGACATCATTCAATGAAAAGCTAAACTTTGAAGGATAAATGTAGTAGGAACAAATGTTACATATTGTGTGCAGGCCCCAGAAAACAACTGCACATACAATACTGAGACATGGCGTGGCAACACATCTTGTGGGAAGCTTATGAGATTTTATCATGGTAAGCTCAATATAAGTAGTGATGTGATTAGACTACTTTTTGGCTACATTAAAGAAACAGTAGTGGTGAGAATTAGGGCTGTGAAAACTCTCAAGTTTGTTTTGTTCTGAATTCTGGTTAGACTGCATTTAAAATAGTTAATGTGGTTGAGGCAGAGTTTAAAGAGTTATGTAGATAGAATGAAATGAATTTAGACTAGGGGTTTCTTTTCTTTTTTAACATTTATTCTTTTTTGAGAGACAGAGACAGAGTGCAAGTGGGGGAGGGACAGAGAGAGAGAAGGAAACACAGAATCAGAAGCAGGCTCCAGGCTCTGAGCTGTCAGCACAAGGCCTGACACTGGGCTTGAATTCACAAACTGTGAGATCATGACCTGAGCAGAAGTTGGACGCCCAACCAACGCCCAATCAGAAGCAGGCTCCAGGCTCTGAGCTAGCTGTCAGCACAGAGCCCAACGCAGGGCTCGAACCTACAAACTGTGAGATCATGACCAGAGCTGAAGTCAGACGCTTAACCTACTGAGTCACCCAGGAGCCCCTAGACTAGGAGTTTCTTAAAGGTGGGTAATGTGTCTTTCTTGTGTTCTTGGAATATAACTGTATTACCCAAGGTTCTTCAGAGAAACAGAACCAATAAGGTGCGTCTATACATATATAGAGAGAAATTCATTTTAAGGAATTGGTGACTGTGAAGGCTTGGCAAGACCAAAATCTTTAAGATACACTGGCATGATGGAAATTCAGGGAAGAGTTACAGTTTTTCCAAAGTTGGTTTGCCTACAGAATTCCCTCTTCTTCCTAGAAGGTCAGTTTTTTTTTTTTTTCCTATTAGGGCCTTCAACTGATTTGATAAGGCTCTCCTACTTTATGAACGATAATCTGCTTTGCTTAGAGTTGATTTAAATGCTCATTTCATCTAAAAAATACCTTCACAGAGACATCTAGAGTAATGTTTGACCAAATATCTAGGTACCATGGCTTCATTAACACCTAATATTAGCCATCATAACAGATCACTAAATACTTCTTGAGTGAATTAATAAAAATATGAATGAAGTGTATGTAAGCAGTTGAAGGAAATGGCTATGACTAGCTGTGGAAGAAAAGACTCAAGGAAGAAAATATACGTATTTTAAAATGTTGAAGAGCTTGGAGGTACTAGAGATAGTGAGGGAGGGCATGGGCTGAGTTTTCTGTTTGAAACAGAAAACAAGGGGGTAGACAGAAAATTTATATACAAAACAATTGAACCCCTCTTCCCATTTTTTTGCACACACTATCCACTAGGCAGCCACTTTCTAGGTAGGAGTTCAATATATTCTTCTCTGATAGAATTGAATGACTCTAAAGAAATTCAATTGATCCTTGTATCAACAATTTCTTTCATATTCACAAAGCTTGTAATCAGCATTATAGAGTTTCATTTTAAAAAATAAGTAGGTGGGAAAAGATAATGTATCTACCATTTAGAGACAGTGTTAAGTGATTTACATGTATTATTGAATTTAATACTTAAAACAGTCTTATGAGATAAAGTATTAGTAACATCATCTACATTTCTGATGTGTGGAAACTAAAGCTCAGATTAAGAAACTTGTCTAGTTACATAGTTTGTATGTGATTAAGCTAAAATTTAAATCTGACAGGACTGCAAGGAACATAGATTTGGAAGTTAAATGGAAAAAAACTTCAGATTATAATATATCCACTGTTGTGAAGAATTGAAAATAAGATCTTCATGGTTTTATTTTAAAGTGTTTACTTAATATTGGTATACTTACCATTTTCCTAAAGAGGTAGTTTCCAATATAAACCTAACAGTTTATAGAGAAGAGGCAAAATTTACTAAATATTTTGGTGATCTGATTTCTTTTTAGATTGTGGCACTGATTCCCAGTCTTGCATCTATAAATGCTAAGGGATACACAAAAACAATATGAATCTTTTAAAATTGTCTTCAATAGTAAAGAAAACCTAATGAAATTACGTACTTTTTATAAGGCTGTGCAGATGAACCAAAATATTAAGTGTATCAACTCCTGATATATCGTTGAGTCATTTGTGCCAATAAAAATGGTTATCAGTTAGTGGATGGACATTTCTTATTTTAGTTTTACATTGCTTATTTTTTCTCTTCTCCCTATTTTTTTCTTCCACTGGTTTTTTAAAAATTAGAATATAGCATACATATAGAAAAGAGCACTTGGTATTAGTATACAACTTTATTATTACAAAGCAAAAACAAAAAACAAGAAAAAACCCATGCAGTTACCACCCAGAATAAGAGAACATTACTAATGCTCAGAAATCCCCCCTTGTGCTTCCTTCCAGTTGGTAGTATATATTTTTATTGAATATATACCTGGGAATGGTATTAAGCTTTTTTTAAGAGTGCCTATACACATTTACACTTCTAGAAATATGTGAGTGCTTTCCATCATAACCATCATTTAGTATTGTTCGTCTTTTTAACTTAGCTATTCTACCAGGTATATCTTTTTTCATCTGTGGTTTGCCTTTTCACTTTATTAATGTTGTCTTTGGTAAATAGGAATTGTTAATTATTTTTAAACTTTTATTTATTTGTTTTGAGAGAGAGAGAGAGCATGAGCTAGGGAAGGGCAGAGAGAGAGGAAGAGAGAGAATCTCAAGCACTTAAGCAAACATTTAAAATCACTGCTCTATCTCACAAGCCATGAGATCATGACCTGAGCTGAAATCAAGAGTTGAACACTTAACTGGCTGAGCTACCTAGGCTCCCCAGGAATTGTTAATTTTAACTAGTTAAAGGTATCAGTGTTTTTCTTTGTGGTTAGTGCTTTTTGTGTCCAATTTAAGACTTTTTGCCTGCATCAAGGTTATGAGTTATTTCTTTATGTTAACTACTAGAAGTTTTATTAGTCTTTCATAGGTAGATCTATTATTTATTAGGAATTGATTTTAGGAATGATGTGAGGTATATGTCAGTTTTCATTCTCCATATTGATATTCACTTGAACTAGTACCACTTATTGAAAAGATTATCTTTTTCTACCACTCTACAGTGACACTTATAAAATACATATGTTCTGTTCCATTGGTCCATGTATTTATTCTTGTGTAAATATCACACTATTTTTTTCTCTAAATTTTATTTAAATTCTAGTTAGTTAACATACAATGTACTGTTAGCTTCAGGTTTACAATTTAGTGATTCATCACTTACATGTAACACTCAGTATGCTTATCACAACATGGGCCCTCCTTAATACCCATCACCTGTTACACACTGCCACCCCCTTCCTTCCAGTAACCCTCAGTTTGTTCTTTATAGTTAAAAGTCTTTGTTATGGTTTGCCTTTTTCTTTTTTCCTTACTGTAATTTTTTCTTAAAAAATATTTTTAATCTTTATTTTTGAGAGAGAGAGCGAGCGAGCAAAGGAAGGGCAGAGAGAGACACACACAGAATCTGAAGGAGGTTCCCGGATCTGATCTAGGATAGGTTAGAATGGGAAGAAATGGAGAAATGGGGAAGAAAAGAAATCTTTTCAATAAGTGGTACTAGTTCAAGTGAATATCAATATGGAGAATGATAGGGACTTCTGTTGGTTTTTGTTATAATTCTGATGTGATGATGGCTTTGACTAGGTTCGTGACATGGGATGAGAAAGGACAAGTAATAGCAATCTTAACATTTTGATTCATATAGTATTTCATAGCTCATACATTGCTTTTATTTGATCTTTACAGTGATGTTGGTGAGTAGAAGATTTAAAGAAAGGATGAGTTGAATGGAACTATAAAGTTTGGCTTTTAAGTTACTGAGAGATTACAGATGTCACTGACTTACGTGGAGGTTTTCTTTTTTTCCTCTTGTTTAAGAAGGATTACTGAAAATGTGTGTTATCTTCTTCCTTGAACCACCTTTGAATGAAAGAAGAAATATAAAAACAAAAATAAATCAGTGATGATGCTGGAAATCAAGAAGAATGTCCTAAGGAGATCATAATTTACTTATTTGTAAAATTATAGGCTTAGATTAGATTAGGTGATTATATTTTTCAGATTTCTAAACTTCTGTTAATTATATAGACTTGCAAATTCACATCTTTTTGTGGTAATTTATTTCTTAGAAGAGACTTGGGAGAGTAAGTACTAGTATCATACCTTTAACAATTTATTTTTTGACTTATTACTCTTAACACAGTACTACATTTTTTGGGGAAAAGACAATGGAATAAGGGGCAATGGTGTTGAAAATGCTAAGAAAAAAAAATCAACATTTAAGCCAGAATATGAGCCACAGAAATTACCTTACTGCTTGGGGAAGCAAATAAATAAGTCAGTGCAGCTAATTTTAATATAGTAAATCTTAGCTCAAATATGAAGAAAATTGAGTAATGGAATATGGCGGGGAATAAAGTGAATTCTGATAAAAAAAAAGGAAGGATAGATAAGGAAAAAAATGCTTCTCTTGAGTTCTATATTTTGATAAACATATGCTTGGTACTTTTACAATAGAGCTGTAAAAACTACTATAGTGTATTTTTATTTCATACATTTGTATTTTTCATTGGGAAGATCAGACACAGAGGCAAATGGCTTCAATTCCACATCAAATGTTCTTAGGTTCCCAGCAGTAGAAAGCAACTCTAGCTAAGGAAGCAGGAAAAAAATTTATTGGGAAGTTACTGGGTGGTTTACAGAATTTTAAAGTAAAGGGCCGAAAACCAGGCTTAGGGCAGCATTAGGTGTCTAAACAGCAGGGTTTTCCCTTCTTGTCAGAGCTCCAGTTCTGGGACTTGATATTTTCATTCTTAAGCCACTCTACTTTAGGTCTAAATTTTGGAAACCATCTCTCTGGCAGAACTTGGATTATTAGTCATCCCTGTTTATAGGACAGCACAGCATATTGATTTATTGTCCCATCAAGAATAAATACAATAGAGAAGAGAGAGTTCTCTAAAATGCAACAGAGTGCTGTTACCAGAAGAAGGAAGAAGTGAATTATAGGCAGCCAGATCCCACAATGTTTACCATGTGTTCCAAATTGAGGCATAGGTCTAAGTAAAAGAACTTCTGATTTAGATGGAATAAAACCCTCTACCCACCACCACCAAAAACAAAACAACAACCCCCCCACCCCCCAAAAAAAACCAAACAAACAACGAAAGCCTTTTTTGGATGGTTTCTAAGCTAGTTTCTGCTTGTCTACTTTTGCAGCTTCTATTTTTCTTTTTTCTTTTTTAAGTTTATTTATTTTGAGAGAGAGAGAGAGAGAGCGCGCGCACATGTACAAGCAGGAGGAGGGGCAGAGAGAGAGGAGAGAGAGAGAATTCCAAGCACTCTCACTGTGAGTGTGGAGCCTGAGATGGAGCTTGATCTCATAAACCAGGTGATCATGACCTGAGCTGAAATCAAGAGTCAGATGCTTAACTGGCTGAGCCACCCAGGCTCCCCTTCCAGCTTCTGTTGAGTAAGTAGATGACTTCATATGCTTTATGAAGCATTTAAGCATATTCTGGCTTTTCCCCTGCTTCTTACTTTTCTTCAAAGGTATAGTTATATGTAAACAAATTTCCAAAAACTGTGACATGCAGCTTTCACTTGGCTGCTAAGCATTTACAGCTGCCAGGATTCCTCAACTATTCTTTTCCACACTGTCCAGGATGTCTTGGCACTGACTGTTCTGGAACTAAGACCAAGACTGCTCTACTTCTTCAAACACTGTATAAATAACTCATTTTTCCCCTGAGTCCCCTTTTCATATACAGACTTGAATAAAGGTCAGTTAGGAGTCCAGGAGGGCAATCTATAAAGGATGCTGGGGTAGAATAGAAACATGGTACTAGATAGCTCAGTTTTCTGTAATGTGAATAAAATCTATATTTGTCCCCTTTCCCACTAAAGTAGATAGTATCTTGGAGTGGAAAAATTATTATGGTTGGACAGTACACTTCTACTGTGTGAAGTAAGCTTTGAGTTTTATTTAAAGGATGTAGATTTGAAAGGGAAATCAATGATTTGCCTATATAAGACACTCATATACCTGTTTGGTTCAGTTTCTCACACTACTCATTTACAGTAATGCTCCTTGTCTGAAATTGGGGACACAGGTGGTGGTGTGGGAGGGTGGAAAGATCACTAGGCAAAGTATCAAAAGGCAGAAGCTGTGGGCTTAGCCTTAGTTATCTCTACAGATTCCAAATTTGGAAAAGAGGAGTAGAGGAAAGCTGTAGTTGTTCTCTATAGTTGCTCAGGATCTAGGCAGGTTAGAACTAACTTATTAGTGTCTTGAGTGCATTCTTCTGCTTTGAGAAGTAATGATGATATCTAAGGATGAAGACTTTCCTATTTGCAAGACACTGTCTCAGGCTTTTAAAATATGTCATCTAAATCACCTGGCAAGTCTCCAGGGTAGATGATGTTACTTTCATTTCACAGGTCAGGAAGCTGTCCACAGCTAAGAACTCGCCCAAAGTCACACAGCTAGTAATTGCAAAATCTAAATTCAAACCCACATCTTATCTAACTCCAAAGTCCATGCTCCTTCTTTCTTTAAGAATTTTATAATTGATATAAGACCTGTTATTCATCTTTGTATCCTATGTCTAATTCAATACCTGTCACAGAGTATGGTAGGAGGGAAGGTTAAATGAATGTGAGCAAAGGCACAAGATATGAATACTCAGGTATATTCCACTTAGTAATACATAGGCCAGTGTTTTGAACAAGGAGTATGTGAAGGAGAGTTGTGGTGTTATTTTGAAAGTTAAATTGAGGTGAGATCATGAAATCCTTTCTTTGATGATTAGGTCAAAGGATTTTAAATATTTTCAGCAGTCATTGTGAAATCCCTGGAGATTTTTTTTCCATAGGGAAAAAGTCAACAGGGTAGAACTGTGTTTTCCAGCATCAGGAAAAATGAATGGATTTTGGGGATATTGAGATAGAGATTCTAAGGAGATCATTGGCAGGGCCTGGAAATAATGATTGGGCTTTGGAGAGAGGTCAAGGATTGATAAGAAATTTGAGAGACACCCACATAGAAAACCAGAAGAAAAAATCACTCTTTAGAGACTAGTCTATGTATGAATGAGTGAATAAACGGCACAGCTCACAGGAAATACGGTGTTAAGTGTTAGTTCCTCACAAGGTTTGCCTCTATTCCTTGTGACATCTGGGTGTAGGGATAGAGAATTTTGTACCATACTGTTCTTTCCATCTGGTCTAGGAATATTGAGTGAGCTCTCTGGAGACATCTGCTAAGGGAGATGAATCCAGTTTTTCTTTCTCATGTTGGATTCTCCACCTTTACATTTTCTCTCTTTCATTCCCCTTCTCCCCTACTGGATTCTGTTTTCTTACAGTTATTGCTGCAGTAAAAATGTTTAGTGGCATGGTGTGAGGGAAAAATAGAATAAACTGTATTACACTTGGATGTTGAGTTGGAAGATGAAAGCAGTGTATGAGATTAATCTGTTATTCTGTATTAAAATCTTGGTATTTCCCTAAACTTGAATGGTATTTTATATCTTTGATAAGTGAATAACATTCATAGTATTTAGCTGCATTAAGCAAGAAATATGAACAAGCTAGACTACTTAACATTATAGAAAACTTGAGACAATTTTTAGGACATATTTGCATTGGCTGAATAATAATACTCTTGTTCAGGTGACTGTTAGATAAAAAGAAAAATATTTTACAGCATATGAACTGGATTCTTTAGCTGTCTTAAGTCTACCTTTGTGCTTTTTCTTACTGTTGGTATTGTATAAATAACACAGATATTCTGCTTTAAATGTACCTTAGAAAACAGTTTGGTGCCAATTTTGACTATGAAGAGCCTTTCATGTTTTTCCACTCTGAAACTTACTCTGTGCTTTTTTTTTTTAATATCCTTTTAGAAATACAGTCCTGAAATGCTTTGTTTCCTTTTTTATGCATAAGAGCATGCTCATTGGAAGCATATTGTGTGTGAAGATTGTCACTTGTTCAATCTTGTGCACTGATGGTGAGCAGAAAATCTTTTTTAGCCTTTTTCTTTGTAAAAATGATTTTTGCAACACCACTCCAAATATTCAGTGTTAACAGTAAAATTACATCTAGAGCTATTACAAAGAAGAATAAGAGAAAACCATGTTAAAAATGAATAATTCATGTATTTTAATCTTTGGCTGCACTCCTCCACCAGCTTCCTGTTTGGCTACTAAAAAGGGTGCAGTAAAATTCCCCAAAAGTGTTAATTTTTTTTCTGGAACTGCTCCAGTAGCATGTCAAAAGAATTTTGAAAAGAACATTCACTTATGTATAACAGCTTTAGAATACATAATAGGATATATTAGTATGCTTTTAAAAGGATCATGGGTAGAGCATGAAGGATATGAAAGTGTATGAACCCCTTTATTGTTGTTCATGATTAAACCAAAATTGTTTGCATGTGAACAGATTTAATTGTTTACAAAATCTGCATAACACTGTCAACAGAATGAGATGATGGGGGATGGAGGCATAAGAGCTTTTAGCCTGGTTATGATTCATAGATGTTCATCTAATAAATTGCTTTTCCTGGATATAATCTGAAAAAAATAGCAATGAGAACAATTAACTACTTATAGACAGCAAAAATAATTCTGTTGATTCTGTATGTTTCATTATGAGTTAATCTGAATTAGAAGAGTGACAAGACTTAGAAAATGAATAAGGTGTCCTTAGATTCTTTAGGATGGTCAGTGACAGGGTAACCAGAGATATCTCTTTTTAGAGATTGCTCTTCTTAACAATTTGATTTATTATATAAAGGATTTTTTTAAACATTGATTTTCTTCCTTTAAGTGATTATATGAAACTAGGAAAGAGATCAACATGATCATTCTCTCTCAAAACTGTATTTGTTGTTATTTTACAGTTTATACCTTAATACATCTATTTTCAGTTTCTCCCACAGGTGTCACTCTACACTGGTCAAATATGAATACGTCTTTGACAATATGTAGAGTTGTGTTGTTTAGGGAATATGCCTAACAACTGTGGTAGTCTTATTGCTCTCCTAATCCCATCACACATTTGAAACCATTCTCCATGTGTCCTCCAGAGAATTCTTTCTTTCTAATATATAAATTGATTATATCAGTAGACTATTTAAGATTCTTGACTTTCATGACCCCAGCCTTTGCACAGAGTCTTCCCTATGTATGTACGTATGTATGTCAGCAGCCTTATACCTCCCTCTACCTAGAAGATAGTTTTATTTTTGTCTTTCTTTTGTGTCTTTTTTTTGTTTGTTTGTGTCTAGGGGAAAAAAACACTTAAGCACTCATCTCCTTTTTATGAAACCTTCTCCAGACTTTTACAGGCTGATTGGTTCTGTGTTTTTTTGTCTTTTGTGTCTTTGACTGTATATGAGATAGAATTTTTAAAAATATTTATTTATTTTTGAGAGAGAGAGACAGAGCATGAATGGGGAAGGAGCAAAGAGAGAGGAAGACACAGAATCTGAAGCAGGCTCCAGGCTCCGATGCAGGGCTTGAACTCACAAGTTGTGATATCATGACTGAGCTGAAGTTGAAGGCTCAACTGAGTCACCCAGGCACCCCAAGATAGAATTTTATCATAACACTTTAAGCACTTCTCTTTGGTGTCAATGTTTGTGTTTCTCTTCTAAACTCAGAACTCCAGAGAGGAAATCCCAATGAATATTAATCTTGAGGATTCAGGAACACAAGGTCATAATTCCTAGAAATTCTTGGGAATTCCTAAAATCATAAGTTCTTAAAATATTTCCAGCCATCTTTATATCCTATATTCATTATAATGAATATCTAAAATTTTGTATACTATATGAGAAATTTTAAATTTAGTAGTATCATAAAGAACTGCAGCCTCCAGTGAATAGTCAGACACAAGAAAACACCAATGAAACCTCATCAAGATAGAAAGCTTCTGCACAGCAAAGGAAACAATCAATAAAACTAATAAGCAACCGACGGAATGGGAAAAGATAGTCGCAAATGACATATCAGATAAAGGGCTAGTATCCAAAATCTATAAGGAAATCGCCAAATTCCACACCTGAAAAACAAATAATCCAGTGAAGAAATGGGCAGAAGACATGGACAGACACTTCTCCAAAGAGGACATCCAGATGACCAACAGACACATGAAACGATGCTCAGCGTCCCTCCTCATCAGGCAAATACAAATAAAAACCACACTGAGATACCGCTTTTCGCCAGAGTGGCTAAAATGAACAAATCAGGAGACTATAGATGCTGGCAAGGATGTGGAGAAATGGACACCCTCTTACACAGTTGGTGGGAATGTAATCTGGTGTAGCCACTCTAGAATACAGTATGGAGGGTCCTCAAAAAATTAATACTAGAACTCCCCTATGGCCTAGCAATAGCACTGCTAGGAATTTACCCAAGGGATACAAGAGTGCTGATGCATAGGGGCACATGTGCCCCAATGTTCATAGTAGCACTTTCAACAATAGCCAAATCATGGAAAGAGCCTAAATGTCCCATCAGCTGACGAATGGATCAAGAAGATGTGGTTTATCTATACAATGGAATACTACGTGGCAATGAGAAAGAATGAAATCTGGCTATTTGTAGAAATGTGGCTGGAGATTGAGGATGTTATGCTGAGCGAAATAGGTAGAGAAAGACAGATGCCATGTTTTCACTTATAAATGGAACAGGAGAAGCTTAATAGAGGACCATGGGGGAGGAGAAGGGGAAAAATAGTTGGGGAGAAGGAGGGAGGCAAACCATGAGAGACTCTTGAATACTGAGAACAAACTGAGGACGATGGGGGTGGGAGAGAGAGGAAGGGGGGTGATGAGCGTGGAGGAGGGCACTTGTTGGGATGAGCATTGGGTACTATGGAAACAACTTGACAATAAATTATGAAAGAAAAAAAAGAAAACACCAATGAATTTCAAATTACATAACATTCATACTTCCTACCTAGAAAAACTAACAGACCACACAGAATCATGTGGCGAATAGCTACTTACTTTGCTTCCAAAACTTACAGGATTTGTATAAATTATGCATGTAAACATGTTCATATTTATTTTATTTTCAAGAGTGATTCACTCTTAGCAGCATCCAGGGCCATGAATATATACATAACTTGACAACAGCTGCAAACAAGACTGGCCAATTAACTAAATTGTGACCGTCTTTCTTTTATGTTTGCCTGCCCTGTTAGCAGTGTTGACCTGTACCTTCTACTCCTGGTGTTGTGTCAGCTCTTCTACTCTTGCTGCTAGCTTGATGTCTGTATATTCCTTTAGCCAGTGAGGTCTCCATGTTGTTAAGCTTAAATTTTCACAGCAGAATTATAATACTTTTCCTAGTTCTGATTTTCCCTATTTCTTGACTGATTTTTTGGAGGGTGGGGGATTTGGAATTCAGAAAAATACAAATTTTCTAAAAAATGCTGGAAACTCATTCTTGTATGGAAACAATCTCCAATGCTTAGTATATCAGACATTCAGTAAAGTATTTTGAGATATTTCTTAAGTGAATATTACTTTGTAGTCCTAAAGAATCTAACATCGTATCTGGTACATAGAGAAACTTATGATATTTTAATGATTATATCTGTGGTTCTTTTGAATCAGGGTCATGACAAAGTTGAGCATCAGAGTTTAGATTTGATAATTGCCGCCAGAAGTTCCAGGTTACCTTATGTTATTTTGGTGGCTTGGGAGCAGATATCCCTTTTTAGCTAAAATCTAGGAGAAAAGTCTTAAGATGGATAAAACTCACCAAGGACTCCCTGTTTTATGCTTTTGTAGAATTCTATACCTATCTTTTATAGAGTTTGTTTCTATGGCCATTGATTACTTATTTGATTATTTGCTTGATGTTTGAATTCCTGATTGAGCTTTCTAAGGGTGGGGATTAGTTCTTTTATATTTACAGGTGTGATCTTGGAAGGTGCTCATTAACCACAGCACAGGCATGGAAAGGGAAGCTCATTATTTATTGTATGCATAAGTGAATGAAGGAGATGGCAGTGTGAATGAAGAAGAATACCCCAGGATCTGAGACTATTTTATCTAGATCCCTGAGAGATTCTGAAGAACACAGTTTGAAAACCACTAACACATTCCTTGATACAGGCTGAATAACTATGTCAGATGGTCTTGCAAAATATTTTCTCTATGTAGTACTGGTAGTGAAATGTTATTATCCTAATTGTTTACCTTTTACCCTGTCTGTTTTAGTAACATGTTTCATCTTGCCTATTTTAGTAACATGTTTCATTATAAGAGATAGTGCATTATTAATATTGTCATTGTTCCTATTATTTACTTCCTTGTGACCTCTTTATAAAGAGTATTACACCTGTTTCAACTTACTAAGTATTTTTGCTTAAATAATTCCTAAGATATCGTTTTACAATGTTCTTCCAAAATCAGAAGATTAAAAAAATTCCTTGTTTAGATTCTTAGTGTCTCCTCCTTGATTAATGTAACTAGTTTTGTGACATAGAATGGTAGATATATTAATACTTGGGATGCTTTACTTATGTCCTTATTTTATCATGGTGATCAATTGGGGGTAGGGTGAGGGCAGAAAACTTAATTTGGAAAAGTTGAACTAAAAGGAATTAGATGCCAGAAAAGGCATCTAATCTTCTGAATAGGTATTTTAGATTAAAATTCCCTGAACATGTTATCATTAAGACTTTCCTCAACTTGTTTTCATTGTTTCTAATACGGAAGACCAAGCCAACATACTAGTTTTCTGTATTCTTTTTTTTTAAATGTTTATTTTTGAGAGACAGAGAGAGTGAGCATGAGCAGGGAAGGGCAGAGAGGGAGACACCGAATCTGAAGCAGCTCCAGGCTCTGAGCTGTCAGCATAGAGCTGGACATGGGGCTCGAACTCACAAACTGAGAGATTATGACCTGAGCTGAAGTTGGATGCTTACCGACTGAGCCACCCAAATGCCCCTAGTTTTCTGTATTCTGATGATTTCTACGGTATCAAGTGATCAAGATTAAAAAAAAAAAAACCAGTTTAGTTCCACACAGGACTGGTTTCTGGAGCTGGAAAATGTATGGGTGGAAAGCAGCTACTCAGTCAGAATATGTGGTTGTTATCACGGAAAACTAAAAATTATACTTAGAGTGAAAATGTAGATGTTTCATTAGTACAGATTTTTATTGCAAGTCAAATAGGAAGTAGAATGGAAGAGCATATTATTGAATCTTTTGTACTCTTTAATTTTCATTGGGTTTTTTCAGGTTTTTAATTTCTTTTAGCTGTGGGGAACTTGATCTAGTGTTTATATTTGTGGCTGATTTAGAGTATATTGAACTAGCTAAGAAGAATTTTCCCCATACGTATTTGTCAAAAGCAAAAAAAAAAAATCTATCAGTTTTGAACTTGACAACAGAATCTTCACTGAAAAAGAGCAATCAAACACATTTAATCTACTCATACAAAATTAACTCTAACCCTTAAGTCACTTAACATAATCGGTATATTTCTGCTTAGGATTGTAAAATCTTCCAACTATTTTGTAAAGATTTAAAACGGAAGACAAAGGGTTGGCTCAGTCACCTAAGTGTCTTTCATGACTCTTGGTTTTAGGTCAGGTCATTATCTTGGGATTTTGTGAGTGAAAGCCAGGTGTAGGGCTCTGCGCTGGCAGGACGGAACCTGCTTGGGATCCTCTCTATCCCTCTCTCTCTGCCCATCCCCCACTCCCTCTGTCTCTCTCTCTCTCTCTCTCAAAATAAATAAACATAAAAAGGAAGACAAAAATACCTATTTAATATTTATAAAAACAATTATTGATGTCTTTTGCATATTGAAAATTTGAGTTAGATGATAGAGAATTCGGTTTACTTTGAAGTTATACATTTAAAATAAATGCTATAGCAAGAAGATGGGACTTCCAGGTTACTAGGGGACTTAAGATAAATGTTAGAGAAAATAAAGAGTTTATAAAAATAACCCAGAGATGACAAATGGACTTTTTAAATCTATATTTTTATGTTGAGGGGAAGGACTAGAAAAAGCCCCTATACTAGGCACTACTCACTGGCAGCTTCTTGTACCATTGAGTTAAGCAGTCTACACATTTAATGCAATCCTTATCAAAATCCCAACAGTATTTTTCACAGAACTAGAATAAAATGTATATGGAGCCATAAAAGACCCCGAATAGCCAAAACAATCTTGAAAAATAAAAGCAAAGTTGGAGAAATCACAATCCCAGATTTCAAGATATACTACAAAGCTGTACTAGTCAAAACAGTATAGTACTGGCACAAAAATAGACACACAGATCAGTAGAACAGAATAGAAAACCCTAAAATCATGATTACATGGTCAATTAATCTTTGACAAAGAAAGCAAAAATATGCAATAGGAAACAGTCTCTTCAACAAATGGTATTGAGAAAACTGGACAGCTATATGCAAACTAATTAAACTAGATCACTTTCTAATACCATGCAGAAAAATAAGCTCAAAATAAATTAAAGACCTAAATGTGAGACCTGAAACAATAAAAATTCCAGAAGAGAGCACAGGCAGTAATTTCTCTGTCATTGGTCATAGGAACATATTTCTAGATTTGTCTCCTGAGGCAAGGAAACAAAAGCAAAAATAAACTATTGGAACTATATCAAAATAAATACCTTCCACAGCAAAGAAAACAGTCAACAAAATTAAAAGACAGCATACTGAATGGGAAAAAATATGAAAATGACATATCCAATAAAGGCTTATTAGCTCAAATATTTAAAGAACTGATACAGCTTAACACCAAAAAACCCCCACAAATAATCTGATCAAAAATGGGCAGAAAACATGAATAGATATTTCTCCAGAGAAATGGCCATCCAGATGGCCAACAAACACTTGAAAAGATGTTCAACATCACTCATCATCAAGGAAATGCAGATCAAAACTCCAATGACATATCACCTCACATCTGTCAAAATGGCTAAAATCAACAACACGAAAAACAAGTGTTGGGGAAGATGTAGAGAAAAAGTAACCTTCAGATACTATTGGTGGGAATGCAAACTGGTGCAGCCACTGTGGAAAACAGTGTAGAGGTTCCTCAAAAAATTAAAAATTGAGTACCATATGACTTAGTATTGCCAATACTGGATATTTATCCAAAAAAATGAAAACACTAATTTGAAAAGATATATACACTCTTATGTTTATTGCAGCATTATTTATAATAGCCAAGTGATGGAAGCAGCTCCAGTCACCATGGATAGATGAATGGATAAAGGCTGCAGAAGTTATCAACCATATGTTATATTATCTTATATAATATTATATTATCTTGCTGAATCTGTAAGAAATTATTTGCAATGAAATCAGTAAACTTAAATCACTGTTGATAATATGGTTGTCAGATATAACATAATTATTAAGAAATGTTTCTGAAATGTCATAAAGAGGAAATAATACTACAGCATTAAAATTCCAAATTATTTGATAAGACTTTGGGGTGAAAGTAAGAAGAGAAAGATGCAAATTATGCTTTGTTAAAGGTGAACATAGTTATAATCTAATTCTTGACATCAATAAGAAATACTGGTTTAATGTATTTGTAAAAACTAAAGGATTAATGATGTAATAGAAATAAAATGTTAAGGAAAATTTTTGAAAGAGGAATAAAGAAATGAAAAAATCTTAATTATAAAAACTGAAGAATTAGTACAAAGAACAGGAAAGGATAATAATGACTATATAAAATTCAGTCACAAGAATAATACCTGGTGTGAACACATTAAAAGACAAAGCTTCTCAGATTGTAGACCAAAAAAATCCAACTACAGTTATGACTGTTTGTAAGAGATGTGGCCAACATAAAATGATATAAGGAAAAGAAGTGTATAGTCGACACCATACCAGTTAAATGAAAAGAAAGAGAATGCTTAGGTAGCAATATTAATAGCCAACAAAATATAATTCAAGATGAAGAGCATTAAATTATATTAGGCTATAATTTTTTGGTAATAAAATATGTAATCTATTAAGATGATACATCATTCTTTTGCTTAACTGAAAAACATAACAAAACATGTGAAGTAAATTTAGAAATACAAAGAAAATTTTGTAATAGTTCATAGTCTTTCTCTTCCTGTTCTCCACCATGGTGCAGGGTCAAGATGAAAAGGATAACCCCTTGCAGGAACTTTGCATCTGCAAGCTTTGCCTCAACATCTGTGTGGGGGAGTGGAGAGACTGACTTAGGTGGCTAAGGTGCTGGAGCAGCTTACAGGCCAGACCCCTGTGTTCTCCAAATCTAGATGCACTGTTAGATCCCTTGGCATCAGGAGAAATGAAAAGATTGACATCCACTTATAGTCCTTGGGGCTAAAGCAGAAGAAATCCTGGAGAAAGGTTTAAAGGTGCAGGAGTTTGCGTTAAGAAAAAGTAACTTCTTCAGTGCTGGAATACTAGGAGCACACCTGTCTGGGGATCACATATGACCCAAGCATTGGTATCTATGGCCTGGACTTCTTTGTGGTGCTGAGTAGGTCAGGTTTCAGCATCACAGACTAGAAGCACAGGACAGGCTGCATTGGGACCAAACACAAAATCAGCAAAGAGGAGGTGATGCTCTGGTTCCAGCAGAAGTATGATGGGATGATGGGATCATCCTTCCTGGCAAATAAATTACTGTTTCTATCCAAAAAGCCAACTTTTCAGTGAAATGTGGAAAAAAAAATTCAATCACAGTGATATACTCTGTATGGTAACATTTCTTAGATTTTGATGATGAAGTAGAAAAGCTAAGGGTATAGATGGTATGAATTATGCAAGTAGTAAGTTTTAAAAATATACATCTCATCTTTAAGAACAGAGAATATACTTTTTAGTGCTTATGTAACATAAGAAAACTACATCCTTGTTTTCAAAGAACATCTAAAGAAATTTGAAGTTTAATAGTTATTCTCTCTGACTATAAGTGGTAAAACTAGAAATATATCATTAAGAGACAACAAATTTAAGTACTTATAAATTTAAAATCAAGCACTAATTTTCAGGGTAAAAAGGAAATAACAGGGAATTTTATAAACTATATATAATAATTGAAATGAAAATATGAGTTTTTAAAACCTAAGTGATGTGGACAAAACCATACTCAGCAGAAAAGTGATAGTCTGTTATGCTTTCACTTTCAAATAGGAAAGATTAAAATAAGCACTCGACTAAAGAGCTAGAAAAAAGAGTGCAATAATAATTGATGAATTGTTAAGAACAGAAAATAGTATATTAGTAAACAAGTACATGAATAAGTAACTCATCTGATATTTGACAAAAATAAAGATAACTATATCTTTGAACATGACAATAAAATAGACACTCCTAGGCAAACTGAAAGAAAAAATAATACAGAACATTAGGAATGAGAATGGTGATAGAATTGCAAATATAGAAGATAATAAATATAAAAATATGTAGTTTTTATTCAATGAGAAAACATAAGTAGAAATAATTGATTTCTTAAAAAATGTCAATTATGGAATTCATGCATGTCAATGTTGACTGTATTGATAGATCAATAACCATAGAACACATTGGAAATTGTAAGTATTTACAGAGTGCTAGTTCTAGATTATTTTACATGTGTGTTCTTTCAAATTTTCAGATAACACTTTAATTTCTGTTAGTTGATTAGAAAAAGAAAACTCTTCAGTTTACCTAACTCTGTTATCAGATTGAGATGAGAGAGATAAGAAAATTGGAGACCAATTTTATATATGAATGAGGATGCAAAATCCTAAATTACAAATAGCAACCCAGTATCATATTAAAAATATGTATACCATAGGGAGACAGATTTAATTGTGGGAGTGTAAAGATGATTCTTATCAGGAATTGAATATGTTAATGTATTAAAAAGGAAAATCTATGTAGTCATAATTTTATCCTAAATTAACAAACCATAGCAGCATTCTGGATTACTCTTTCTACAGAAAGATTACTGATGATTACTCTGTGTCATGAACTGAGCAAACACTTTACATGGACTATCTAATGTAATCTTAAAAACCCTATGAAGTAGCTAGTACTGGTATGCTCATTTTATAGATATGGAATCTGAGGCACAGTGTGGTTACATAATCTTACCAAGGTCATGCAGTTAGAGATGGAACCAGCATTTGAACTTTGGCAGTTTGAATCCTGGATCTATTTTTATCTATTATGTTATTCGTTTTCTTTTTGTTTATTACTGTAAGAACAAAAGCTTCCATTAATGTGGCAAAAAGATATCCATGAGAATCCAGCAGCAAAGATCATACCAAATGGTGAAATCCTACCGGACATGCCATAACATTCATCAATAAGACAAGAATTATCCTCTCATTATTTTAGTGGTTCTAGTCAATGCATTTGCTTATGGGGAAAAAAAATCCAGTATAAGGTCAGCTGATTAACAGTTCCATCTGCAACCTGAAATCCTCCTTGCTATGAAACATAACATATTCACATACTCCAGGGATTAAGTGTAGATATCTTTAGGATACCACTATTCTGCCTAGTGCAGTATCTTTGGAAATATTGTCACCTAAGAAGAGAACTGGAATAAGAAGGACAATTGCCACCAAAATCAGTGTTTGCATAATAGTGAGAGATTAATCTGCCTTGTGAATTGATTTATTTTTCAGAAATTATATCCAGATAGAGAAGAGAAAATGAGGGCTGGGAGAATGTTTTATACTTTCAGACCTAATGACAAAGTTGAAACTGTGTTGAAATAGATGTTCTAGTTCTCATATTTTCTTAACTCTGGTTCTCTGTATGGGTACAGATTCTTTCTCATAATCTAAAATGCTGTCTTGTGGCATATATTATCTATATAGTAGAGAGATCATAAGTTGTGTGATTATAACTCAAGGAGTTATTTCTCCTCACAGTTGACCAGTTCTGGCTTGCTGTGTAAATATTATTGAAATTTGCATCAAGTGATTCAAGGCGCATATTATTCATTAGAAAATACTTGGTTAGTGGGGCGCCTGGGTGGCTTAGTCGGTTAAGCGTCCGACTTTCGCTTAGGTCATGATCTCGCGGTTCGTGGGTTCGAGCCCCGCGTCGGGCTCTGTGCTGACTGCCAGCTCAGAGCCTGGAGCCTGTTTCAGTCTGTGACTCCCTCTCTCTCTGACCCTCCCCTGCTCACGCTCTCTCTCTCCTAGAAATAAATAAAACATTTAAAAAAAAAAAAAAAAAAAAAAAAAAAAAAAAGAAAATACTTGGTTAGTGTAATTTTAGCTATAGTGTTCCCTTTGTAAACTTACTTATGTAAAGAGTGCATTTATAGTCTCCAGTGTGACTAGGTAGTAGGTCTATTACATAGCTTTGCTTAGAAGATGACAAATTGTTAAATTTTCTGTGACTGAATCAAATGGGCACTTATTACAAAGATAGGTCAGAGAGTTTCCTATATTTTTCACACAGTTTCCCTAATTAAACACAATTTTTATTTTATTTTATTTTATTTATAATTTATTGTCAAATTGGCTAACATACAGTATGTAAAGTGTGCTCTTTGATTTTTGATGTAGATTCCCATGGTTCATCACTTTCATCCAACACGTAGTGCTCATCCCAACAAGCGCCTCCTCAATGCCCATCCATCACCCATTTTTCCCTTTCCCTCACTACCCATCAACCCTCAGATTGTTCTCTATATTTAAGAGTCCTTTAAGGCTTGCTTGCCTCCATCCGTCTCTGTAACTATTTTTTTTCCCCTTCCCTTCCCTCATGGTCTTCTGTTAAGTTTCTCAAGATCCACATATGAGTGAAAATATATGATATCTGTCTTTCTTTGACTGACTTATTTCACTCAGCATTATACCTTGCAGTTCTATCCACGTTGCTGCAGATGGCATGATTTAATTCTTTCTCATTGCCAAGTAGTATTCCATTATGTATATAAACCACATCTTCTTTATCCATTCATCAGTTGATGGACATTTAGGTTCTTTCCATGATTTGGCTAGTGGAAAGTGATGCTATAAACATTGGTGTACATGTGCCCCTATGAATCAGGACTCCTGTATTCTTTGGATAAATTCCTAGTAGTGCTATTCCTGCATCATAGGGTAGTTCTATTTTTAATTTTTTGAGGAAACTCCATACTGTTTTTCAGAGTGGCTATACCAGTTTGCATTCCCACCAACAGTGCAAGAGGGTTGTTAAACACAATTTTAGTAGCTTTTTTGGTAGATTTCATAGGGTTTTCAACATTCATGATTGTTATTTTCAAATAAAGAAATTTTCTTCTTTACAGTCTTTTTTATTTTTTATTTTTTAAAAATATTTTTATTTATTTCTAGGAGAGAGAGAGACAGCGTGAGCAGGGGAGGGTCAGAGAGAGAGGGAGATACAGACTCCGAAACAGGCTCTGGGCTCTGAGCTGGCAGTCAGCACAGAGCCCGACGTGGGGCTCGAACCCACGAACCACAAGATCATGACCTAAGCGAAAGTTGGACGCTTAACCGACTAAGCCACCCAGGCGCCCCTACAATCTTTTTTTTAAAAAATATTTTTATTTATTTCTAGGAGAGAGAGAGAGAGAGACAGCGTGAGCAGGGGAGGGTCAGAGAGAGAGGGAGATACAGACTCTGAAATAGGCTCCAGGCTCTGAGCTGGCAGTCAGCACAGAGCCCGCCGCGGGGCTCGAACCCGCAAACCGCAAGATCATGACCTAAGCGAAAGTCAGACGCTTAACTGACTAAGCCACCCAGGCGCCCCCTTTCTTTACAATCTTGATGCCATTTATTTCTTGTAATTGATTTCTAGCCACTACTTTGGTCAGAATCTCTAGTATATTTCTTGTAGTGGTGCTGGTTACAGTGTACTTAATGGTGGTACATGACATATTTAGGTTCCCTAAGCCTCTCCCCTTCTTCAGGGAGTCTGAGATGGAATCTGCTGAGGATGGAAGATTCTCAGTGTGTTGGGAGATTGAGCTGGGTCAAATGCTACCCAGCAGCTGAGGACCTCTCTCTTTTTCTTATGTTCTTGCTGAGACTGATGGCCCAGGGGGCACTTACTCCTTGGAGCCCATGTAGACCATAAGGTCCACTGACCTGTTGTAGCCAAATTCATTGTCTTTGATTAGGAGATAAGCTTGACAAAGTGGTCTTTGAAGGCAGTGCCAGTCCCATCTTTAAAGGTAGAGGAGTGGATGTTATTCTTAAAGTCACATGTGGCAACCTGGTCCTCAATGTAATCCAGGATGCCTTTAGGGGGCCTTCCTTTGCCTACTTCACTACCTTCTTTGTGTTATCACATTTGATAGCTTTTTCTAAACAACAAGCCAGAATCATGGCCATCACTTTGATAGTGGGGACAGAGAAGGCTGTGAGTGTGTTTCCCATTCAGTTCAAGGTCAGCCAAAAAAAAGGATGACCTTGCTCACAGCCTTGGCAGTGCCTGTAGATGCAGGAATAATGTTCTGGGCAGTCAATGCTACAGTTTCTCAGAGGCGTCATCCATGGTAAGTCTTCTGGGTGAAATGATGGCGTGGAATGTAGTCATGAATTCCTCCATAATCCCAAATTGTCATGGATGACATTGGGGAATCCAAGTAGTTGGTGGTGCAGGAGGCAGTGCTGATGACAATATTAAGGGAGTTGTCATACTTCTCATGGTTCATGCTGATCCTAAACATAGGAGCATCAGCAGAAAGGGAAGAGATGAGGACCCTTTAGGCTCTAAGCCTTAAGTGAACTCAAACCGTCTCTAAGGTACTAAAGGTACCAGCGGACTCCATAGTATTTTCAGAACCAGCTTTACTCCATTTTGATGTTGGTGGTATCTGGTTCCTGGAAGATGAAGATGGATTTTTCATTGATGACAAGCTTCCCACTCTCAACCTTGACTATGCTATTGAACTTTTCATGGGCGGAATCATACTGGAACACAGACTGTATATTTGAGGTTAGTGAGGAGTCATTGATAGTTTGAATATTTATTTTGTCAGAGTTAAAAGCAGCTTGTCTCAGGGATAATGTAGAAGAGGATGCAGCTGTCTGTGAAATGAAGAGGTGCAGAGAGCTTTCAGTTACAGTGTTGAATAGAATTTTTGAGAGTAGACATCCTTGCCTTGATCTTAAGGAGAAAGCATTCAGTCTTTCATCATTAAGTGTGATGTTAGCTATAGATTTTTTATAGATGCCTATTACCAGGTTGGTAAAGTTGTCTTCTATTCCCAGTGTAACAGTTTTCATTAGGAATTGATGTTGGATTTTGGCGAGTTCTCTTTCTGTATTTGCTGAGATAATCATATGACTTTCTTTTTTATAGTCTTTAAATATTGTAAATAATGAATGTTAAAACAAACTTGCATTCCTGAGATAAACTAAATTTCATAGTGGTATAATATGCCTTTTACATACTGTTGGATTCAACTTGCTAAAATATTGTTCGTAAGCAATATATTGATCTGTTGTTATCTTTTGTCGTATATTTTTGTTTTCATAGAATGCTAATCCTGTAGGCATTATTTGTGCCTCTTCAGTATTTTGGAACCATTTTTGTAGAATTGGTATTATTTCTTCCTTAAGAAGTTGGCAGAATTTCTGTTGAAGCCATATGGGCCTAGAGGTTTTGTTTTATGGAAAATGGTTTTTATTTTTCAGAATTTCTTTTTTTATTTTAAAATACTGACAATTATGCTCATTTATTTGATTTTTTTAGTAACTCACTTTATCATACCTTTTATCATATCCAAAGCATTTTTATCTAAAAAGCTCATTTTTTGCTCCTTATAATTCAGTAGTTTGATCCAGTTAAATTATATAAAAAGTTCAACTGATAAACAGGCTTGACTTTTAGTACGGTTGAAACTTTTTTGAAAAAGTTTATTTTTATTTCAAGTTTTTAATTAAATTCTAGTTGGTTAATGTTGTGTAATATTGGTTTCAGGAGTAGAATTTAGTGATTCATCACTTTCATATAAAACCCAGTGCTCATCACAAATGCCTTCCTTAATGCCCACCACCCATTTAGCCCATCCCCTGGTCACCTCCCCTTCAGCAAACCTCAGTTTGTTCTTTATAGTTAATAGTTTCTTACAGTTTGCCTCCTCTTTTTTTTTTCCTTCCCCTGTGTTCATTTGTTTTGTTTCTTAAATTACACATATGAGTGAAATCATCTGGTATTTGTCTTTCTCTGACTGACTTATTTCACTCAGCATAATACTGTCTGTTCACCCATGTTGTTGGAAATGGCAAGATTTCATTCTTTTTGGTGGCTGAGTAATACTCCATCGTATATATATACCAGATCTTCTTTAACCATTCATCAGTTGATGGACATTTGAGCTCTTACAGAAAGCTATTTGGCTACTGTTGATAATACTGCTATAAATATCAGGGTGTAGTGCCTGAGTGGCTCAGTCAGTTGAGCATCCTATTCTTGATTTGGGCTCAGGTCACGATCAAGTTGATTAGTGGTATCATTGAGGCCTTATATACTCTTATTATTTTCTCTGTACTTTCTATTAATTATTAAATGACACATGTTGAAATCTCTAAATATAGATGAATAAGTCAATTTCTTTGAATTTCTGTGAGCTTTTGTGTCATGTTTTTTGAAGTTCTGTTATTTGATGCAAAAAAACTGATTTAGGATCATTATGTCCTCTTTGTAAATTCACCTCTTTATTACTATGAAATGCCTTTCTCTATCCCTTGCTCGGACTAGGTTTTGCTCTGAAATGTAGTTTGTTATATAGTTATTCAGCTTTCTTTTCATTAGTGTTCATGTGACTTTTCTGCCCTTTTACTTTTTATCTATTTGTGTCTTTCTATTTAAAGTAGGTTTCTTATAGTGAGCATTTAGTTGGGTCATAGTTGTTTTTTGTTTGTTTTTGTTTGTTTTTTTAAATCCAGTCTGACAGTTTTTCCTTTTTAACTGAAGTGATTAAATCATTTACAGTTAATGTGATTATTGATGTGGTTGTATTTAAATCTACCATCTTACTGTGTACTTCCTTTTTATTACATCTATTCTTTGTTCCCCTTTTCTGCTTTTTTTTCTTTTGCCTCTTTTGGATTATTTTTTAAACGATTTCATAGATTAGTTTAAATGAATACCTTGTGTTTAACATTTTTTTCATTTATGGCTTATTAATTAAAATAATCTTTTAATTTTTTTATTCATATAATTTGGCACACATTTGTTAAACAGCTAATTGTTTTCAGTGTTTAGAGGAAGAATTTTGTAGTAGGTGAGTCTTATTTGAGCATTGGAGAAAGGGTAAGATATAATTACTTAGAGATTTTATTATGAGTTAGGAGAAGGCCATGAATAAAGGCACCAGGTAGAGCTTATTGAGCAGAATTGGATGAACTTAGCAGGAGGAACAAAAGTACAAAAACTCTGAGAATATGATAGGAAATTGAAAATGCTTCAAAGATCGATTTTTAAAAATGGAATGTTAAAAGCCTAACATTCTCAATGAAATTGTAAAGCATATGCACATTTTATCACTTTTCCTGGTTTAACTGTCACTTTTTAAATTCTCAGGAGGTAAAGTACCGTTAAAAAATAATTGTATTGAAATAAAGTTAAGGTCAAAATAAAGTTAACACCTGATTGTCTAATTATATTTGGGTATTAATTTCCCCAAGACCTTCTTCATTATCAAATAAATTGTTTAATTCTCACCTAACTTGATCTCTTCATTTCTTTTTGAAATAATTTCCTGTTTAAAATTATGTAACAACACATTCTCTTGGCTATATTTCTACTCCTGGACATTTCAGTACCCTTATAACCTTTTCTTCTGCTAGACCCTTAAATATTGTTAATTATTCATGGTTTTCATGTCTGTCCTACCTTTCTCTCATTTTCCTTTTTCTCACTAGATGTTTTATAGAGGTTCTCTGGGAGTTTCAGTGAGGGCTGGGGGTTTTCTGATTTTGAATTGCTTTATACTTCAAGCTATCTACCCATCTCAGGGTTGATTTTTTTTTTAACCAGATGCCAATACCAGCCTTTGAGAGATTTCACCTTGCCTGCATATAAAAATTTTTTCCTTGAAATATTTTGAATCTCGATTTTGGCCTCCCTCTTACAGAGTCTGGTATCAGGTACTCCTATCATTTTACCTTTTTAAAAAATAATTTCTTCTACCAATTCTCTGTATTCCAATATTATAAATGCTGGTACTGTGTACTAATAATACCCTAAGAGCTTTATAGGTATTGATTCTTTTGGTCTCACAACACTCTAAGGTAGTACTATTAGTATTATCTCTATTTTATGCTTGAGGAATTGAAGTTCAGAAAGGTTAAATACCTTATCCAGGGCTACTTCCAACAAGTAATAGAGCCATATTTGAACTCAGGTAGTCTAACTTCAGAGCCATGCTTCTAACTATATATTTTTTATAGTCTTCTAGAATGCCTTACTTACTTGTGAGTATGTTAGATACTTACAATTCAGTATCTCAAACCTCAAGTCATTGTTTTTGCTCTCCATCTACACTGTCTTCCTCCAGGCAGATATGCTTTTTATTCATATTTTAGTTAACATTATTATTTTTTTTCTGGTCATCTAACCTTGCAAACTGAATCATTCTAGACTACTACTTCTTCCTTTCTTCTTTTGGTCCCTGTATCTTACTGATTTATCCTTTTCATTAACTATTGAATAAGTGTATTCTACTCGTTTTCATTGTCCCTCCTTAGTTTAAGTCTGTTATTATCTCTCATTTGGAATAGTTTTTCATTTCTTCTCAGAGAAGCCTGTATGCTAGGTGGAATCACATTTATCTTACTGCTTTTTAACTGCTTATGTTTCTTTCTTCTCCATTAGACTATTCTTATAAATATGGATCCTGAAATATGGTTTTGTACTCTCAATGCCTAACTTAATATGTAGTATACAATGAATATTTTTTGAATACTTAAATTATCTTGTCATTAGACATTAGTTTTTTTATTTAAATTTTTAATTTTAATTCCAGTATGATTAATGTCAAGTGTTGTATAGTTTCAGGTGTACAGTATAGTGATTCAGCAGTTCTGTGCATTACTCAGTGCTTATCATGATAAGTGTACTCTTTTTTTCATGAATATAATTTTTTTGTCAAATTGGCTTACATGCAAACCCAATACTCATCTCAAAAAGTGCCCTCAATGCCTCTCACCCATTTTGATAAGTGTACTCTTAATCGTCTTCACTTATTTCATCCATCTTTAATTCCACCCCCCTCCCCACCTCTGGTAACTGTCAGTTTGTTCTCTGCAGTCAAAAGTCTGTTTATTGGTTTGTCCCTTTTTTTCTTTGCTCATTTTTATTTTTTAATTTTTATTTATTTATTTTAAATGTTTTATTTATTTCTAGGAGAGAGAGAGAGAGACAGCGCGAGCAGGGGAGGGCCGAGAGAGGGAGTCACAGACTGAAACAGGCTCCAGGCTCTGAGCTGACACTCAGCACAGAGCCCGACGTGGGGCTCGAACCCACGAACCGCGAGATCATGACCTAAGCAAAAGTTAGACGCTTAACCGACTAAGCCACCCAGGCGCCCCACTTTGCTCATTTTTTAAAAAATTACACATATGAGTGAAATCATATGGTATTTGTGTTTCTCCAGTGACTTATTTTCACTTAGCTCTCTAGATCCCATCCATGTTGTTGCAAATGGCAAGAGTTCATTTTTTTTTTTTTTTACAAATAGTTTATTGTCAAATTAGTTTCCACATAACACCCAGTGCTCATCCCCACAAGTGTCCTCCTCCATGCCCATCCCCCCCTACCCCCACATCCATCGGTCCTCAGTTTTTGTCAGCATTCAAGAGTCTCTCATGGTTTGCCTCTCTCCCTTTCCCCCACCATTTCCCCCTTCTTCTCCCCTTTGTTCCTCCATCAAGTTCCTCCTAATCCTCCTATACGTGCAAACATATGGTATTTGTCCTTCTCTGCCTGATTTATTTCACTCAGCATAACACCCTCAAGGTCTATCTATGTTGCTACACATGGCCAGATTTCATTGTTTCTCATTGCCATGTAGTATTCCATGGTATAGATAAACCACATCTTCTTGATCCATTTGTCTGTTGATGGACACTTAGGCTCTTTCCATGTTTTAGCTATTGTGGAGAGTGCTGCTATGAACATTGGGGTACATGTGCTCCTATGCATAGCATTTCTGTATCCCTTGGGTAAATTCCTAGCAGTGCTATTGCTGTGTCATAGGGGAGTTCTACTGTTAGTTTCCTGAGGAACCTCCACACTGTTTTCCAGAGGGGCTGTACCAGTTTACATTCCCACCAACAGTGTAGGAGGGTGCCCGTTTCTTCACATCCTCGCCAGCATCTAGAGCTCTCTGATTTGCTCATTGTAGCCACTCTGACTGGCGTGAGGTGGTATCTCAGTGTGGTTTTGATTTGTATTTCCCTGATGAGGAGGGATGCTGAGCATCGTTTCATATGTCTGTTGGCCATCTGGATATCCTCTTTGGAGAAGTGTCTGTTCATATCTTCTGCCCATTTCTTCACTGGGTTGTTTGTTTTTCAGGTGTGGAGTTTGGTTGAGTTCCTTATAGATTCTGGATATTAACCCTTTATCTGATATGTCATTTGAAACTATCTTTTCCCATTCCGTTGGTTGCCTATTAGTTTTGTGGGTTGTTTCCTTTGCCGTGCAAAGAGTTCATTTTTTTATGACTGAGTAATATTCCATTATATGTATATACCACATCTTCTTTATCCATTCATCAATTGATAGACATTGTGCTCCTTCCATAGGTTTAGTAGCTTTTGAAAATGCTGCTATAAACATTGGGGTGCATGTATCCCTTTTAATCTGTATTTTTATATCCTTTCGATAAATACGTTTTGGTACAGTTGCTGGTTCTTAGGGTAGTCGTATTTTCAACTTTTTGAGGAACTTCCATACCATTTTTCCCAATGGTTGCACCACTTTGCATTCCCATCAACAGTGCATGAGGATTTCTGTTTTTCAGCATCCTCACTAACACTTGTTTCTTCGGTTGTTGATTTTAGATATTCTGACAAGCGTGGGGTGTTATCTGTTTGTGATTTTTTAAAGTTTTGTTAACGTTTATTTTTTGAGAGTGAGAGGATTCGTGAGGGGTAGAAAGAGGGAGACAGAGGATCCAAAGCAGCCTCTCTGCATTGAACACAGAGCCCCATGCAGAGCTTGAACTCACAAACTGTGAGATCTGAGCTGGAATCAAGAGTCAGCTGCTTAACCAACTTAGCCACCCAGGAGTCCCTCATTATGGATTTTAATTGTATTTCCCTGATGATAAGTGATGTTGAGTATCTTTTCATGTCTCTTTTGGCTATCTGTATGTCTTCTTTGGAGAAACGTCTGTTCATGTCCTTTTTCCTTTTTTTAGTTTTTCTTTAGAGAGACAGCATGAACAGTGGACAAGGGCAGAGAAAGAATGAGAATCCCAAGCAGTCCCCACACTCAGGATGGAGCCTGAAATGGGGCTTGATTCTACTACCCTGGGGTCACGACCTGAGCTGAAATCCAGTGGATGCTTAATTGATTGAGCCACTCATGAGCTCATCTTAATTGGATTATTTTATATTGCATTATTTGTGTTTTCTTGGTGTTGACTTGTATCAGTTCTTTAAATATTTGAGTAGTAAGTCTTTATCATTTGCAAATGTCTTCTCCCACTCAGTATATTGTCTTTTAGTTTTGTTGATTGTTTTCTTTACTGTGCAGAAGCTTTTTTTTTTCTTGATGTAGTCCCAATAGTTTATATTTGCTTTTGTTCTCCTTTCTTAAGGAGACCTATTTAGAAAAATGTTGCTATGACCAATGTCAGAGAAATTACTTTCTGTCCTCTCTTCTAGGATTGTTATGGTTGCAGGTTTCACGTTTAGGTCCTTAATCTATTTTGAGTTTATTTTTGCATATGGTATAAGAAAGTGATCCAGTTTTATTTTTTTACATATAGGTATCTAGATTTCCCAGCACCATATTTTGAAGAGACTTTTTTTCCTCATAGCATATTTCTGCCTTCTTTATAGAACTTTAATTGGCCATGTTATTGTGGGTTTATTTCTGGGTTTTGTATTCTGCTTTGTTGATGTATATGTGATTTTGTGCCAGTACCATACATACAAAGCTGTAGCTTTGTAATACAAGTTTGAGTCTGGAATTGTGCTTCTTCCAGTTTCCTTCTTCTTTTTCAAAGTTGCTTTGTCTACTCAGGCTCTTTTGTGGTTCCATACAAATTTTAGGATTATTTGTTTTAGTTCTGTGAAAAATGAATGCTGTTGGGATTTTAATAGGGATTCCATTAAATGTGTAGATTGCTTTCAGTAGTATAGACATGTTAGTAATGTTTGTTCTTCCAGTCCATAAGCATGGAATATCTTTCCATTTCTTTGTGTTGTCTTCAATTTCTTTCATCAATGTATTGTTTTCAGAGTAGAGGTCATTCACCTTTTTGGTTAAGTTTATTCTTACATATTGTATTATTTTTGGTGCAGTCATTAATGGCTATTGTAAATAGCTCTTTCTGATGCTTCATAATTAGTATATAGAATTGCAACAGATTTCTGTTTATTATTTTGTATACTGTGATTTCATGGAATTCATTTCAATTTTAGTAGTTATTTGGTGGAGTATTTCAGGTCTTTTATATATAGTATCATGTCATCTGCAAATAGTGAAAATTTTACTTCTTTATTAACTTGGACGCTTTTTATTTCTTTGTGTTGTCTGATTGCATTTGGTAAGACTCTTAGTAGTATGTTGAATAAAAGTGAGAGTGGATATCCTTGTCTTCTTCCTGACTTATGGGAAAAGCTCTCAGTTTTTCACCATTGAGTATAATGTTCATTGTGGGTTTTTTCATATATGGCCTTCATATGTTGAGGTATTTTCCCTCTAAACTTACTTTCTTGACATTTTTATCATGAAGGGTATTGTATTGATAAATGCTTTTTCTAAAACCTTGAAAATGATCATATGGTTTTTATCCTTTCCCCTTTTTTAAAATGTTTATTTTTGAGAGAGACAACTTGAGTAGGGAAGGGGCAGAAATGGAGACACAAAATCTGAAGTAGACTCCAGGCTCTGAGCTGTCAGCACAGAGCCTGACATGGGGCTCAAACTCAAACCATGAGATCATGACCTGAATTGAAGTCAGGTACTTAACTGACTGAGCCACCCAGGCGCCCCATATCCTTTCCCTTCCTGATTTGATGTATCATGTTGATTGATTTGTGAGTACTGAACCATTCTTACATCCTGGAAATAAATCCCACTTGATTGAGGTGAACAATATTTTTAATGTGTTGTTGGATTTAGTTTGCCAGTTTTGACAATTTTTGCATCTATGTTCATCAGGGATATTGATCTGTAGTTCTTTTTTTGTTGTTGTTGTGTTTTTTCTGGTTTTGGTATGAAGGCAATACTGGCCTCATAGAATGAATTTGGAAGGTTTCCTTCCTCTTGTATTTTTTGTAATAGTTTGAGAAGAATAGGTATTAACTCTCCTTTAAATGTTTGGGTGAAATCACCAAGACATATGGTGCTGGACTTTTTTTGGGGAGGAGAGAGTTTTTTGATTACTGATTCAATTTAATTGTTAGTCAACAATTTGTTAAAATTTTCTGTTTCTTCTTGCTTTAGTTTTGGTAGGTTATATGTTTCTAGGAATTTATCCATTGTTTTTTTGGTTTGTCCAAGTTGTTGGCATATAATTTTTGATAATATTCTCTGACAATCCTTTGTACTTCTGTGGTATCTGTTATTTCTTTTCTTTCATTTGTGATTTTGTTTATTTGAGTCTTTATTTTTTTATGTCTCTGGCTCCAGGCTTATCAGTTTTGTTGATCTTTTCAAAGAATCAGCTTTTGTTTCATTGGTCTGTTCTATTTTTTTTTTCTTTTTTAGTTTCTCTGTCATACATTTCTGCTCTACTCATTACTTCCTTCCTTCTGATTGTTTTATATATTGTTCTTTTTCTAGCTCCTGTAAGTGTAAAGTTAGGTTGTTTATTTGAGATTTTTCTTGCTTTTTGAGGTCAAACTGCATTGCTATAAACTTTCCTCTTAGCACCACGTTTCCTGCATCCTATAGATTTTGTACTATTGTGTTTTCATTTTTCTCTGTATAATTTTTGATTTCTTCTTTGATTTTTTGGTTGAACCATTCATTATTTAGTAGTATGTTATTCAATCTCCATGTATTTGTGTTCTTTCCAGATTTTTCCTTGTGGCTTATTTCTAGTTACATAGTATTGCTTTCAGAAAAGATGTATGGAATGACTTTGATCTTTGTGTATTTGTTGAGACTTGTTTTGTAGCTTAATAGGTGATCTAGTCTGGAGAATGTTCCATGTGCTCTTGAAAAGAATGTGAATTCTACTGTTTTAGGATTGAGTTTTCTGTATATATTTTTAAATCCATCTGGTCCAGTGTTTCATTCAAAGGCATGATTTCCTTGTTAATTTTCTATTCGGATGATCTGTCCATTGACAAAAATGGAATGTTAAAGTCCCCTACTAATATTGTATTGCTATCAATTCCTTTATGTTTGTTATTGTTATTTTTAATGTTTATTTATTTTTGAGAGAGAGAGAGAAAGAGAGAGAGAGAGAGAGAGAGGTGTGCACGAGTGCGAGCGTGCAGGGGAAGGGCAGAGAGAGACACACAGAATCTGAAGGATGTTCCAGGCTCTGATCTATCAGCACATTGGGGCCTGAACTCACAAACTGTGAGATCATGACCTGATGATCATGAAGTAGGATGCTTTCCCACTGAGCCACCAAGGCATCTCCTTTCATGTTTGTTATTAACTGTTTTATGTATTTGGTTGCTTTCATGTTGGGTGCAATTAAACAATTTTTATATCTTTTTGTTGAATGTTCCCTTTATGATTATATAGAGCTCTTCTTTGTTTCTTGCTAGTTTTTGTTTTAAAGTCTGTTTTCTCTGATATAAGTCTTGCTATCCCAGCATTGTTTTGATGTCCATTTGCATGATAAATATTTCTCCACCCCCTCACCTTCAATATGCTGGTATCTTTAGGTTTGAAGTGAATCTCTAGTAAGGTGCTAAATAGATTCATCTTTTTTAAAATCTACTTTGTCACCCTATGTCTCTAATTGCAGCATTTAGTCCATTTACATTCAAAGTAATTTTCTTTTTTTTTAAATATTTTTTATTTATTTTTAGGAGAGAGAGAGAGAGACAGTGTGAGCAGGGGAGGGTCAGAGAGAGAGGGAGTCACAGACTCTGAAACAGGCTCCAGGCTCTGAGCTGGCAGTCAGCACAGAGCCTGATGCGGTGCTCAAACCCACGAACCGCGAGATCATGACCTAAGCGAAAGTCGGATGCTCATCCGACTAAGCCACCCAGGTGCCCCATTCAAAGTAATTTTCAATAAATATTTGTTGCCATTTTGTTACTTGTTTTATAGTTGTTTTGGTAGTTTGATCCTTTCTGCTGTCTTTCATGGCTTACTGGCTTTCTTAGTGATATTCCTTTCTCTTTATTCTTTGCATGTGTATTACTGGTTTTTGATTTTTTGGTTACTATTAGGTTTGTATATAACACCTCCATATAGGAGTCTCTATGAAGTTGATGGCTGATTAAGGTTGAACCCATTTTTTCCTTATTCTTCTCTTCAGTACATTTTACATAAATGGTACTATATTTTACAACAGTTTATTTTGTGAATCCTTAGGTTGAATTATATGAATATACTTATTTTTAGTGCTTTTGTGTTTTTTACTTTTCATAGTCTCTCACTTCTGGTCTTTCATTTCTACTCAGAGTCCCCTGTAATATTTCTTTAAAAATTTTTTTAAACTTTATTTATTTTTGAGAGACAGAGAGAGACAAAGCGTGAGCAAGAGATGGAGACACAGAATCTGAAGCAGGATCTAGGCTTCATGTTGTCAGCGAAGAGCCTGACACAGGGCTTGAACTCACAAATTGCAAGATTATGACCTGAACCGAGTTGGACGCCTAACTGACTGAGCCACCCAGGCGTGCCTTCCCCTTTAATATTTCTTGTAGGGCTGATTTAGTGGTCATCAGTTTCTTTAGTTTTTTGGTTTTTTTTGTGTTTGTCTGAGAAGCTCTTTATCTCTCCTTCTATTGTGAATGATAGTCTCCTTAGATAGAGCATTCTTGGGTTTAGATTTTTGCCTTTTAGCACTTTGAATATATCATATTAATCACTTTTTGTCTTCAAAGTTTCTACTGAAAAATCTGCTGGTAGCCTTATGGGGTTTCCCTTGTATGTAACTGTCTTCTTTTCTCCTGCTGCTTTTAAAATTCTCTGTTGATCACTACTTTTTGCCCTTTTAATTACTATGTGTCTTGGTGTAAACCTCCTGGGGTTGATTTTGTTGGGGAACTCTCTGCCTTTTTTCCCATATTACGGAAGTTTTCAGCTATTATTTCTTTAAATAAATTTTCTGCCCCCCCCCTTTTTTTTCTTCTCCTTCTGGAATCCCTCTAATGAGAATATTATTATGATTATGGTATCTGAATTTACTGTCTACTCTCATTTTGTATAGTTTTTTTCTCTTACCTGCTTAACTTGATTACTGTCCATTATTTTGTCTTCCAAGTTACTAATTCATTCCTCTACTTCTTCTAGCCTATTCTAATAAATGCATATATATTTTTTTATGTTAGAGAGAGTTATAGCACATGAGCAAGGGAGAGATCCAGAAACAGAGAGAGAGAATCTTAAGAAGCCTCCATGATTAGCATCAGGCCCAATGTGAGGATTGACCCCACAACTCTGGGATCATGACTTAAGCCAAAATTAAGAGTCAGGCCCTTAATGGACTGAGCCTCCCAGGTGCCCAAGTATATTTTTCGCTTCAGTTACTATTTTCTTCATCTCTGATTGGTTCTTTTTTTTTTTTTTTTTTAACTCTGTGTTAAGGGTCTCACTGATGTCCTTCAATCTTTTCTCTAGTCCAGTGAGTATCTTTATACTCATTACTTTGAATTTTCTTTCAGGAATAACATATATTGATTTTGCTTATGTCTCTTGCTGTAATTTTCTCTTCTTCTTTCATTTGGGACATAATCCTCATTTTACCTGTCTTCTCATTTTACCTGTCTGTGTCTGTTTCCTAGTGTTAGAAATGCCAGGCAGTCTCTTGCTCTTGAGAGTAGTGAGCAGGGTGTGTACTTTTAATGAGATGGCACCTGTCCTCCTCCACAGGGAACATGTAGCTGCTGCTGAGACCTGGGCTGGCAAGGGAACTCCACAGTTGAGGGTTGCAGTTTTAAAAAAGGTGCCATTAATGAGAAACAATGAAATCTGGCCATGTGTAGCAACATGGATGGACCTTGAGGGTGTTATGCTGAGTGAAATAAGTCCAGCAGAGAAGGACAAATATCATATGTTTGCACGTATAGGAGGATTAGGAGGAACTTGACGGAGGAACAAGGGGGAGAAGAAGGGCGGAAATGGTGGGGGAAAGGGAGAGAGGCAAACCATGAAAGACTCTTGAATGCTGACAAAAACTGAGGACTGATGGATGTGAGGGGGAGGGGGGATGGGCATGGAGGAGGACACTTGTGGGGATGAGCGCTGAGTGTTATGTGTTAACTAATTTGACAATAAACTATTTGTAAAAAAAAAAAAAAGAATCACTTAAAAAAAAAAAAGGTGCCATTGTCTTCCATGAGAGGTTGGGAGAGGCAGTGTTGACAAGATTTGCACTGGTCTTCTGGGAGAGGGGACCTTCAGCACCTGAACTTAGGCAAGTGTGACTTTAAAAGGGGGCAGGGTGCATCGTAAGCACTAAGTAGTGAATGTCTGCACCCTGCTGTTTCTGCCACTGCACATGGCTGTGTGCATTCTGGGGATTGGGGGAGTGAAATGGCACCTGCCAGCTCTCTTGTTCCTGGAGAAGTCCCTCAGGAACTCTGAAATTAATAACTGACTCTCCCTCCTGTGCACTCCAGATGGTTCTCAAACTGCTGCTTCTAAGCTGTATCTTTGAGAACTATTTGTTCCGTGTTTCTTTAAGGGCAGGGACTCATTTTCCTTTTACCCTTTGTGCTTACTCTCAAGGAGCCCTGCCACTGATTATTAAGATCCAGGCTTTAAGTCCTGCTGGTTGTAGAAACTCATGGAATTCGAGCATTCTGATTTTCATAGCTAAATGCTGTGGGGATTTGTCTTCCTTGAGCAGGCTCTCCACTGTGATAGTCTGTTTCTCACCTCTCTACATGCCTGTGTTTGTAGCTCCCTCCCTCTGGGGGCTAGACCCTACCCTCTTCCGTGTGACCTCTCCTTGATATTTAGGTGTGGGGTTTGTTCTGCCAGTCTTTGGATCATTTTCTATGTGATTTGTGCTGATTTGAGTGTTATCTATCTGTATCTGTTGGAGGTGGTGAATTTAGGGTCCTTTTCTACCGCCTTCCCTAGGGCTCTCTAGACCTTAGTTTTGGTGGCTTTAATATCGTCATGAATGCCAAATAAAGTAATTTTTTGATCTACTTTTGAAAAAGTGGCTTTCAATTCCTTATGTTTTCAAAAGCTAAAAATAGTTTCTGTAGTAATAGTGTCAGGATAAAATGGGCTGTTTTACATAGTTACATTGTCTCTAAAATATGTTGTTCTGTAAAATAACTTTAGAACTGTTAGAATCTTCTGGTTTATAGCAGTCAAAATCTTCAATTATATTTTCAAGTATGAAATACTTAGTTTCTTGGGAGCATTTGAATAGCGAGATGAGTTTATATTCTTCCCATAATACAGAAATACCTTTTAACTTATATAAATCTCTGCCATCTCAGAAGGATTGTGTTAAAAGGGAGGAGGCAGGTGTCATTGAATCTTTATTCTTTGGTATAGACTACATTAGCTGAGTGTTAATTGCTTCCAATATGTAAGTAATGAAATAAAGTAATGGGGAATTTTTGTATTCATATTTTAATACATGGCAGTAGGCCTACATTCACTAATAATTTCTGAATGTGGTTATATTCCCTAATATTTTCCCTACATCAAATAAATTATTGTTCTAAGGAGGATGCATGAAGGATGGCGTTCATTTTCTACATGACTAAAATTTTCATATGCAACATGCTGCTGACTGTGGGACTATCAGGCTTCTCTTTGTTTTTCAAAGCACGACTCTGCTTAACTGTTAACTCTACACTTGTGCTTTATTTTGCAGCATCTGGCGAGGCCCCAATGTGAACTGCACAGACAGTTCGGGTTACACTGCTTTACACCATGCAGCCTTAAATGGACATAAGTAAGTGCTCCTTATTTGGACTAGAATCCTTGTGTATTTAGTTACCTGTGATGAACTTTATTATGTTGATGAGACCTGTGTCATGTTGCTATGAGTCCCCAGGGCTTAGGTGAATTTGAAGAGCACCAGGGACAACACTGACAAGTTAAACTTGGTAGGAATGTTGCTGTGATTGATTATGTGCAGAGTGTAAACTGAGAGAATTGTTCTAAAATAGTCAAATACCCCATAAAGAGAATGAAAGAAGTGATAGGACATGTTAGTTATACATAACTTTTGGGAAGGAATGGGATAAAACCAGTTAGTAATGCCATCCTACCTTTTTTTTGGCTGTCTTTATCAAATGTGGGGAGTATTCACCAAGAGTAAAATCTTGATAGATTTATAGTATGCATATGAGCCTCAGGCATTTATATGAACCACTTCAAAATCTTTCACATTGACTTAAAATGCTTTTTCTTTGTCATTCAAGATAGTCTTTGAGGTTTTAAATTTCTTTCTGTGGAACTATGTTTCAGTAATGTGGTAGCCTACAATATGGACAGTGAAATAACGTGTCCATCACTTCATTTCTAGTATTTTACGTACTTTACCTTAAGGTTTAGTGACAGAGTCACAGTATGAGGAGTCCTTCGAATGATTCAGATGTCCTGTCCTCCCCCGTCTTAGAACAAAAGGGATTCTTTTTATGTTAGTCTTTCCTGTCTGTTTTTCCTTTGTTCTAATGATCCAAATTAGTCTTCCCAGATCTGGATCATTTCATTTCACTTCAGTTTTTTAAATATGGTAATATTGCCTTAAAAATGATAGATACCAAAAAAAAAAAAAAAAAGTTAAAAATTCTAGTTACCTTTTGCTTTCCTACCTAACCTTTCTTTTATTCTATGAATTGACACACAAGATCAAGTCACACTTAATCACATTTTATGGCCTTAAAGTTTTTACACAAGAAACTTATCATTTTGTCATCGATCATTGTGATATTTTTATCTTCAAACTTACTGCATAAATCTAGCATTATCATTCCATTTGTATATGGAGGTATATCTATACCTATCCGTATATAACTGTATATATAATCATAAACTTAATGTTTCATTACTTGGAATCTTAGTATTAGAATTCCCAAAATACATTTCTTTTTATCCGGTTCTGAGTCTATATTATATCGTCTTATACCATCTAACTTAGAACCTTTTATTTGCTGGGTCTTTTTCAAACTATATTGTTGTCCTATTGAGTGGAAAATGGGTCCAGATCACCACCATTTGAATGTTTTAAAGGAATTACTATTTATTC
This sequence comes from Proteles cristata cristata, assembly GCA_017311185.1. Lineage (NCBI taxonomy): Eukaryota > Metazoa > Chordata > Mammalia > Carnivora > Hyaenidae > Proteles > Proteles cristata. Next base: position 4,112,346 of record JAESUZ010005667.1, on the reverse strand, counting down.
TTCTTTGTACCTGAGTCATCAGGAATAAAAGCAAATGAAATCAGCCCAAAGACAGACAAGACATAATGCTGATGTCTTCTTTGGTCATCTTAATTGTGTATTCAGAGGAAATTCCAGTGGGAAAATAACTGGGAAGACAGACTATCAAATCTAATGGACAGAAGATCTTAGGCCTGAGCAATGGAGCTATACTACTTTTCTTGTTATATCATAGCTTGTCATTGTAAGTACCTCTCAAAATAATATTCCAAAATGGATTAACATTCATATTCCTCCATGATTTTCACTGTTTAGTAAATGTTATTTATACATTATGGCCTATGAAGTTCTAACTTCTAACCATTGAGATATGTTTTCCCTATGCCCACTGCATAATTATTTGTTTCTATTAGCAATTTATAAAGTAAAGATAATTTAAATGAATTGAATATCAATCATTAAGATCATGCTCATAAAGAGATCAGTGATTTGACTAGATATCTTTTAATATATCTTCAATTCTAGATATCCTCTGAGAATTATATATGCCTCAGCTTTGCTTTTAGTTTAAGATCCCATCTTTCTAACATTTTCTAGAAAGATTTTACTCAGTGTCCTTGTACAGGCATTGGAAAAAAGCAGGAAAAATTCTGATTCCATCTTCCAGTCTCTGCTGGTTCTGTGACCTTTAGCCATTTAATTAATTCATCTAGTGCTCAATTCAGTGTACTAACTATACAGGCTGGATATTTTCCATTGTTCCTTTCAGTGATTACATTTTAGGATACACTGTTTTGGTATTTGTGGCTCAGTTATGTACTATGATACAACAATTCTGAAGTTTAGGTTTTCATCTAGAGTGTAAGATTTGTTGACTTTAAATTACTCATGAATTTTTATAATTAGAAATGGTTTATTCAGCCCAACCCTCCTCCCCTCATGGAGAAACAAGGCCATTCTGGTTAAAGGACATAGTGGTCACTTAGATATTAAGGTAAGAGTGTGTCTTGGGTTTAAGTGTTTTAGTTCTAAGTGCATGCTTTTACCAATAATCTACATTATCTTCCCTTTGTGACTCTATGCACATCAATTTCCTAATATCTTGGTTGCTTTTCCCTGTTCTATTATCTATTTCTAGGCTGTCTCTCATCAACTTGTGTGTTTACATAGAATGCTAATTTTAATATTGGTTTAAGAAAAGATATTTGAAGGAGAAAAATGTGTCATAGAATATATCTCAGAGCCAGATATATTTTTGGCTTTGCTATTCTTTGCCTTTGTTATTCTCACTTAGCAAGGTAACGAACAATTGATTATTTTGTATTCTTCCTAAGCAGGCCTTTGCAGTTAGCACAGAAACACATCATTTCATGTTTGTTGCTATTGTTGTTATAGCCATCGCCTGTAGATTGTTTCTGAAAACATTATGATTTCTAGGCTAAGGTTCATGGAATCATAGAGCTAGAAGTAATATTACAGGGTTCTGTAGTTTATTCTTTTGCTGTGAACACAGGCTTTTACCCTACCTTCAACATATGGTCTAAGCCTTCATACTGCAAATTATGCCCATATTATATCCGGGGGCTCTTGTTGATCAACTCTAGTTAATCCTCAAGTGGAATAGTACTTTGTACCTGAAATACATTATTTCATAATGAGCAATTCATCTCACTTAGTCAAATCAGGACACAATAGAAAATGTACTTCTGTTAGTGATTTCCTGGGTCATTTGTAATTGCGGAGTAGAACATTATTACCTTCAAATGATAGAAAAAAACAACAACCATAGTCCATAGAACAAAATCCACTAGCAGTGATTATAAATTATTTCAATAGGTAGGCAAGAGACCTATTTCTGTTTTTCTTTTTTAAAATATGGAGGATTCATTTTCTCTCTCATGCATTTTTGCTACGAATTTGGTTCTCTTAATTCTCTTCTGAGTAGACATTAGCCAGGCAGCTGGCCTGCTTTTCTGCCTGGATACTTGCCTCTCTCCCTCCTTTCCTCACTTCTTTCCTCCCTGCCTCCTTCCCTTTTTCCTTCCTTCCTTCTATCCCTTCTTCCTTCCCTTTCTTTCTCCTTTCCTTTTCTTTCTTCTTTCCTCCCCTCTTCTTTCTCACCTTTTCTTTTTAAATAATAATCTTATTGTTCACTCTAAATATTAAACATGTGTAGTCACATTTCACTTCTCCTCCTCTTAGCAAATTATTCCCTCCCTCCCTCCTTCCCTCCCTCTTTCTTTCTTTCTTTCTTTCTTTCTTTCTTTCTTTCTTTCTTTCTTTCTTTCTTTCTTTCTTCATCTCATTAAAGCATATTGGGCACATTGTGATTCTTGGATGCTGTTTAGAAAACTGTCAGCACTAAATTGTTATCATTTATGTCTTTGAAATATATGTGTTCTTTGATATGTGTGGGGTTTAAGTATTTTCTGTTCTTGCCTCTCATGCTTCAAATATTTAATACTTGGATTCTAGACTCCATTATCTGAAATCCAAACTGTATCTCAAATAGTTTCTAGAATCCAGGTAGTAAGGTATGTGTACTTTTGATTTAGTCTTTCTTACGTTTTCTAATGAAAGGAGAGAACTTCCTCTAAAAATTTATAGTCTGGTCCATGAAGTTTCTCTTTGGATAACCTAGAAATAACATTGATATGATTGCTCTTTCTTGGATAAGGATATTAACTAGCTAAACTTTGCTCTTATTTCTTTCTGTAAATCTATGAACATGAACTCAGTATAAAAAGAAGCTCCAGTTAGAAAATGGAGTGTATGTCCTAAAGTCTTTTGACCATGTTGAATACATTTGCAACTCTATTTCTGTTAAGAAGTAAAATCTTCAAGAAAGTTTGAAATCAAAAAGACCTTAATTAATTTGAGAATTTCATTACTTTGTTAATACTGTATCCATATAAAGATGACTTGCATTTGCTTCAGAGTTCTTTAGACTACTAACAAGTAAGTGAAAATGGAACAAAATAAATGTCTTTGGTTATTTTTCAGTTATAGGGCAATTTGTGTTTGAGGTAAAGAAATTTGAATGTTGAAACTTCCCAGTGAACTTAATTTTGCTCAGAACATATCCTGAAACTTCTTAAAAAGACATTTCATATGAATTAGAAGTATATTTATATCTATCAGAAAATGAAACAAATTAAATATATTAGCAAAAATCAATACTTTAGAATTCCTACTTTTACCTCAACTTAAATATATATTAGCTTCAGGCTGCAAAATGTTGCAGTGATTTAAATTACATTGTTATTGAACTTAATTTACTCCTGGGAAATGGAGTTATTTTTTCTGTGATCTCATCAACCACATTAACCTAGGATTTTAGAGCAATTCTTATTTATCAAATGCTACATATAAGAAAGAATGGCACTTTCTGATTAAGATATAGAGGTTACATCTCTGCTATTTTATAAACATTGTTCAACAGTATTACTTAATATTTCATGCCTAGTAACCAAACACAATCAACATGTTCATTTGTTGATACCACTGGGAGGTATAACGTACAATTTAAATAAAAATGAAAATTAATAATTCTGATTTGGTGGGATCCTAGTGTTACATAAATACCCTTCTAACTTAAATACTATACATAGTACCCCAAATTTAGTTTATTCTTAATGATTCTGGATGAAAAGGGTCTGTTTAATACATATTACTTGTGATCTACATGGATATATCATAAGAAAGATTAATAGCAATTTGTTGATTAATATTTTATTTATCATTCCATAAGACTGACAGGTACATTTTTGTTCAGAAATATAACTTTAGGGTGCATCACTGGTTCGTTCAGTAGGTAGAGCACGGGACTCTTGATCTTGGGTTGTATGTTCCAGTCCTGTGTTGGGTGTAGAGATTATTTAAAAATGAAATGTTAAAAAAAGATAAGAAATATAACTTTATATTTCACAGATATGTTTTCACATTAGAAACCTGAGCCATGCCAGTTCATTAGCTAATATCTCTGTATAAAATGAAAGATACAACTTAAATAAAAATTTAAACACACATTTAAATTTACAAATAAATAAATTGTATAAAATGAATAAATTTAAAAAAAAACTTAAATATATTAGTATTTAGTTAGTATCTTAGTGTTTTTACCAAAGGCAATTTCATAGGCATACAGATTAGTTTTTTCAGATTTATATATTAGGTAGTGGTAATACCACATAATACAAATGTCAGTAAGTTAGATTTTTCACTATCTTATCAGTCTTGATAAATAAAGAATGAATGTGTATTATATACATTAGTAGAAAATGTCAACAAGAATTGAGCCAGCGAACAAATGAAACTGAATGGATTTTGTGGGAGTAAAAGAAACTAGGATTGATGAACCCCTTAAACTATCCTCTTTACCCTTTGAAAGGAAATGCTTTTAGAAGTTTTAGAATATGTTTTTATTTGGTTAGGCATTGAGGAATAAAGTTAAAACTCTTCACATAAGTATCTTTCTCTGATAAATAAATTTGGAGAAGCCTATTTTGTGATATAAATTCCACTTTTTAGATCCACATATTTAACTGTATCTTCTTTTGGTATTGTTTTACCTTTTATTTAAATATTGAAATGTTTCACTAAAAATTGCTAGGATTGGTAAACATTGCCGTAGCTTGCCTTGAGAATAATATCTGATTACATACAATTTTACAACCATGATGTTTTTCATTTAAAACATTTTTTAAATATTTTTATTTATTTCTGAGAGAGAGAGAGAGAGAGACAGTGTGAGCAGGGGAGGGTCAGAGAGAGAGGGAGACACAGAATCTGAAACAGTCTCCAGGCTTTGAGCTAGCTGACAGCAGAGCTCGACACAGGGCTCAAACCCATGAACCTGTGAGATCATGACCTGAGCCAAACTCAGGTGCTTATCCAACTGAGCCACCCAGGCACCCCGACCTGGTTTTCATTTGATTCACACCACAACCCATTGAAATTGGAAGGAAGAGGTAGTTTCTAAATTCTATTTTAACAATAACTGAAAGACTGACAGAGGTTATTTGATTTGCTCAAGATAACCAAATTAGTAAATAGTAGAGTTTGTAACTTAAACCAGGTGGTCTGATTTGTAGCTCCTTTTGTTATTCAGAGGTATTTAATCCTTTTTACCACATTGTAGTTATTTATCTCAGAATGGAAAACCTGTATAGTAACTCTTGCATGGCAGAGAGGTGAGGAGAAATATATGAACTGGATAACCTTCAAATGTCATTCTCATTTTCAGATTTCATTTTTACAAAGGTGATTTGCTGAAAGAATTTTTATTTTTAAAGGATTTTTTTTTTACTCAGGGCAAGAACTAATAATTTTGTGTAGTGCTTTACTATTTATTGAGTAGCTTCTTTTCTGTGATTTCAATTAAAGCTCTTACGAATCTTGACCAGTAGGTATTATTATTATTATTATATCCCCTAGAGAAAAGAAAAAGAAAAATGAGACTAAATAATTTCTCTAGGGTCACATCATTAGGTAGTTTGTGTAGCTGGGACTCAAATCCAAATTTTCTTTTTTCTTTTTTTCTTTTTTTTTATGGTTTTTTTTTTTTTTTTAGACAGAGACAGTGTGAGCAGGGGAGGGTCAGAGAGAGAGGGGAGTCACAGACTCTGAAACAGGCTCCAGGCTCTGAGCTGGCAGTCAGCACAGAGCCTGACGCGGGGGTCAACCCACGAACCGTGAGATCATGACCTAAGCGAAAGTCTGACGCTTAACCGACTAAGCCACCCAGGCGCCCCTCAAATCCAAATTTTCTAAATTCAGATCTTATAATAATAGTTCTTAAGAACCAAAAGAATGTTAAAATAGATTTATTCTTATTTTCTCTAAAATCTTATCATTAGAAAATCTAGGACTACTTGGAACTTTCTAAATATTTTTACAACATATTTTTGGTTATTTTCATCATGATTTCATACACTTATCTGTTAAGTGTAGTGTTTCATCTGTAGAGGATCAATAGTTTTCCTCTTAACATTCTAGGTTCTTGGCTGAGGAACTCCCTTTCCTCTCCCCTTAATAAAAAGATAGATTAACAAGAGAAAAACAAGTTTAATAACATGTATACCTCTTGTATACATGAGACATACCCAGAAAAACTAAATTAACTCCCTGAAATGGCCCTTGCCACCACTTTAAATACAGTTTCCTGCTACAGATGAAGTGATGTTTGTGGCAGGGAACTAGTTATGGGAGGTTATGAGGAAAAGCACAGTAAACAAGTTATGGGGCTGTTACACAAATTGAAGCAGCTGCCTGAGACCTTGATAAGAGTTCCAGAGATATAGAATAGTCTTCTTTCATTTTCTGGTATGAGAAGAGAGAGACTTCCTTACAAATGGAGATTTCTCTTATAAATTTAAATGTCTATTACAAAAGGGTAACTTTTAGTTCATTTTCAGAGCTTTTCCAACATCTCTTTTTTTCTTAATTTTTTTTTAATGTTTTATTTATTTCTAGGAGAGACAGAGAGAGACAGCGTGAGCAGGGGAGGATCAGAGAGAGAGGAGTCACAGACTGAAACAGGCTCCAGGCTCTGAGCTGGCAGTCAGCACAGAGCCAGACACGGGGCTCAAACCCACGAACCACGAGATCATGACCCAAGCGAAAGTCTGACGCTTAACCGACTAAGCCACCCAGGCGCCCCAACATCTACTCTTTCTTAAAAGTAATCAACCTAAAATAATCCTAATGCTAAAGAGACATATTTTGGGGTGGTATATTCTTCCCCTTCCCCTTCACAAGGTTAGATCACATTCTGGACATTGTATTTAACTATCACTGTAATGTTGTGCTGTATCATGTCTATTTTGTATGTTTGTGGAGGGTAGCTATTATAGTTCTAACTTCAGTTCAGATTTCCCAATTTTTCTCATTTGTTACTTATATTTAAAGTGGCTTCATGAGGGGCGCCTGGGTGGCTTAGTCGGTTAAGCATCCGACTTTCGCTTAGGTCATGATCTCGCGGTTCGTGGGTTCGGGCCCCACGTTGGGCTCTGTGCCGACTGCCAGCTCAGAGCCCGAAGCCTGTTTCAGTCTGTGACTCCCCCTCTCTCTGACCCTCCCCTGCTCACGCTGTCTCTCTCTCTCCTAGAAATAAATAAAACATTAAAAAAAAAATAAAGTGGCTTCATGAAATACTTAAATTTAGCTCTTTGTATTGCATTTGTTCTTACTACCAGTGATTTGTTCTATAAGAGAAACAACTTTATATATGTATATATGCATGTATTTGTATACCAGTATAGGATTTCATTTAGTGAATTTAAATAGAATTTGCTTCATAAATGCTTTCAGGTAAAAATGCAGTTTTTATTTAGAATTACTGTTTTTGATTGTTTGGTACAAAATTCAATATAATGTTTACCAAAAATTGTTAATTCTTCCTGAAGTCAGATATTAGAGTTCAGAATTTTTACTTAAAAAACTTGGTGGGGATTGAGTACAAAGTACTATAGGTAGGATATATTGAATATCAACTGATGTTGAATCAGTGGTGGAACTTGTCTCATGAATGAATTTCTTCTTGAAACCATTTTTTTAAAATGTTTGTTTATTTTGTGAGAGAATGTACACATGTGTGTGTGTGGGAGGGGCAGAGAGAGAGAGATGGAGAGTCCCCAGCAGGCTCTGTGCTGTCAGTACAGAGCCTAATGCAGGGCTCTATCCCATGAACTGTGAGATCATGACCTGAAATAGTTTCTTAAGCTTGGAAGGAGAGATGAAGAAGTGCAGAAGTATGAATAACACATATTCAGAATATGTTGTGTGCCATGTCTGAAAAATTAAAAATTTCCTCCTTTCCTGCTGTGCTGTCTGCTTGCTTTTTTATATGCATCTTCAATGCATTATTCCCACTCTCTGTAGAATGATGTATAAATTCTCCAAATGTCTCTTGGTAGTATGATTTTTTTCTTTTTGTAAATAAGGAGTTTGCTTATCCTCAGCCTTTCCTTCACAGTAACTCTCAGGTATGTGTTGTTTGGGAAAAACTCTTTAAAAAAACAGGAGATATCTTAAGATAATGTTTTACTTAGTCAGTTATGAAATTAGATAAATTTTGCCCAAATGAATTCTATTAAATACTTCCACTGGTTAGTCAGTGCTCTGTTTGTGTATGTATGGTGGTGGTGGTTTTCCAGGTAAGTAAAATAGCCAAATGTTGAATAGCCTAACTCTTAAACCCAATTTTATGTCTCTTGCTCTCAATTGCCAACCAGCAACTGGTATACTTTCATCATTATCTGTTTAAAGAAATCTGTGTAGTTAGCATTTTTTTTCTGCCTTTTTCCCCCTTCTAGGGACATAGTTCTCAAATTACTTCAGTATGATGCATCAACAAATGTAGCAGACAACAAAGGTTATTTTCCCATTCACCTGGCTGCCTGGAAAGGAGATGTAGAAATTGTGAAGATTCTTATTCATCATGGACCGTCACATTCTAGAGTCAATGAACAGGTGCACTTGTTAAATGTTTGCTCATGTTATAGTCTTTCTAGAGTTTCTCAAAGTAAGGTAACGATGAAGAATTGATAATTTTGGTTTTTATTCTGCCAAAGATCTTTTCACTGCTAAATTTCCTAAAGGAGAAATTGTAAAATTCTTTTGCACTTGTATTAGTTACATAGGCACTAAGTTGGGCATTTATAAAGATATTTGTTAACAAGAGAATCCCACATAAAGGAAATACTTGTCACATTTTTGATTGCCTTATCTAAGCATCCATTTTATAGTTTTTGAATAAGATAGAACAGAATTCACATTAGTAATATGAATAGAGCTTTTCTCCCTCCCTCCCTCCCTTCCTTCCTTCCTTCCTTCCTTCCTTCCTTCCTCTCTCTCTCTCTCTCTCTGTCTCTCTTTCTTTCTTTCTTTCTTTCTTCTTTCTTTCTTTCTTTCTTTCTTTCTTTCTCTCTCTCTCTCTCTCTCTCTCTCTCTCTCTCCCTCCCTCCCTTCCTTCCTTCCTTCCTTCCTTCCTTTTTTGAGAGAGAGAGTGTGTATGCCATCAGGAGAGGGGCAGAGGGAGAAGGAGGCAGAGAACCTTAGGCAGGCTTTATGCCCAGCATGAGGTCCAACAGGGGGCTCGATCTCATGACAGTAAGATCATCACCTGAGATGAAATCTGGAGTCAGATACTAAACCAGCTGAGCCACCCAGACACCCCAAATTAGAGCTTTCCTTAATAAAATCTTAAATGCTAAAACAATGATGATAGATTCGTTGCATAATGCCTCCCAATTATGTAGCACTTTCACAGCAAATATAATTTCATGAATCAAAATGCAAAATACAGTATATACAGTTGCTAGTCACAACTGTATATATTTTTAAGTTAAAAATTTCTTTTGCTTATGTCCAGAGTGAGTTGCGTGAAACACAGCAGCAGTATACTGACAGATAAAGTAAAAATATTGGCAAGTGCATAATATCCATATTACACATAACTGACATATTAAAAAAGGAATACTGTTCTCACTGTTCTAAATAAATAAGACCCACAGATTCCAGAAAGTAAAATATGGTCTCCTAATACAGTATGATAACAAACATCTTGAGCTCTGCATGCCCCCTACTGTTCCCACTTTGTAAGACTATATTTGAAAACCAGCATGCAGTCCAACAATTGAATTACAACCATGGCATTAAGCTGCAGGTTGGCAGTTGTCCAATATCAATGCAAGTAGGTTACTCTAGGGCCAGCACAACTAATAAAGTGCAATTAGCATACTGTTCAAATGCATACAGACTTTGCAGGCCTTTGACTGAAATTCAGACTAAAGAATGAAGAGTAACCATTGCTCTGGGAATAAACACCAGAGGGAAGAAAAATACATTTTCCCCAGAAAAATGCAGTTGTAGAAAGTTCTGTAAGTAGGAAAAATGTTTTATTAATTGTAAAAGTGTGTTATTAATATTTATCACAGAATTTCTACGTTTACAGGTTATGGAATGCAGAATATATTTAATGCACATGCCGTAATAAATTCAATATTTAAAAAATGTGAGATATGTCTTTCTTTATCAGCATATCATGCCAAAGGGAAATTTTGGGGAATGCTATTAGGTTTGTCAGAAAATCAAAAGTGAAAGATCATTTGTGGGATGAGCCATCTGGTGGTTATTCTTAAAACTGTCTGAATGCCCCAAAGTGAACCTGAAATAATAAGATGGAAAAACAATCCAAGGTTAAAAGAGAGGATGTTAGTTTTTAAAAGCAAAATATTTTTTAAATGACATGAAAATAAAAAAACACTGAGAATTAATTTATATTTGAAAGTTATTTTGTCGTGTGATTTCTACTGGAAACAAATTGAAAATTTCTTTTGATTTTTAATACTATGCTTTTAATATTTGTTTTTTATGTATATGGTATTCCTTTAGCACTGGACTATTTCTTTTTTTTAATTAAAAAAAATTTTTTTAATGTTTTATTTATTTCTAGGAGAGAAAGAGAGAGACAGCATGAGCAGGGGAGGGTCAGAGAGAGAGGGAGTTACAGACTCTGAAACAGGCTCCAGGCTTTGAGCTGGCAGTCCAGCACAGAGCCCCATGTGGGGCTCGAACCCACGAACCGCGAGATCATGACCCAAGTGAAAGTCGAACGCTTAACCGACTAAGCCACCCAGGCGCCCCTTCTTTTTTTAAATTTTTTAATTATTTTATTTTGAGAGACAGAGACAGAGACAGAGAGTGAACGAGAGAGGGGCAAAGAGAGAGGGAGAAACAGAATCTGAAGCAGGTTTCAGGCTCTGAGCTGTCAGCACAGAGCCGGACGTGGGGCTCATACTCATGAACCGTGAGATCATGACCTGAACTGAAGTCAAACATTTAACCGACTGAGCCACCCAGGCGCCCCAGCACTGTCCTATTTCTATCATTCAGTGTCATTTCTCTAAAAGTTTCTGATGTGGGAATTTTATTTTCATAAGCAACTTTTTATTTTAGCTCTATTTATTTTCCCACTCTGAATAGGACAGAAATATACTTAAAAATCTTATGTATTTAAGCAATAGAGGGAAAGAATGAAAATGCTAATTAATATATATTGAGACATAAGATAGCCAGGTACCTTGCTGAGTGCTTTCACCTAAAATATGTTATTTAGTTAATTTTCACAACCTCTGAATTGATATTATCACTCCTATTTTATAGGTGTGAAATCAGGCTCAGTAAAGCTATATAACTCATCTAAGGCCACACATTTCTGAATGACTAAAACTCAAATTTGGACTCTAATTCCAGAGCCCTCCACAATAGCATATAAGTACTGTCATCATAAATCCTGTTGCTTATGGAGTGTTTACTGTATGCCAGGTGATGTGCAAACTAGTTCATCTATGGTCTTACTAAGTTCTAATGTAGCCTGATGAAGTAGGGATTAACTGTTCTTATTTTATATATGGGAAGCTACCTTAGGGAGAGTAAATAACTTGCCCATGATATCACAGCTGCTAAGAAATGCAGTCAGTATTAGTTTTTTAAAAATAATTTTTAAATGTTTATCTGTGAGAGAGAAAGAGAGACAGAGCATGAGCATGAGCAAGGAAGGGGCAGAGAGAGATGGAGACACAGAATCTGTGTCTTCAGGCTCCGGGCTATCAGCATAAAACCCGATGCTCGGCTCAAACATACAGAGCTGTGAGATCATGACCTGAGCCGAAGTTGGAGCTTAAATGACAGAGCCACCCAGATGCCCCAAGAAATGCAGACAGTATTTGAGTGCAGGTTTTTCTGATGAAAAGCTCAAGCTCTTTTTTTTTTTTTACAAATAGTTTATTGTCAAATTAGTTTCCACATAACACTCAGTGCTCATCCCCACAAGTGTCCTCCCCCATGCCTATCCCCTCCTCCCCCCCACTTCCATCAGTCCTTAGTTTTTGTCAGCATTCAAGAGTCTCTCATGGTTTGCCTCTCTCCCTTTCCCCCACCATGTCCGCCCTTCTTCTCCCCTTGGTCCTCTGTTAAGTTCCTCCTAATCCTCCTATACGTGCACACATATGATATTTGTCCTTCTCTGCCTGACTTATTTCGCTCAGCATAACACCCTCAAGGTCCATCCATGTTGCTACACATGGCCAGATTTCATTCTTTCTCATTGCCATGTAGTATTCCATGGTATAGATAAACCACATCTTCTTGATCCATTCATCTGTTGATGGACACTTAGGCTCTTTTCATGTTTTAGCTATTGTGGAGAGTGCTGCTATGAACATTGGGGTACATGTGCTCCTATGCATCAGCATTTCTGTATCCCTTGGGTAAATTCCTAGCAGTGCTATTGCTGGGTCATAGGGGAGTTCTATTGTTAGTTTCCTGAGGAACCTCCACACTGTTTTCCAGAGGGGCTGTACCAGTTTACATTCCCACCAACAGTGTAGGAGGGTGCCCGTTTCTCCACATCCTCGCTAGCATCTAGAGTTCTCTGATTGGCTCATTTTAGCCACTCTGACTGGCGTGAGGTGGTATCTCAGTGTGGTTTTGATTTGTATTTCCCTGCTGAGGAGGGATGCTGAGCATCGTTTCATGTGTCTGTTGGCCATCTGGATGTCCTCTTTGGAGAAGTGTCTGTTCATATCTTCTGCCCATTTCTTCACTGGGTTGTTTGTTTTTCGGGCGTGGAGTTTGGTGAGTTCCTTATAGATTCTGGATATTAACCCTTTATCTGATATGTCATTTGAAACCCCCTTTTCCCATTCCGTTGGTTGCCTATTAATTTTCTGGGTTGTTTCCTTGGCTGTGCAGAAGCTTTTAATCTTGAGAGGTCCCAACAGTTTATTTTTGCTCTTGATTCCCTTGCTTTTGGGGATGTGTCAAGTAAGAAGTTGCTGCGGTGGAGGTCAAGGAGGTTGTTTCCTGCTTTCTCCTCTAGGGTGTTGATAGTTTCCTGTCTCACGTTCAGGTCCTTTATCCATTTTGAGTTTATTTTTGTGCATGGTGTGAGAAAATGATCTAGTTTCATTCTTCTGCATGTTGCTGTCCAGTTCTCCCAACACCATGTGTTAAAAAGGCTTTATTTTTCCATTGGATATTCTTTCCTGCTTTGTCAAAGATCAGTTAGCTGTATACTTTTGGGTCCACTTCTGAGTTCTCAATTCTGTTCCATTTGTCTGTGTGTCTGTTTTTGTGCCAATACCATACTGTCTTGATGATGACGGAAAGCTCAAGCTCTTAACCAATAATATTCCATGTTATGATAGTAGGTTATGTATAATTGTCAGGGCTTCATTCTGATTTCTGAAAGTAGTGTTTGGTTTCTAATACAGCTTTCTTTAAAAATAATTTTGTCTTATATATTGATATTTAAAGTTTAGAAAGCATTTTCTATACTCTAAGGTTTATAGATTAGAGGATAATACCCTAATTTTGCAGATAAAATAGGTTCAGAGAGATTGAGTGGTTTACTGTTGCTAATAAGTGTGGGTTAGCACTTTAACCTAGGTCACCATTCTATACTGCCCTAGAATTACTCGTCAATTTAGGGCAATATAATTTTGAAAACAAAATAGACTGTGCCCTGATTATGGTTTTTGTAATTGATACATCCTTCCTATCTTTTGTCAGCTGATTTATTATTTCCTTTTTTCTGACATTATGTACGTTTGCAATTTATATTTCTTGGTATATTCATTCCCCCTACCCTTTCACTGTCTTTTCCTCCTTTTTTCCTTTATTTTAACATTAGGGCAAAAACAAGAAGACCCTATCTCATAAGTATATTCTCTTGCCGTTTATCAAAACTCAAACTTACCTAGTGTTAGTTTTCATTGGTTTTACTTTCCAAAGCAAGATGTTTTGAAAAATAGCTTTTGTTAGCCATTTTTTTGCTGCCACCCATTGTCTAGAAGTGTCCTATTTTTTTGGAGAACACCCATTTGGTTAAAAAAAAAGTAGAAATCAAGAACTCTTCAAGAAAGTTCATTGTAGACCTGCTAGCAATTATCAGTTCTTCCTCATAGTCTGTTTATTTGAAATTAGATTCTTTTGGGTCATTTGTTAGTATGGACACAAGTATACCATCATGCCTCTTATAAAGGTAACACAATTGGTCTTCCTCATGTGACAGTACAGGTATGTGTTGATCATCGATAAACTCTATCAATATTTTCTCCTGTGTAAGTCTGGCATGATTGCAATAATTTTTCTTGAGATCTGAACAATGCTAATTGGTGTTAATAGACAAAGTTTCAGTTTTGCACTTATAATTTCCTATGCTAAGGCCTCTGCAAAAGTAGAGAGGTCTTTGAGGAATGATCATTTCATAATTGCTTTTTTCTCAAAGAGGTGCTTTGTTTTGAAAATTGAATTTCTTTCCAACCAAAGGCAAATTTGATTTGATCAGAAGGCATATTTCTATATCATATTTTTATGGCATAGAGTAGTAAGATTGATTTTCTTATCAGGCTTCTACAACTTAGCCAGATAAGAAAAATCACGGAATGTAGTCTTTTATCTGGTCAGTCTCTATGAGGAAGTAGACTGTAGCAATACATTCAAACTAAGAACAGGATGACTACCTCCAAAATTATGGAAGAAATAATACCTCCAGCTTGATTCCCTATCTATCCAGAACTTTTTGGTGAGTGCCTCCAAGGAGTAGGTTTTTTTCTGGGTTTGGCCTTCAAATGCCCTCTTCTGATAATTTTATTTGGAAGGTGAAGTAGTAAGAAGCCTTTCATAGTGCTCCTTTAAAAATTGTATTACCACTCTAAGTTTTCAAATATTCCCTCTGCTTTCAACTCTTTACTCTCAGCTTATCTGCATTCATCTGCCAGAGCAAGTCTGAGTTACTTTCAGGGACATTAAGATTTGTTTGAGTTTGAACCCTACTTATTCTTCTGTTCATATGGTCAGAGCAGATATCTAAGTATTTCCTATTATAACTCAGTGTTCTCTTCAGCAAAATCTATAGAAATTCTACTTTTAGATCACTAATTTCCTTTCTTCTTTGACAATATAACAAAACTTGGCAGGCAGATGGTGTAGGGGAAATGAGCCAATGCATATACATATTCAGCGAATGACAATAGAAATAATTGTTATTGTGGAAGATGGTTTTAGGAGCACTGACTTTGGGTCTAGGCTACCTATATTCAGATCCTGGCCCCAACACTAAAAG
Source organism: Proteles cristata cristata (assembly GCA_017311185.1). Taxonomy (NCBI): domain Eukaryota; kingdom Metazoa; phylum Chordata; class Mammalia; order Carnivora; family Hyaenidae; genus Proteles; species Proteles cristata. Next base: position 4,097,237 of record JAESUZ010005667.1, on the reverse strand, counting down.
GCCTTATATTTGAAGGCTAGTTTTTTAACAACTCAGTGATTCAGTTCCTCATATATAAAATGGCAATAATGATAATAGTATCTGCCTCATAGTGAGGTAAACATAAATGTAACTTGTAAATGAGTAAACATTTATGGAATGCACCTGTGCCTGGTACATAGCATTAGTTATGATGATGACTCTGATGATAGCAGCCCTTTTCTAGAACCCTCATTCACGATTATTACATTTTTGCTAAAATTTCTTGTTTACATTTCTCTTGACTAACCCTTCTACCTCCTGATGTAGTCATATATCATCTATCTACACCATCTGCCCAAATGGACTGAAAGGTCCATCTGCCTTATGACTGATTTAGTAAATTTTAATTCCAGTGTAGTTAATATACCGTCTTATATTCATTTCAGGTGTACAATATAGTGATTCAGTAACTCCATATATTACTCAGTGCTCATTAGGATAAGTGCACTCTTTTTTAAAAAAAAAATTTAAGTTTATTTTTGAGAGAGACAGCATGAATGGGGGAGGGCAGAAAGAGAGGGAGAGAGAGAATCCCAAGTAGGCTTTGCACTGCCAGCACAGAACCCAGTGCTGGGCTCAAACCCATGAAACTATAAAATCATGACCTGAGCCAAAACCAGAAGTTGGACATTTAACCCACTGAGCCACCCACATACCCCAAGATAAGTGTACTCTTAATCCTCTTCATCTGTTTCACCTATCCCCTTACCCTGCTCCCCTCTGGTAACCATATGTTTGTTCTCTGTAGTTAAAGAGTCTGTTTTTTGGTTTGCTTCTTTTTTTCCTCTTTGTTCATTTGTTTCTTAAATTCCACATATGAGTGAAATCATATGGTACTTGTCTTTCTTTGACTGTCTTATTTCACTTAGCATTATACTCTCTATCCAGGGATACTTTTTATCTTGCTAAATTTCTAGGAAAATCTTCTTGATTTTCAATTGGAACACTTATTAAGTGCATATGCAGTACTATGATACTTCTTGTAGATTGTGTGGCAATGGGTCTCAGTCTGTCTTTCAATCCATACTTATATTTCAAAATGATGCTGTTTAATCTGAAGGTCAGTATGTCTTATTCTCTTTGCTAAAGAAGCAATGATTTGTATTTAATGTGGAAAATAAGATGAAACTTAATTTGGAAAATCATTCTGTAACTCTTTAATTATCAAGAATTTACCATCTCAGGTGCCTTGTGGAAAGCCAGTCTGTTAAAAGTGTGTTATAATTCTTATTACTCTCTCTCATTAACAAATGTCATGGAGGTATGATACATAGTACAGGTAACACTGACCATCTGGGCCCAGCAGAGCTGCATAGACTAACATGGCTAAATCATTTGTCACTCTTGGAAACTGAAATATATAATGTAGGGGAAAATTTGACTTTTCCTCTTGAAATGGTTAATACCGTGATTTTTTAATGCAATAAATGATAGATACTTTTATCAGATATTCTGTTAGGCATACTTCTTAAAATAGATAAATCTGAAACATACATTTTCAAATATCTTTGGTTTTAAATTACTGCTTAGATTTTGATAATTAAATTTCTGAGAACCCTAATCTTATATCTTTGTCTTCACAGAACAATGAAAATGAAACTGCCCTACACTGTGCAGCTCAGTATGGACACTCAGAAGTAGTTGCTGTTCTCCTAGAAGAGCTCACTGATCCCACCATCAGGAACAGTAAGCTGGAAACACCTTTGGACCTGGCAGCACTCTATGGACGACTGAGGGTGGTCAAAATGATCATCAGTGCACACCCTAACTTAATGAGCTGCAACACTAGAAAGCACACACCACTACACCTTGCTGCTCGTAATGGTCACAAAGCAGTTGTTCAGGTGCTCTTGGAAGCAGGAATGGATGTGAGCTGTCAAGTGAGTCTTCTTTTACCTACATTTTAAAAGTGATGATGCTCTTGCTTTGCTTTGAGATGCAGATGTTAAAAGTTATATGTAGGAATCTTATCAATTTTTAATTAAATTGTCCAGAAATATTTTTATAACTACTATATTCAGGACCCTGTGCCACACACTTCTGGGAAATATGAAGAGATATAAGGCATAATTTCTAAGCTCATTCTAACTTTAGGGCTATAGGAGTGAAAAATTATTACTAGAAGCAGTTGTGTGCAGTATCATTAGTAGTTGTTTCCTTTCTCCTAGTGTCTAGCACATAGCCTGACACACACTAGGAATCCAGTCAAAGTTGAGTGAATCAATGAATGAATCAATTAAAATTCAATTTAACATTTTTGGGTGTGTACTTTATGTTTAATATGTTGACACATTTAGAATCCCTTTTTCATAGCTCCCCTGTGGGATTGAGAACTATAAAGTTTCAGTTAAGAGATGAGGAATCAGATTCAAAGACTTAAGAAGCTTGCCTAAGGACGCATAGCTGATAAACCTAGAATATGAATTTATATTTACTGATTAAAGTCCAGGCCTCAGTAGTATACTGTCTGTACATGATTAATGAAGGAAAGATCACTCTGCCTAAGGGCAATCAGAAAGAATTTTATTGGAGAGTTGTGATTTGAACTTCAAAACATGGATAACATTTGGATAGCTTTTATTTTTCCACAAGGAAAGAACAACCTACTTTTTTTTTTTTTTTAAGGGCAACCTACTTTTATTATCTGTTTCAAGTGAACTCCAGTTCCAAGGTTACCTTTTTTTTTAAACCATTTTTCTCCCATTTTATTACTGTTTTTTTGTCTCTTAACTCAGTGGCAGCATTTTTATTTTCCAGAGACCCTTTTGGTTCCTGTCGGATTGTATCTTTCTCCCCTGTTATTAGTATGCTATTGCTGTATAACAAACTCTCCTGGAACTTAATGGGTTAACACAGTAACTACTCATTTAGCTCATAATTCTGTGGGTGGTGATTTAGTCGGAACCTTGGTAGGTAGTTGTGTTTTGGCTGGGTTCTCTCATGTGTCCAGGGTTAATTATAAGTCATTTGAGTGGCTCTGCTATAGAATGTTGCCTGGGATAATGGGTGAGGCTGCCGTGTGTCTTTTATGATCCAGCAGGCTTCCTTGGGGTTGTTCATGACAGTGAACATGACAGTGATATGGTTCTATGTGCGTGCATGTGTACACATGAGAGAAGGAAAGGAAAGGAACAGGATTATACAAGGTGTCTTGAGGTCTAAGCAGCCTAAGCTGGGAGCAAGCACACTTACTATCTTTTCTGCAGTGCTTGATTGGCCAACAGTTCACAAAGGCAGCCCAGATTCAAGGGTTGGGAAAACAGATTGTACCCTTCAATTACAAAAGGGTGCAAATTGTAAAAGGGGTGTGAATACTGAGAGGGAACAAATGTGGCCAGTTTTGTAACACTCCAAGTAGAATTAGTGTTCAAGCTTGTGGGGTTACCTTTTCCTAGGACTTGTTTAGAGGCTGAATCTTGTGTCTGTCTCTAAGGCATTTTTCACTGAAGTTGTAAAAATCGCAGGCCTTCCAATCCTACGTTTCAGGTTGGTACTCTAAAACAGATTTCTAATGAGAGTTTTGCCTGTATTATTTAGTTATTTAGATATTTATAAAACCTTTTTTTAAGTGTTTGTTCATTTTTGGGAAGAGGGATAGGGGCAGAGAGAGAGAGGGGGCAGGGGATCTGAAGCAAGTTCCATGCTGACATTAGATAGCCCAATGCAGGACTCAGTCTCATGAACTGTGAGATCATGACCTGAGCCAAAGTCAAATGCTTACCCATCTGAGCCACCCAGGCACCCTTATAAAATGTTTTCTTAATTTTTTATTTATTCTATTTTAGCAGCCTTGAAAATCAGCACAAGAATTTTTCTAGCCTTCATATTTAAAAAAGCAACAATCTTCCCCTCGAGATAGATATATATTTACTATTATAGGTGACTTATAAAGTTACTCTCTAGAGGTATGTTTAATGATAAGCTAGATGTTTATTTTCTTTATGTTGAATTTCTCTAATCTAGAATTACTACTTTCATAACACTTATGGAATACTTCTAAACTTGGTGGCTCAGAGTACTTTATAACCAAGGACTTTACTATGACTGAGAACAGTAACACACTTCATACCCATGGCCAAGATCTTTTCATATTTTGTACTAGATGACATGGCCAGAAGAGAAAGAGTCTGGATTCAATTTTATTTATGTATATGGCATATCTTTTCTTATGCAAAATACTACTTACTGTATTTTGTACTTTTGGAGAATTAAAGGTAAATAAGATCTCTGATGACATTAAAATAAATAGTAGGGCTAGTGCTAAGGAGATATGTGAAGCAAATATAGATTGTAAGATGGAGGACTTGAAGAGACATTGATAGAGTGGTATTTGAAGAGGACCTTAAAGGTCTTTAGGATTTTTAATTTAGATATAACTTAGCTTGTAGATGTGCATTGTATGGTCAAAAGAGTGTTTTAAAATATTGAATTCGCATGCTTATAGATGGGATATATATCTTGCAAGGTCCCAGCCTTTCTCTACCATCATTGCCAGATTCATTCCTTTAGATTTTTTACTTTGCCCAGACAGCATTTGGATTTGTTACTCATATATCAGCTGAAAAGGGCACTGTATGTTCAGACCACTATGAACGCTTGATCAGAAGCATCAGATCTGGTACCTAATGCTTACTCTATGATTTCGTCTTGAAGGTTTTCTAAAGTAGAGCTGACAGCATATTCTAAAATATATCTCAATGAGTTGAATCTTTCAGCATTTAGTTAGCCTGAGATGATGTTTTGTTTTTGTTATTATTGCTTTGTTCATAGAAAACATATTTTCTGTTTGTTTTATTGCCTTTTTTTGGGTCAGTGTTTTATTTTATTATGTGATTCAAATTAATTGTCACCAAATTTGACCATCAGATTCACTGCTAAGTTTTTTAATATCAAATTTGATGTTGATATTTGTTGATATCTCACTGGCTTAGTGAGAGTGAAGAATACCAGACAGTAACCTTAAACTGTTTGATTTTAATATTCATTAAATCGCTCTAGCTAACCAGTTGGAAATTAGCAATATTAAAAATAATCCCATTTGGCAAATTACAACAATACACTTTTAGACTTTAATTACATTCAAGTCATTATGAATAATTCTTTAAAATTTAGAGATGGCTCTGGAAGATCTTGTCTTTTTCTTGTAATTACAAGTGTTTTAAAATGCATAATTTGTGTTAGTATTTTATGTAGAAGTTTTGGTTTCTGCTTCATTTCTCTATGAGCAATTTTGTATTATAATGCATATTTGAACTAGTGAGAAAAAGAATTTAATTTCTGCGTAGGTGAATTTCAAATTATATTTATGTAAAAACCCTATAGTCCTAAGGTATTTCTTAATAAAGAGAATCTGTCATATTAAGATATTAAGAAAATGGGTTTTAACTGGCAAGAGTTTCTTGAAATTAGTAATATTTCTATGGATTTCAAACCTGATTTGGGTGACCAGGTAGAAACTCTAAAGACTATGGAACCTTTTTATGCTAGTGCTTTAACTGTATTGGTTTTAAGTTTCTCTTATTAAAATTTAAAAAGTTAAGGACTAGTAAAATACTAAGCCAATTGGATTTTATTTTAATATTAAAGGAAACAAAAGTAAAATTACAGAAAGTTAATGATAAAGAGTACAAGTTCCCATGCTAGAAACTGTTAAGATGTAAACTTGAGTAAGGTACCATTTTTGTTCTCTAAGTGCTTATAGTGGCAGGACAAATATGTGCCTAAATGGATAGATTACATTTTAATAATCCATTCACTCTCTTCTTCCCTAGATGATTATTTACAATTTCTCCTTTCTTTCTAAAACTTTAACTCCCCTCCCTGCTAATCTCTCTGTGATCCTGACTTTTGCTTTAACTTCACTGAGAAAATAGAAGCTATTATGTATTTGAACCACCACATTTGCCAGTGGGTGTGTATCTGCCTTCTTTCCTGGTGCTTTAAATGAACTTTTTAGGTTTATCCCTAAGGCTGAGTCCTCTACTTGTGCACTGGATCCTCCCCTTAAAATACTATACATTCCCCTCCTCTTAACTTCATCATCCTTATAGAGACACAAAGATGTTATATTTCCCATCTTAAAAAAAAACAAAAAAAACCTCTCTTGAACCTACATTTCCCTCTAGCTCTTGTCCTCTTTTTCTACTCCCCTTCATATGTTCATAACATATTTAGAAAGAGTTGATTTTACTCATTGTATCAAATTTCTTTCCCCCATTCTCTCTTGAAGCTGCTCCATCTCTCTCACTCTATTAAGTCTTTGTGTTTCCCTTTGGTGAAGGTGACTAATGGCTGCCATATTGTTAGATCCAACAGCCAATTCTTTGTCATCATTTTACTTGATTTATCATTGGCATTGACAAAGTAGATCTCCCTCCTATTTAAAAGGCTTTTTTCTTTTGACATCTGAGTCACCAGTCTCTTTTGTTTCTCTGCTTCTTGGTCTTACTTTAGGTAGAGTCTAAGACCTTGAATGCCTTTCATATAGCCTTGCAGCTATATAAATCTGTTGGGCCTCACAAACCTGTTATCTATGGAGTTGCTAAAGAAATAAACCTTTCTGTTTTCTGTCCTCTTTTGTAAAGTCGCAGCTCTCTGTCCTGAACCAGCCTTTGTTTCATTTCTTTCCAGTAGATTTTTGCACTGTAACTCTGTAAACCCCTATAATAGTTAACTATTGCCATTATCACAATACTTCTATACAATAAACACAGAAATCTCAGTAGCATACAATAGTAAGAAATGGCATTTTTTTCTCATTCACAGGTTTGCAGGTCATTTAGGGAATCTATGCTTTAGGCTGTAAGTTAGCTTGCTCTGCTCTATGTATATATTCCCTTTTTCCTGGGACTAGCCAGGACATGGCCTAAGTAAGCCCAACCAACTAGACACATTTTAAGTCTATGCTTGTATCATGTAGATACCATACATTGGCTGAAGCAAGTCACAAATCTAAGTCCCAAATCAAGAAGTGGGGAAGTATACTTCAGCCATGTAAGTGGATGGAACTGTAGTTGTATGACAAAGGGCATATGAAACAAGGGGAGAATAGTGTAATCTATTCCATCTCCATTCCATGGTTAACTGCTGTCATCTTCCTGATCTCTAAGCTTCAGAGTGTCCCAGGGCTTAGTACTTAGACCTCTTTTCTTCTCTGTCTATACCTACTTTCTAGTTGACCTCATCCAATTCCTTGGCTTCGATTGACATCTTTGTCTGACAATAACCAAGTTTATTTATTCATCTTGGACCTTTCCCTAAATTCTAAATTAGGGACGTAATTGCCTGCTGAACATATCTATTGGATGACTAGTGGGCATCCAAACAACATTTCCAAAACTGAACATTTAGCTTCCATAATTCCTTCTCCCTGTATTTGCCCATCTTCCAGTCTTTCCCATTTCAACAAATGGCATTGCCATCCTGATAGTTGTTCGGCCCCCAGACAGAATTTCTTTCATTTTTACATTTAGTTCCTCAGCAAATCCTATTGGCTGTGTGCTCAAAATATATCTAGAATTTCATTATTCATCCCCTCTACTATCACCACTATAGTTTAAGTCCTGTACATCTCCTGCCTCCTGCCTGGTTTCCCTGCTTTTTCTTTTGTCTCTATATTAGTCTGCTCTAGTGACCATAACAAAATCCCAAGACTGGGCAGCTTTAACAACAAACATTTATTTTCTCACAGTTCTGGAGGCTGGAAAGTCTAAGATTCTGGATGATTCTGTTCCTGGTGAGAGCTCTCTTCCTGGCTTGTTGATGACTGTCTTCTTGTTGTGTCCTCAAATGGCCTTCGGTGCACAAACAGAGAGAGAGAGAGAGAGAGAGAGAGAACGCTCTGGTGTGTCCGACTCTTATAAGGACACCAATCCTATGAGAAAGGTTCCTACCCTTATGACTTCATTTAACCTTAATTACTTCCAGAAAGGCCCTGTTTTCAAATACACTTGCACTGTGGGTTAGAGGTTCAATATATGAATTTGGGAGTAGTTAGTGGACACAAACATTCAGTCTGTAACAGATTCTTTTCAATCTGTTTTCAACAAAGCAGGCATTAAACTAAACCAGATCATATCACTTTACTGCTCAAAAACCTCCAGTAGTTCTCCATCTCACTTGGAGCAGAAGCCAAATTCCTCACAGTGGCTCACAGGTGTCTTATACAACTTAGTTCCACTGTCTTTTTGAAGCCACCTCTGACTACCCTTTGCCATTTTTTCACTTAGCCCTAGTGGTCTTGTTGCTCTTGATGGAACATAGTAGATAAGCTCCTGCCTCAAGGCCTTTGCTTTATTAACCCACATGACTTCCACCTGTGCTTTCTCCAGGTGTCTGGTCAGATCTTACCTTACTAGAGAATCCTTCTCTGACAATCTGAACAGCATCCTAGCAATTTCTTTTCCTTCCCGTTAACTGAAAATCCAGCTTCCCTATAAGGACACCATATTCCCACCAGCAATCTCAGTCCAGGCTACTAGGCACTGTGCTACATGAACAAGACAATTTGTTCCCTGTCCTCATGTAGTTGAGAGATTGGTAGGGAAAACAGAAATAAAACTATAAACAAAAATTACCAATTATATTAGTGCCATGGGAAATACACTGGTTGCTAAGATTTTGAATGAAGGGACAGGGAAGTCTCTCTTAGGATGTGCCACTTAAATGGTTCTAGTCTTAGAGAAGTGAGAGATAAAGCCATGGAAACAGAAGATGGTTCATAAGAAATAGAATATATATTTATGGGGTGTATGCTTTGTGCCAGACATTGCTTACTATGTGCTAGAGAATATAGTAATAACAAAATAGACATTGTGCCTACAGAAGAGAAATTGACTCTATAAAGTATGGAGTAAAGGACAGTGAGATATGGGATAGGAGTTCAAAGTTATAGCAGTTTCACAGGCAATTTCTTTGGTTGGCTGTTTTATTGCCAGGTTGTGGAAAAGTGTGTATTTTTATGGAGAGTTGCAAGGATCCAAAGAAGAGACTGAAACTGAAGATGCAAGAGAAATGGTGAAGATATTTCATGAAATTAGAGAAGTGGCAGGGAGCGATAGATAAGAGCAGAACTGGAGGATTAGCTTTAAGGAGGAGAAGGGAAGAAAGGACAGGTAAAGACACAGGCTAGAAGTACCTAGTTAAATAGGAGGAGAAGTCTGCCTTTGAATAGGAGGAATGTTATTTCTGTTTTTATTTTTTTTTTATTTTTTATTTCTAGGAGAGAGAGAGAGAGACAGCATGAGCAGAGGAGGGTCAGAGAGAGAGGGAGTTACAGACTGAAACAGGTCCAGGCTCTGAGCTGGCAGTCAGCACAGAGCCCGACGCGGGGCTCGAACCCACGAACTGCGAGATCATGACCCAAGCGAAAGTCGGACGCTTAACCGACTAAGCCACCCAGGCGCCCCAGGAATGTTATTTCTGAATTATTTGAGGACACATTTCTCTTATGTCATTTGCCCCCTCCCCATCTAAACTTTCTTATAACCTTCAGCTATTCTTCACATGATGTTTTTCTAAGTCTTTTGTCATTTGGGACTGTCTTCTCTGGACACATTTCAATCTGTCAGTGTTCTGTAGAAGTTTATTACCTACAGTTGAACACAGTATTCTAGCTATAAGCTAGCTAATGCAGGATACAAAAGAACAGTTTCTTCCCAGTTTCTTCTGAAGCTGTTTACTTTATGTACAGTAAAACCTTGGTTCATGAACATAATTGGTTGTGTAAACATGCTTGTAATCCAAAGCACTTGCATATCAAAGCAGATTTCCCCGTAAGAAATAATGGAAACTCAGATGATTCCTTCCGCAACTCAAAAATATTCATATGAAAATGATTACTGCAATATACTACAAAGTAATAAAGAAAATGCAAAATATAAAGAAAAATAACCCAATTAACCTGCACTTATCTTTGAAAACCTTTATGGCTGGTGTGAGGGAGAGGAGAGAGGAGGGTTATTGTGTAGGACGACTTTCACTATCACTAACAGAATCACTACTCTCTATTGGCTCAATGAAATAAATCTTTTTTCTTTTCGTACAACTTTAACAAGGAACCTATCCAATGACACTTGGCTTTTGCCTCCTTTTGAGGATTTTGCGGAAATGTGAAGTGCATTGTTGTGAAATTGATTCATCGCTCACATTCCTACAGCCTTATTCTGGTGGTGCTTTCCTACAAAATTTTGCACTGTTGCTCACATTTTACACATCTCCCTAATCTAATATGAAGTGAGGGATTTCTCTGCCTTTTTCTCTTCCTGCTCTGCAGATGAGATACAGATGTAGACTTATAAAATCTTGCAGTTTCAGCCACTCACATACCTCATTTGTACTTATCAATGATTTCCATCTTCACTTTCACTGTAATCATCTCCTTATTACTGCCATTCTTTTCAACCTTTTTCTGCATGGCCATTGTATATGCTCCCATGAATGTTGAATACAGTACAGTATTAATAAACTCTTGTCATACACTATATTTAATGTAACTGGCAATAAGCCAACAGAGGAAAGGGTCTATATCTGTAGGCAGCCTGACCTAGAATGAAGCAAACCATCCTAAGCTTACTCTTATATGGAAAAGCAAAGGTGCTTTGAAGTGACAAATAATACACTAGTGCCAGTTGTGAGCACCTTCCAACATTCTGAAAAATCGCTGATTTCTGCCAAACACCATGGCCTGACACCAAGCATCTGAGCCTGGGAGATGATCACCCACAGTCCCGCAGCGTGAAAGAGAGAAGAATCATTGACTCAGTCGTGATCATGTGATGTTTGTTGTCACATATTCCTTGTATTACAAGACATCACTTGTTAAGTTAAAATTTATTAGAAATATTTGCTTGTCTTCTGGAACACCCACAGAACAAGTTACTTGCAATCCAAGGTTTTACTGTGTTTATAAAGGCTAGGATGTTCTTATTTTTTATTTACTTCTTTTATCCTACGAGATGCCTATAGGGCTAATTGGTACTAACCGCGGTACCTGTGGTTGTTACTGCTGAGTTAAATGCCATTCTCGTTGGCTTTTCTTTATCTCCATTGAAGTTGTCTTTATTCACAGGTTCTTATTTCTTAACAATAGTTATGGGTCTTGCTTCTCATAGTTTTTATCTCCCCTGGTACCTATGCTATTTTCTCTACTGATCATCACCACAGTCGAACTTTATGACTTGTCATCTTTGTTCTGTTTTCTTCTTTAATAAAGAACTGATCTTACTTTATCTGGCCACTCTCTTTTGTGAGCTCAGGATGATTATGGTAGAGTGTTAAACTTGGAAAGGTGAACCAGTGCAGACAAGATCTGACATCTCTGTATCCCTTTTCTATCTGCTGTTTTGGCAATCTGGTGAAATATAGAACTCAAGAAATCATTTTAAAACACCTTGAAATTACGGGTAAACTATAACAAAGATCTCTTTATATGCATGACTGAACTTCCCACAGAAGCCACAGGAAAACTTAGGGCTCAAAACAAAAAGGAAGCAAAAACCCCCAGACTTAAAATGTGGTTTTTCCCTTTCCTATCACATATCTTGTTTATTTCAACTTTGGTGCTACTGAGACTTGACCTTAATGGACATTTCTAATCAATAAGCTAATTCCTTTTTCCTTCATCAGCAGTTTAACTATTGACTTTACTATGTATATCATTTTATTTCTTCTCTCTTAGCTCTTTTCAATACACCTTGTGTTCAGAGGGATTTTTTTCCTTAGCAGTGCTGAGATATGAATGCTTCATATCTCATTACTGGATAAATTTTGAGGCATTACTGTATTATTAACTGTATAACTGTTTTGTCTATCTTGGGTTTTTTATTTTATTTTACTTTATTTTATCTTATTTGTCTTATTTTTTGAGAGAGAGAGAGAGAATGCAAGGAGGGGAGAGGGGCAGTGGAAGAGAGAGAGGGAATCTCAAGCAGGCTCCATGTTTAGGGGCTTAATCTCACAACACTGGGACCATGATCTAAGCTGAAGTCAACTGTCAGATGCTCAATTGACTGGGCCACCTGGGAGCCCCAGAAATTATGCTTATTTTATTTTATTTTATTTATTTTTTTTTAATTTTTTTTTTAATGTTTTATTTATTTCTAGGAGAGAGAGAGACAGCATGAGCAGGGGAGGGTCAGAGAGAAAGGAAGTCACAGACTGAAACAGGCTCCAGGCTCTGGGCTGGCAGTCAGCACAGAGCCCGACGCAGGGCTCGAACCCACGAACCGCGAGATCATGGCCTAAGCAAAAGTCGGACGCTTAACCGACTAAGCCACCCAGGCGCCCCAAAATTATGCTTATTTTAAATGATTAATTCAAAAAATGGAAAAATTTAATAAATGAGAACAGAAGGACTAAAATCCTGGGATTGAGAGGATTTGGGCTTACCTATTTCAGTGCATTTCTTTGTATTCCACTTGTTTATCACATGTTTTGGACTACATATTATTTCATAAAAATACAGTTTTTCAAGATTTGGCCAGTTATGGATTGTAGATTTGAAATAGAGCATTGAGAAGAATAGAATGGTACTAATTCGAATGAGGGTGATAGACACAGACTCAAGGTAGGGTGTGGCAAACTGGAGAATATTCTGGAATTAACCTGTATTTTGATAAGGAAAAGTAGATAGATGTGACATATTTAAATTCCATTCTGTTTATGATAATACTGTGATACCAGGAAATGGTTCCTGATTCCACTGTTTACCTGAAATTTATGAGGACAACCCATTCCATTTTGACAGCTCTCATGTTCTCTTACTAATTGCAAAGAAGCTAATTACATTAACCTTGGATTTGGAAAAATTGGTCAATTTTTCTGGGCTCAAAATATGTTTATCATCTTCTAACCTTTTCTGGTTTTATTCAAGGATTCATGATCTCCTTATCCATTATATAAAAATACTAGGTCTATTTAACATAACCTGTTTTTCTTAGAATAATGTAAAGGAGATTATGTATGCACACACTATATATATATGTATAATTTAAAAATACTAAAATCATTGAGACTTAAAAAAATAAGTTTTCTAATTGCTTTTTTAGCGGCAATGATAATATTCATTATTTTATAGGTAAATAAAATGTTTTTTTAAGTCTTATTTGTTGTTTATTTTGTTTAGCACTCCCAGTAACCCTGGCAAATTTTTAATATTTTCTTTATTTCAAGCTATATGAATTTTCAGAGTTATTAAGTGATTTCCCTAAAGCTGTGTAGCAGCTGAAAGCCAAACTGTCACTGGAACTCAGGTCTTTTACATATGCTTTCTCTTGTAGAATCATATATAGTGAAGGTTCTATAATTTCATTTCCTAGAATAGTCCATGTCAGTGTCTACAGCACCCACTCTACTGTATCAGAGTATTTAGGAAACCAAATTAGTACAAAAAAGTAGACATTATAGTTACATTTTTATTTTTAAAAAAGTTTTTTAAACATTTATTTTTGAGAGACAGAGTGCGAGTGGGGGCAAGCAGAGAGAGAAGGAGACACAGAATCTAAAGCAGGCTCCAGGTTCTAAGCTGTTAGCACAGAGCCTGACATGGGACTTGAACCCACAAATAGTTAGATCATGACCTGAGCTGAAGTCAGCCACTTAATTGACTGAACCACCCAGGTGCTCCTATTGTTATATTTTTAAATAGTTTGTGTAGACTTAGCCTTCTCTTAAATCATTCTCTATTCAACATTACTTTTTGGACCTCCCGTCCTTCTTCCTGAATTAAATCCTGTGGAAATTCTTTAAGGATATGTAGTAACCACTGTCTGAAAATGTCTTTATTTTGCTCTCATTCTTAAAAGATAGTTTGGCTGGTTATAAAATGCTAGATTGGCAGTTATTTTCTCTTGACACATGAAGATATACTTTCTTCGGGTTTTATTGTTTTTGTGGAGAAGCCAGCTGTTGATCTGATTATTATTTTTAGACAATTGATTTTTACTCTTAGGATGTTTTTAAGGTATTCTCTTTATCTTTGGGTTCTGTAGTTTCATTATAATATGTTTACAATGTATTCTTCTCACTTATCTTGCTTGGTATTTCCAGAATTGAATGTTAGTATCTCATCAGTTCTGGAAAGCCTTTAGTCATTGAATTACTTATTCCTGCCCTCTCCTTCTAGAACTCTGATTAGACATATGTTGAGTTTTATTCTGTTTGGTGTTTCACATCTTCAGTCTCATGTTTCTTTGAATCGCATTATGTACTTAAATAAATTCACCATCCAATTCAGTCTTTTTTTTTCCAGCTGTACCTTATCTGTATTAAACATTTCTATTTAAAATATTATGTTTTCGATTTCTAGAAGTGCTTTTTAGTTCATTTCAGATCTAGTCAGTTTTAATACTCCTCTTGTTTATAGTTATATTTGATATCGTCTTTTAGTTCTTTCATCTTATTGATCTTGTATATATTTTATATTCTGTAGCTGACCATCACATAACATGTGAAGTTTTTATAGGTTTTATTTCTGCTCATGGCTTGTTTTCTTTCATGGCCAGTGATTTCTGACTTTGAATTTGTGTTTCTTAGAGCTTGATCTGTTGGAACTCTCAGAGCCTGAGTTTAAAGTGTATTATTTTCACAGTGGATTTGTATCTGCTTCTGTTAATAAGCATTTATATTTGCCTTGGTGCTACAAACTCAAGATCACTTTATTCTACATTTTTCACTCAGGATTGGAGAGCTGGAGGAGCACAGAGATTGTGTAATTTTGTCCCCAGGACCATTTGAGGGCAGAGCTGTGGTTAGAAATTGTTAGGTGGAGGATGTTATTTCTACTACTACTGTACTCCACTTAGAACTAAGATCTAGATAGAAATTTTGAATTTCTCCCTCTGTGCAACACATTTAATCTTATTTTTTTATTTTGTTTCATTTTTAACTAAGGATGTTGTCTGGTCTTATTTTTTTAAAGTCATCTTTGTGCCCAACATGAAGCTGGAATTCATGACCTCACGATAAAGAGTTGCATGCTCTACCATTGAACTAGCCATGTGCCCCCAGGGGTTTTAGATTTTTGCAGGAGTCCTTGATCTATCTTCTCAGCTTTTTCGGGCTTCTTTATCTCCTGCCCTCCTGCACCTTGAGTAGCTGGTTAAAGCCCAAGCACTTAGTCTGCCATGGATTGGCAGATTTCCTGTTTCCTGCTTCAGTACTAAAGCCCTGGGTTCATAGTTTCTGTCCCCACTTCCCTTCCCCAGGCTCTGAAGAATTCTGTTATTTTCCTTTTCTTCCCTGTACTTAAAATGTTGTTTCATTTTTCAGAATATTTAAGTATGCTATTCCAGAAAGAGTTTTTTCTAACATAAAGTCCAAAATTTTTGAAGAGGGGAAGGAAATCAAGTAAATAGTCAGAAAGTTGGTTGAGAAACACAATGAGAGTGAAAAAAAATTAGATTATTTCAAAGGGTATTTTTCAGAGAATCAAAAAATAATGTATTTGTACCCTATATTGAGATTATTTTTTAAGGAGCTGAATAAGTTTCCATAGTTTATTTTTCCTTTGGACAGTTTTATAAATTATTATTTTTATTTCTATTTTTATTAGCGTCTACACATATCATGACAGTCAAATTATAATTCAAATATATTGCAATCATGCTTTTTTAAAAGATAAATTTAGATCACATTGATTCCCAGTTTCCTTAGTAATGCATTTGTAAACCATTTTAGAGTGGGTTAATTATGCAATAGGATTTCTTTGATTAACAAAGCTTTTACATTATATACAATTTTATAATGGTATTTCTACTTTGAATTGAGATTAGAATCCCACAGTAGAGATCAGTTTTAGTACAAGGGGACAGAATTACCATAATGACATTATTCAATTTAACACACCAACGTGTGCACACGGAGGACCTGGCAGACATTTATTAAGTTGAGAGAAAAAGAAAAAAAGTGAAAGAAATGCCTAATATTTATATAGCTCAGAAAGTTGCTTCTTTGAGATTTTCCTTGATCCTCTAAAGGCAGAACCCAATCTCTCCCTGTACTATTCACAAATTTTTCTTTTCCAAGGTGTTTTCATCCCACTTTTTACCTTCCACTCTCAAAACAATTCTTAAATGTCTACATTTTCAAGGTATTTTCGTAGGTATTGGTGATACAACAATGAAGAAAAAGATGTGGTCTACATTTCCACTAAACTTACGGTTTGTTAAGGGAAATAGACAATCTGATGACACAATGTAGTATAAGTGTTATGATGAAGAAAAACTGGATTGAGGTGGAATACACAGGAAAAGCAATAGACCTTGAGGCCATCAATATCTTCTTTTTTTTTCTTTTTTTTTTTTTTAATGTTTTATTTATTTCTAGGAGAGAGAGAAAGAAACAGCGTGAGCAGGGGAGGGTCAGAGAGAGAGGGAGTCACAGACTGAAACAGGCTCCAGGCTCTGAGCTGGCAGTCAGCACAGAGCCCGACGCGGGGCTCGAACCCACGAACTGCGAGATCATGACCTAAGCGAAAGTCGGATGCTTAACCGACTAAGCCACCCAGGCGCCCCTAGGCCATCAATATCTTCTTAAATTACATTATATTCAAGCTGAGTTTTGACATACAGATGAGCTGTTCTCAAAGTATACTCCCTAGACCCTTAGTGTCACCTGGGAATTCATTAGAAAAGGAAAGTCTTGGGTCTCATCCCAGGCTGCTAAATCTGAAACTGAAGTAGGGCCAAGAAAACTGGTTTTTGACAAACTCTGTAAGGAATTCGAATTCATGCTGAAAATTGAGAACTAGTGGATGGGGGATAGTGAGATAGAGGGCTAGGGTTGGATCCCACCAGGCAGAAGGATCAGCTTCTGAGATCCTTAGGGAAGAAAATAGTGACTGACACTACTGTGAAATAGTTCAGTATGCCTCCAAGGTCTGGAGGAGAATTGGGGTAGACAGGAGAGGGTGAGGAGAGGAAAGCCAGGAGATCATGGGGTTTTGTAAGCCATATAAAATTGTTTAGATTTCATTGATCATAAGTATTTCTTTATACATGTTTCCTGAAATAGAATGTGAATGTACAAAGGTCAGCATCATATTTCCATGCCTCAGAACACCCCTCAACTATTGTTGGCCTGTAATTGATGTTTAATATTTATATACATTGTATATATAATTGGTTTCTAATAAATACATACAATGAATTGAATGAAGTCATTGGAGACTCACACAAGCTTTGTGAGACAGACATTTCTGCCTGTTTTACACCTGAGAACTAACAGGTGAGTGACTTCCCAACATAACAAGGTCAAATGGTTATTCAGAAGTTAAGATGTTTTGCAAATCCAAGCATTTGGAATTTGTTCTTAGAATCTCTTATTTCACAGTATCTTTCTGTCAGGGTGTGCTTAGATTACAGAGAATATGTACAAATACATAAAATCACAGATTTTTTTCTAACTTGTAAGCATTCCTAATGCAACTGTGCTTCTTTCTCTTTTTCCTTTTTCTTTTTCCTTTTCTTATTTTTATTTTTCCAGACAGAAAAGGGGAGTGCACTTCATGAAGCAGCTTTATTTGGAAAGGTGGATGTTGTAAGAGTTCTGTTAGAAACAGGTAACTATTGTGATATTCCATGGAGCTTATTCTACAATATACAATTTCTATTTCAGGAGTAGACAAAGGGAAATGGCATAATTCTTTCATAATCACCTTTATACTTTTTACCTTTACTCCACATGGCAAACACGTATTCATATCACATAGAATTGAGCCTCAGTATTTAGATAAAATGGATATAAATGTGCAATTTGCTCAACAGACGTGTCAGTAAAAAGCTTTTAGAAATTACAGTTGTGTACTTTAAATCACATTGAAATATTCTAGAGAAATTACCAAAAGGAAAAGGAATTCTCTGCCTTCTACAAGAGAGAGGAACTGATCCTTATGAAATTATGACAATTGCTTGGTTTATCAAAAACATAATATTTCTCTAGATTATTATATTGGAAACTGTGATGAATAATGTTCCTTATCCTTAAATCAAATTCACCTTGTTATTTCATCAACTGACTAGTTGCTGAAATTGCTTGTAAGGTGCAGTGATTTAAAGGGAATCTTTAAGAGGCAGTGCTTTGAAGGAATAACAAAGTAGGCTTATTTGTCTTCATATTTATATTCTGAATAAAATGCAATAAAACTGGAACTGAGGTTGGATTTATTTTAGGATCAAAAAGCATAGGTATAAATTCATACATGTAAACAATTGATGTGAATCTTTTTTGTTACAGACTACATTTAATGTATTTATTTTCTGCTGCTGCTGCTGCTGCAAAAAAAAAGGAAAACATTGATAGACTCTAGTATTTTGGTTGTAGTTATACTGAGTGAAAATTTCATGTACATTTAATTTTGGCATGTAATAGTGATATAATAAATGTGTTATAGGAAACCAATATGTGCTGGTCACATATTTCTACACAAATTTAAGCAAATACTTAATAATCTTATTACAATAAACTAACAGGTGATGCCAGATTCTGAAAACTGACTTTGTGTGCAGTTAGATGTTTAGAAAGTTTATAAACTTTTTTTGACAGCAGTGAAAGTTATTTGCTACATTAATATAAGTTCTTTATTACAATAAATATTTTTAGAATTAGAATAATTCCAAAGTTGTTTTAATTACAAATTTCAAGAAGTTTTCTCACCAGGTAGATTATTGAGTGTTGTTTACACTGAGTATAATCTTACTTAAATAAATATGAGATATTTGACTTTGTAGCTGGACAAATAGTATTTGGACAATAGTTCAAAATAATCATGCTTTTTCGACTTTTGTGAATACTTAAGTATTCTAAGATTATTGCTACATTATGCATATGATACATCATTGTTTAAAATGTTTTTACCATATTATACAGAATATATAAATCACAGGACCATTATACTTTAGAAATTCACATTATAGATCAATAGTATTTTTCAGCTTGATAGGGTATCATTTAAATAGCTCTAATCCAAACTGGTTATAATTCTAAAAAACAATCTAGGGCACCTGGGTGTCTCAGTTGGTTAAGTGTCTGACACTTGATTTAGTCTCAGGTAACAGTTTCATGGTTTGTGAGCCCTATGTCGAACTCTTTGCTGACAGTACGGTGAGGAGCCTTGTTGGGGTTCTCTGTCTCTCTTTCTCTCTACTTGTGTGTGTGCTCTCCCTCTCTCAAAATAAATTAAAAAACAACAACAACAAAAAACCCCAATCCTAATGATTGGGTCAGTGTCCTTTAAGACTTAATTCATTGTCAAGAATGTTCCTAATCTTTAGTAACAGTAGATCTCCCCTTCCTTCCTTCCTTCCTTCCTTCCTTCCTTCCTTCCTTCCTTCCTTCCTTCCTTCCTTCTTTCTTTTCTTTTCTTTCTTTTCTTTTCTTTTCTTTTCTTTTTTCTTTTCTATTTTTTAAAATGTTTATTTCTGAGAGATAGAGAGTGGCAGAGAATGAGCAGGGGAGGGGCAGAGAGAGATGGAGACAGAATCTGAAGCAGGCTCCAGACTCTGAGTGGTTCACACAGAGCCCAATGTGGGGCTCAAACCCACGAATCATAAGATCATGCATGACCTGAGCTGAAGTTGGAGGCTTAATGGACTGAGCCACCCAGAGGCCTCCTCCCCGCCACCTTCTTTCTTACTAAAGTCGTGTGTGTGTGTGTGTGTGTGTGTGTGTGTGTCTAGGGTTTATTTTTTTTTAAAAATCACTTTCAGTGCTTGATCTGTATGTGTTTGATATTAGAGAAGTTATATATTGACATTATCTTCTGATGACACTTCAATGGAGTACATTTAATCGGTTTTTCTTTTTCTTTCAGGAATTGATGCCAATATAAAGGATAGCTTAGGTAGAACTGTCTTAGACATTCTGAAAGAACATCCATCTCAGAAATCTCTCCAGATTGCAACACTCTTACAAGGTAAACAATATTGAATGATGGATGAGTTTACCTTAAAGTTAAGATTAAATTAAATCTATCATAGTTTTCTCTTGAGTTTTTGAGTTAATGTTTGCTTTTGAGTGAACTTATTATTTACCTTTTATTCCTAGTAGACTTTAAACTAAATTATAATACCGTTTAATGTTTTATTTCTGTTTTCAACTAATCAGTATGATGTACAGCTTGGTTAATAGTTAATAATACTGTAGTTAGTAATACTGTATTACATATTTGAGAGTTGATTCAAGAGTAGATTTCAGAAGTTCTCATTCCATGAAAATAGTGTGTAAGTATGCATGGTGGTGGATGTTAACTAGACTTACTGTGCTGATCATTTTGCAATATGTACAAATATCAAATAATGTTGTATACTTGAAATTAATATAATGTTGTATGTTAATTTTACCTCAATAAAACTTAAAAAGATAAATTTTAAAAAAAGAAAAGCTAGTTTTTCAGTGATTTGATGTTAAAAAGTCTTTTTTTAAGTCATATAGCAAATATGAAATTATGAACTTGAAGATAATAAGGCTATAAAGTGATGATATTATAAAAACATTATCTTACATTTGAATAATGCTTTAAGAAGTTTCAGGGATTTTTTTTTTTTATTTTGTCTGTCGATAACTCTATCAGGTAAGTAGGTCTGATATTATTATTCTCCTTTTTGTACATGAGGGAAACTGAAGCCCCAAGAGGCTCACTTGCTCAAACTCATATATCCTATCCTAGGGGGTAGAGCTGGTACGTAAATGTTGAGTTAACAACAAAAATTGTACTTAACTGGAAGAATACAGATTGTTTCCTCCCTGATCTTGGAGTATAAGATGATTTGGTCTTTCCAGGCTTTGTTTTTGATAAGGGTCACTTAAGTACCTGTGTAGTTAGATGCAGCATTATGTCTCCTGAAGGTTTGACATTATGTAGGTACTGCTTTTTTATTTGTAGGATTATATACTTCCTTATTTGATCTAAAACTTTTAATGAAATTTAGATTTAAATACTTTCCCTTTAATGCAAACTGGTGCAGCTGCTCTGGAAAACTATGGAAGTTCCTCAAAAACTTACAATAGAACTACCCTATGACCCAGAAATAGCACTGCTAGGAATTTACCCAAGGGATACAGGAGTGCTGATGCATAGGGCACATGTACCCCAGTGTTTATAGCGGCACTTTGAACAATAGCCAAATAATAGAAAGAGCCTAGATGTCCATCAACTGAAGAATGAATAAAGAAGATGTGGTTTATATATACAATGGAATACTACTTGGCAATGAGAAAGAATGAAATCTGGCCATTTGTAGCAACGTTGATGGAACTGGAGGGTATTATGCTAAGTGAAATAAGTCAGTCAGAGAAAGACAGATACCATGTGTTTTCACTCATGGGGATCTTGAGAAACTTAGAAGACCACGGAGTAGAGGAAGGAAAAAGAGAATTATAGAGAGGGAGGGATACAACCCATAAGAGACTCATAAATACTGAGAACAAACTGAAAGTTGATGGGGAGGTAGGGGGAAGGAAAAGAGGGTGGGCATGCAGGAAGGCACTTGTGATGAGCACTGGGTGTTGTATGGAAACCAGTTTGACAATAAGTTATATTTAAAAATGTAAATTAAATACTTTATGTTTTTGAACGTTTGGGCTCAACAAATGAATGGATAAAGAAGATATGGATATACACACACAAATACACACACACACATATATACATACATACACACACAATGGAGTATTACTTGGCAATCAAAAAGAATGAAACCTTTCCATTTGCAACAACATGAATGGAACTAGAGTGTATTTAGCTAAGCAAAATTAGTCATAAAAAGACAAATATCATATGACATCACTCATATGTGGAATTTAAGGTGCAAAACAGATGAACATAAGGGAAGGGAGGCAAAAATAATATAAAAACAGGGAGGGAGACAAAACATAAGAGACTCTTAAATATAGAGAAAAACCTGAGGGTTGCTGGAGGGGTTGTGGGTGGGGGATGGGCTAAATGGACAAGGGGCATTAAGGAGGGATGAGCACTGGGTGTCATATGTAGGGGATGAATCACTGGATTCTACTCCTAAAATCATTCTTGTACTCACTAACTTAGATATAAATTTAAAATAATAATAAGTAAATACATAAATACATGAAAACATAAATACTTTTCCTTTATGCTTTGTGATTAGACCTGACATGTAGTATATTCCCTTAAAAACCCAGACATTGGGGCACTTGAGTGGCTCAATCATTTAAGCATCTGACTGACTCTTGATCTCAGCTCAGGTCTTGAGCTTAGGGTCATGAGTTCAAGCCCTGTGTTGGGCTCTGTGCCCAGCGCTAAGCCTACTTAAAAACAACAACAAAATAACAAAACAAAACAAAAAAAATTCCCCAAACCAAAAAACAGACATTTGTTGTACCCTTTCCAGTTAGCTTCTACATTGCTCAGCGGTGATTGTTACAGCTTGGTGGCAAATGTAAATAAGGGAGGAAGGCAGGATGGTTTCATTGGATGTCAGTTGGGAAGCTGAAGAACAGCCTTATCCTGACAGAGATAAATGAATTAAAACCAAGTCAGGCAGGTGATACATAGATACAGGAGTCAACAAAAGCCAAAAGGGATAAAAAGAATAGACATGCTATAGGAGGTCATTCATGCTCTCTTCTCTCTTGATCTTCAAAACCTCTCAGGGAAGGGAAGTCCCCTACAATTGTCTCATTAATAAATAACTTAATTACAAGTCAGGTGAATATAGAGATAAATCAGAAAACATATGAATAGCTCCTCATATTTATTCAAGTCAGACTGAATGAAAGCTAAAAAAAGTAAAAAGAATGGTGTACAACATTTTTTCTTCCCTGTCGAGATATTTTATATTTCATATTGAACTTTTGTCTCTAACTAAATTTAAAACACTGAGGCTTGTGAATATTATATCTTTTGGGAAAAGCAAAATAAATGTCATCTGCTAAAAAGAGGGTATGACATAATTACAGACATTTACTGCATTGATTTAACTTAAATGGAAGTGTTATTACATAGGAGCTAACTATCTGTATTCTCTTAAATAGTCAAGATTCATTAGGTATGCCAACTTGTGATAGGGTATATGCTACAGCTTTGAATTTTTAAAATTATTGGCAGATTTTAGAATGTGAATATATTATCTATATTCTTTGAATTCCTTGGTCGCAAATCAGTGGTACATTTTAAACTTTATGACAAAGTTTGTTATTTCAGTAAAGCCAATCTAGAGTAGATAAAATTACTATTTATGTCCTGGAGGAGGAATTCACTTTACATAATTACTGCACTTGGTCAAAAATTTTAAGGATAGAATTCTATAGGTTGCTTTCTTTTCCTAGTAGAATTTGCCTAGTACAAACGCCCTTAGGTAGAAACTGTTTGTATGGTATAAAGACACAATTGTTTAGAATGAGAACATAAACTTTCTTAAGTAGATTTTAAGAAAAATATTCCTTCTGATTAAAGAGATCAGTTGATTCAATCATATAGATGGAGACTACAAACTAGCCACTGTGAGCTGATTGCTTTTGGCAGATAGCAGATTTATTTTAGAGCACTGTTGGGTGCCATATTTAAATTTTGACTGCTCTAATTTTATTATGTCTTTATCAAAGTTGGAAAAATGAGAGATAGGCTGGTGTGAAACATTACTTCAAGAATAATGAGAGAGAATGTTATTTATTTGTGGAAATAAAGCTTAATGTGCAATTATGCTTGTCTTACAAGAGTAAACACCATTATAACATAAACAACTTCATTCATTTATGTTACCTGACTAGTTGTGGTTGTTCCATCGAATTTGGTGTTCCTGTTTAGGTATCAAGTCTATTCAAAGCATATTTTAGAGGATTTTAAATCTTCAAGTAGAATGTATTAAAGGAAACTGAGGGTGTTATTCTATCTTTAACAGGTGAATTTATTTTTAAGAAAAGAATGTGTCAAATTTAGTTTTCATAAAAAGAGTTTATGAGTCTCTTCCAAAATATCTTTTAAATTTTATTTAAGAATATTTAAGTTAATAGCTCATCATGAAGTTCTTTCAGTTTGTTTGGATTTTTGAAGTTCTTTTAAAAACAGGATATATTTAAGTTTTGTGGAAATAAATGAAAAACTGATCATCAGAAGTAAAACATAAAGTTTAGTTTTTGATTTTAAAATAAATGAATTCGACTATATAATTTCAAAAACTTATATACACAGAATATTTAGAAGGTGTGGGAAGATCAGCAGCCCTTGAAGAACATGTACAGGAAGATACAACACAAGAAATACATATTTCATCTCCTGTTGAGTCTCCTTCCCAAAAGACTAAGAGTGAGTAGCTAATCAAAAAGCCCTTGAAATAATAGTAGACATTTTATGTCCAAATTTGTTCTATATGCAAAAAGCCCAACACATGTGAAAATTTCAGGTCTTGTCAGTTATATCTTATACTTTATATTTTATCCATTTATTCAGTCAGCGTTTAATGAGCTCTTCTATTTGTCAGGCCATACTCTTGGCGTGACACAGTAGCGAGCAAAATTAGCAATCTCTGCTGTCATGATGTTTACATGGAATAGATATTTCACACTAGATTTGTTTTCCAAAATGTATTTTTAATGCAGAATAAAAATATTGATATCTGGATTATAACAGCTGGAGTTTTTTTTTCCTGGGAGAAATTATAACTATAAAGTACCTTTCTGAGAATGATTAGAAAATGCATATTTGCATGCAACCTACAAAATATTCATTTTCTGACGGATGATGCATATTATTTGTCTTTTCTTTCTGTGTTTTTCCTTTATGTCACATAGCATAATTTTAGTTTATTACTTATGTAATTATTTATCTAAATACATTCTGTTTCTTTTTGTTGAACCTAGGAAGTAGGCTCCCAGCACCATTAAAAATTTATTAATGAGTTGTTGAATGAAATCTATCATATGAAAGATTATTGAGGATTAAATGATAGAGTGAATGAAACTTTAGGAATTGTAATTCCAGATGTTTTTATGTACTATGTGTAAATGGATCATTAATATTTATTTCTACTTTGAAAAAGAATAATAATAGGCAAAAATGGAATTTCTCCTTATCTTTTAATTTAGTCTTTTAATTTAATTCTTGCATTAATTATAGTTTAGTACCTTGTTTTCATCATAATATTTTCTGATTTACTTAATCTTGTTTGTCATGAGTTCTATCACTCTACTAATCATATTTTTATTAGTTAATAGGAAGTTTTAACAGTAGCCTTTCTCGAAACTTTGAATTACTGTCTTCTTATAGGTGAAACTGTGACTGGAGAATTATCAAAACTCCTGGATGAAATAAAACTCTGTCAAGAAAAGGATTATTCTTTTGAAGATTTGTGCCACACAATATCAGACCACTACTTAGATAATTTGAGCAAGATTTCAGAGGAAGAACTTGGGAAAAATGGAAGCCAGAGTGTAGTAAGTAAGGGGGGAAAGAAGACAATGTGTCTGTCTTGCCAATTCAATGTGTATCTAAGAGGCAGGGGATTTGTGCATTATCCTATCTTCTGCCAGTGTCAAATGTCAAATTCCCAATTGCTCTTTTCCTGATGTTCATTGGTGTTTTACTCTCACTGCATGTGTAGAGGAAAGAACGCTTTGATAAATCACTTATAGTTTGTGATGATCTTGCTACTGTTGACTAGCATAACACATGAAATCATAGTTTCTTTGATTATATTCTTTTAGTCTCACTGGGCATGATGACAATTGGTTTACAAAGAAAGAAAAAAAATCTTCCTTGTGTCTTTCTTCCCCATGTTCTCTATGAACTGAGTCTACCCCATCTTGAAGAAAGACAGAGCTGGCCTATATGTGTATGTTTTCCAGTCACTCTCTATGTTATGGTAGGAAAGAGACATTGTGGAAAGTTTGACCTCCATATTTTTATAATCCTATGCAAATCCCTTATGCAGCCTACAAGTAGGCTCAGAATCTAAATCATGAGTTAGAGATTCTTGATCATTTGGATTTCTATATTAACACAAAATCAAGAAAAACTGTAGAGAATCAATCAGTTTAAAATTAAGATTTGTATACCCATTTTGTGTCATATGGAGGTAGAATTTATAGAGTGTACTGGTATTAAAGAAAATGCATTATTATAACATTAAATCTTCACTCACTTTTAGAGCTTAATTTGTTATATAAACATAATGCTTTCTTTAAAAGCTAGTAAGAGTGGATTGTGTTAAGTATGTCATATTATTTATGAAAACTAAAATTATTGCCAAGTATAATAACTATTATGAGAACATTTACTTCATTTAACTCCTTACTGTGTGCTGACACTTGTTTCCCAGTGTAGTCTAGCTCCATGACTAATCTTACTCCCTAGGCTGTCTTTGTTTTGTTTTTTGTTTTGTTTTTGTTTTTTGCTGCACTGTCTTTTTTAAAGCATCATATTATTGGCTCCAGTAAAAGCTCCTTATGAATAATCATTATTAATTATATATATACTGAAGTAAATACATGCAAGTTTTACCAAATGAAATTTTTATATTAATGAAATATTTACTGTAGTGATTTTAATGTCAGGACAAAATTTCCTGTTTAAAAATCTAAAACTTATATATCATCTCCAAATTACAAACCAATTACATTTCAACATTTCCCTGAAGGTTGGTTACAAATTAAAACATATTTATCCTATATAAATAATACATGATGTTTAGGGTTTTAGGTTTGTCCCTAAAGTTCTCTAAACTGACTACTTCTGGTCCTCTACTTCTATACCCACAAATTTCTGAAAGCCTTAGTTGTATAAACCAGTGATTTCCAAGTTTTGTTTTTGTTGTACCATGGTAAACAAATTTTAAGTAAATATCCCAAATGCATGTATTCATAAATTATGTACATCTACTACTATTTGAAGAATATATGATATAAATTATGCATATACTACCCAGATAATTTCAAGTAAGAAGGATACAAGTAAGTGTAAATAGAGCCTCTATTTTTTTAAATAATTTCTTGATGTTTATTTATATTTGAGAGATAGAGACAGTGTGAATGGGGTAGGGGCTGAGAGAGAGGGAGACAGAATCCAAAGCAGGTTCCAGGCTCTGAGCCGTCAGCGCTGAGCCTGATGTGGAGCTCAAAACTCACCAACTGCGAGATCATGACCTAAGCCGAAGTCAAACATTCAATTGAGTGAGCCACCCAGGTGCCCCAAACCTCTATTTTTGTTTTGTTTTGTTTTACTCAATGGGTATCTTGTGCACTCTCAGGTCTGTACTGCACACTTTACTTGGAGACCATGCTTATTTAAGTTTATAGATTTCAGGTAGTGATATCAGGGATTTTTAGTATTATTAGGGTAACGTAATGTAGGGGAATGTGGCCAGATACTTTTTTTGTAAGTCAAAGACTGTATTGTGATAGTGACAAGAGAGAAATTAATGCTCATATATTGAACGGAATATCTTAAAATTCAAGCATCCTTTCATACAAGAAATCACCTCTTTGTTCCTGTGACAAACCTTATACTGTGTTCCTTAAAAGTATTGTCATGTTATAATAAATGTTACATGAGGCAGAAAAGCAGAGGGATCATATGCGTAAGACAAGTAGTTTGATTTATCTGAAATAATGGAGTTTATAAAGGGGGAATATGGGAGATAAAATTAGAGGGATAGATTGAGATCAGGACATGGATGATTTTGAACGTCAGGATAAGAATTCTGTTATTTATGTTTTAGAAAGGAAGAAAAATCTAAAGGATTTGGGGCAGATAAAAGACCTCATTGGAAGTGCCCTTTCAGAAGATTAATCTAATAAAAACTTGTTATCGATATTTAAAAAGTAATCTGATTACTTTGACCCTTTTCAACAGCCTGTGTTTCATTTGGGTTCATTTGCAGTTGTTGAATATTTCTGTTCATCAGAAATGTTTTTCAGAGTTTGTCATGAATTGTACTCTCAAATTATGCAAAAATTTAACCAAGCATTTATAGATCACCTAATATAGATGTTTGTTACCATGTTGGTTGTAAGTTATAGGATTTATTTATTATTTGTAATATATATTATTACATATTTATATATGTATTGAGAGAGTGTGTGCATGCACATACATGTACACACTATGGGGAGGGGCAAAGTGAGAGAGAGAGAAAATCTTAAGTAGTCTCAACACCCAGCTTGGAGCACAATGTGGGACTTGATCTTCAGGACTCTGAGACCATGACCTGAGCTGAAATCAAGAGTTGAATACTTAAGTTATAGGATTTATAACAGCAGTAAGTAACAGCTCCCCAATGTAAGAGCTTCTAAAAAAATCTCTTGAATTTGAAGTATTTTCAGTTTATTATCAGGGAAAATTCCCACTGTAGTCCAGCCATAGTCCTAAATTAAAATTATTTCTGTGTTATATTGGAATGTTAAAGGTGAATAAGATTTTTGCTTATCATTCACATTATTGGCTAAAAGATGGGTTTGGGTCCAGTTAAAATTTAATTTTAGGTAATAACAAATACCCAACTTGTTAATTA
The DNA here is from genome assembly GCA_017311185.1 of Proteles cristata cristata. NCBI lineage: Eukaryota > Metazoa > Chordata > Mammalia > Carnivora > Hyaenidae > Proteles > Proteles cristata. Next base: position 4,068,741 of record JAESUZ010005667.1, on the reverse strand, counting down.
TATTATGACAATTCCAAAAGTAGTTTAGAACAAATAAAAATATAAGGAAAATATGTTTTGTAGCATTTATATTATTAATAAATGAATTTTACATATTATTGATATATCTGAATTTTGAGGATATTTTAGCTGTTAGTTCAGTTTAGCTTTCATTGCCTATTTTTCTTCCAATAGAGGGCACTCTAATTCAGTAATTTAAAATACAAAATCAGCTATCTTACGTAAGAACTTTTACTTTTGAATTAAAGGTTTCTGATTTTATTAAAATATTAGCCTTAGGTAGTAGCTTGAACAATTTTACTAATATAAGTCAATTAAAAGTTAAATTCTTATTATGATTGAATGTATATGATTGAACATTTAATGTGAAGGCCGGCTCCAGTTAAAATTACATTTTCTCTTGCATAAATTTTAATTCAAAAGGCAGTCTGTTTTAAATGCTTTTATAATATGCATATGGAGCCATTTTCTAAGTTGAATTAGGACATTATATAATCTAGAATGTAAATTTTGAAGAAATATAAATATCTTCACATTCTTTAGCAACCCATGAAATTTAGAATTTTAAAAGAATATGAAATAATCTGAAAAAATGTTCTATTCTCTTCATTTATTTTTCCAAGTCATGTATTCATTGCCTTCCTCCATGTGTGTAAACAATGTGCACAACTATTAAGTGTGAATACACTATGCTGTTGCAAAATTTGGTTATAGCATACATATTATTAGAGCAGACTTTAGAATCTAGGTTTCAGGAAAACTTTTTTTTTTTAATTAAAAAAATTTTTTAAATTTATTTCTGAGAGAGAGAGACAGCATGAGCAGGGGAGGGTCAGAGAGAGAGGGAGATACAGAATCTGAAACAGGCTCCTGGCTCTGAGCTAACTGTCAGCACAGAGCCCGACGTGGGGCTCGAACCCGCAAACCATGAGATCGTGACCTAAGCCGAAGTTGGTTGCTTAACTGACTGAGCCACCCAGGCGCCCCCAGGAAAACTTTTTTTAAGATTTAAAATAGAAAAAGCATCATTGCTTCATTAGCTTATGTTACTAAGAAGTAAATAGGAAGCTTCTGGGATGAAATGCATTGTATGTTTTTTCTCCTAAGAGAAACCTGGATACAAATAGCGTGTAAAAGTTATTATTTGAAAGGGATTGTGTTGGCAGGTAAACCTTCTGAAGTGTGAGATGGTTTACATTAGTATATCAAGATTTTAAGATTCACTATTTCATTTTTTACAATAAGCTTCTATAACCTGCTTGAGAAAACTCTCAGGGGAGTTGTTGGGGGATATCTATAGAAAAATATACTTGATTTGGTGCAAGAGTTCATCAAGTCTTAAAGGTTAGTAGAATCAAATTAGGTTGCTTAGAATACAAATGGTGTTTCTAAAATTAATTACTTGCAAAAATATAATTTCTAGAGCTTAATTATCAGGAATGTGTTAATTTCAGAATTGTAAGAGACTTTGGTGGTTGTGTCATCCAGTTATTATATTCAGAGCACTTTGGGAAATGAATTTTCTGAAACATAAGAAAGAGTGTTCTTATAAGATTATAATTGATTCTTACCTATGAGGGTTTTTGTTTTTTTTTATAATGGAACTGAGTCTTAAGTAGTAGTAACTACTAATCTTACTGGGAATATGGTATTCAGAATATTTCTAACTTGAATAATTCATACCTTGTATAGTTGAACAAATTTTTTGGCAGCGGTGACTCAAGACTGCTCTGTACTAAACCCAGTCTTGATTGTCCTAACAGATTTTTCAGAATGTAGGAAATGAATAGGTTCTGTTGACTTATGTTAATATTTTGAAGTTAATAGCATTAACTATATGTATGTGTCATATGAATATACAAGGAGAACTTTAAAATCAGAATGGTAAGACTTTGATCCCTCTTCTCATCCCAGGAAGAACTTATACCTGTAGTGAATTTAGGAAGATCATTGCGATATCCTTGACTTCTAGAATAGAAGAGTCATTTTTTCTGAACTTCCAACACAATTGCTTTTAACTTTCATGACACATCTCTTTGTTCTGCTATGTGTTGTGTGTGTACATGTTTTTATATTGCTTCTTACCAACTTCTTGATTGTTGGATCTATATTCGATTGATCTCTGTAATCACATCCTGTCTAGCACGGTACCTTGCATGTAGTGATCTTTCAGTGAAAGTTTATTGAATGAGTAATTGCATGAAAAGGCAAACACTGCATAGAAGAGTACATATAAACCAATGTTGTAAATAAACCATTTTTATTGAAAAACATGTCTAATTATTTGGACATGAATTACAGAGTGCAAGAACAGGTGTTTGCTGTTCTGATGCTTACTGGCAGGGTGATCTTTGAAAGTTCTGGATCTTTCCTAGCTTTAGTTTCCTCCTCAGTTTAAAAAAAAGTTTAACATAGCTTTCTGTCAGTTACAGAAAAAGAGCTACTCTTTTTTGTGCTGCTAAAGACAGCTATTTTGATTTTTGTTTCATAGATTTTGTCCAACTTTGTCCAGACTTTCAAATAATGACTTAATATCAACACAAAGGGGATTTCTCTAGTGAAATGCTTAATGTTCTATTCTTGGATTGGTCTTAGTCAATATTTTGCCTTAAAAAAAACCAGTCATCTATCATAATCAGGTCTGCAGATGTTAGAGAGGAATAGCAAACAAGACAAATAATTGAACTTATATGAAAAATTACCTCAGTAAACAGATTCTTGCTTCAAAGTAAAAACAGAATTCAGTGGGAGTTATAATAAAATAAAGTCTTATATTTAGATTCCTAAAAATTCTGTGGTTTAAGTGTAAGATTGGAAGAAGTGGAAGATTGGGGAAGAAGTGCATACAGAAAGTTCTGGGGTATTTAAATGACCATAACTACAATGTGAACATTGTAAAAATGTTAAACATGCTAAAAATCAATAAACACTTGCCAAGCTATCATCTCTGCAAATATAATCTTAGAAGCTAACATTTATATTATACTAAGTTTTAACTATGCTAGACATTGTGTTAAACATGTTTTAATAATTTTCTTTTTTTTATTCCTCACAAAAGTGCCATGAGGTAAGTTTTGTTGTCCTCAATGTGGAAATCAAGAGTAAAATAACTTGTCTAGAGTTATAGAGCTACCAAAAGGTAAAGCTGGGATCTGAATTTAGGTCTGATGTTTTAGAAGGTCATGATCCTAACCTAATGGTTAGTTGTGACAGTCATATCATTAATGGTTATTAGTGACAGTCCTTATGTCATTAATATCTTCCAGATTGACCTACCCTCACCTTTTTATCATGCATGCCACTGTGTAGATACACACTCTTATTATTGCTCACTTACTTACTTTGAGTCTTTTATTCTGTCTACATGCTTTTAGTGTCTCCTCTTAATTTGCCACAGCTTTTTAACACTGCTGCCAAGTCAGTATGCCTTAAGTGCAGCTTCTGATTCGTGTCACTCTCCTTCTCAAAGCTAGACCTGGTCCTCACTGTAAAAATTAAATATAGACTTTTAACTCTGGCACTCAAGGCTCCATCTTCTAGCTTCATTATATGTTTCCAGCTTTCTCCCATTAATGTCTTAGAGAAATACAGTGTTTTGATAAAATGGCTTACTCTCAAGCACATCTGTCTTTCCTTATCTCTCCCCATGTTCACAATGTTTCATTCATATATAATTCTTTTTCACTATCTTCTACATACTGAAAACGATCTCTCACAAAACCTTTTATTAATATTACAAGACCTTTTTTGATCCTCCTACTGAAAGCCAACCATTTGGATTGGATATCATTAACATTTTATTTATAAATTAGTTATGTAAATTTCATCATCTGCTTTGTGTTATTTATACAAACATATTTATGTATTATGTTTTGGCTTTGCTTATAAACCTCTTGATGACAAGGGAATTACTTATCCCTGTGTGTGTGAGGAATTAAGCATAATTCTTCACCCACACACTTAATAAATATTTGTTGAATTGATTTGATAGGCCATGGACATCAGGAACTGATAACTGAATGTAGATATAGACCTATGGATAAAGCTCTAAGGTGGACTCTTTGTAATCTCAGAAGAACTTCCTCTGTTGGTTGTTATTTCAAATAATGAATGCCTTACCATTTATTTTGAAGATGACACAAAATACCTGGTCAAACTATATTATAAACTTCCTCACAGCGTAAAAACACCAACATCTTAGAACAAGTCATATCTTCCTTTTATAGTAATAAATTTCTTTCACTGACGATAAGGAAATCTTACATTATAAATACCACATTTGATTACTGATAACATATATAATGGAAATCTATAAGAATATAGGAACATATATCTCATTTATATTTTGATTTTCAAATTCTTCAGTATCTTTTTTATTTTTTTAAAAACATATATTTTTTTGAGAGAGTGAGAAAAATATGTACATGGGGGAATGCAGAGGGAGAGGGAAAGAGAGAATATTAAGCAGCCTCCACACCCAGCACAGAGCCTATTGTGAGGCTTGATCTCAAGACTGGGAGATCATGACCTGAGCTGAAATCGAGTCAGTCACTCAACCAACTAAGCCACACAGGCACCCCAAATTCCTCAGTATTCTGTGACAAACATTTTTAAAATTCATCCCTGTTATTCTTTCTGTATAAGTTGAGACAGACTATTTTTGAAGCAGTTTTTTTTCCCATTAATCATAAGGAAAATGGGCCTAAGCAAACACCCTGTTTTTTCTTAATTGTTAATGATTCTTTCAGCCACATATTACAATTACCTTGTGCATTTATCATAATGGAACTAATTTGTAATTCTATTTCAAGGTATACATTTGAGAATTCTTGATTCTCTTTTGGAGTAAAGGCCTTGGACAGTCTGCCATTATAAAAGAATCCCATTTGGCTTCCTAAGACCGTAGGAAATCAGTCTGGAGCCTGAGCTTAAAGAGCCATGTCTGTGGTGATAACCACTCACCTCTGTATTCAGGGAAATGTTTTTCACCTGAATAGCAAAGCAATTCTAATGGAATAGTGGAATAGTAACCCCCCTGAAAATTATGGAAAACACTCATGCTTCTAACATGTTTTATCATGTGACCATTTGAGATGTGATTACTGAATATTGGAATTTATTCAGCCTCCAATACTTGAAGAATTAAGATACTCCATTATGCAATCAAAGTCAATAAAAGTAGATAGAAGAGATACTGTGTGGTATGTTTTAATCTCAGGTCCAGACTTTTAAAATTTCTCATGTTATTTTCACTTACCTTTGTCAGAATTTTTGTTTCAACCATCTATGCTTTTCAAAGTTCAAATGTTTCAGTTGCTAACAGTTTCACAATGGTTCTATTTAGTTGATAGCTGCCAGTCTATGCTATCCGATAACTAACTGTATGAAAAAAAGTCTTAATTTGGAGAAAGAATGAGGTAGTCAAGAAGATGAATTTGACAGAAAATGAAAAGCTCTCAAATGAACAAAGCTAATGAACCCAGTGAGAATTGTATATCAGTAAAGTGGACATTGCTTGCCCCCAAAATAAATGAGACAAACACTGACATGTGGTATCATTTCCTATAATCATCCATTCTGTGTTGCTCAAATAAATCTGTTCTTGAGGACTTTAGAATATTTACTTTTAGCCTTTAATTCTACTTTTCTGCCAGTTTCCTGAACAATGAAAGTTTCTTTATCATCATAGTTATTATCATCCTCACTAATTTATTGAGACTCTCCATTAAATAACTACACTAATTTATTCAATAACATGTATTTGTAACTTGGATTGGCATTGTAGTTTGGAGAACGAGAGTTTTGAACTCAGACTTGTGTTTGAATCTCAGTTCTACTTCTTAGATAAGTATTACCCTGATCTTTATATTTGTCACTTGAATAATAATGTTTCTATAGTCTTTCTCACCTCGACCTACTGAATCAGAATGTCTGGAAGTGGATTATTTTTAATAAACTCACTACATGGTTATTACATTCAGCAGTTTGTGCACTCTGCACTAGGATATTTTTTAAATGTTGGTTTCTTAGATAATCAACTACTTGCATCCGTTTTCATCTTGCCCTCACAAATCTGTGGATCTCAGATTACAATGATCTGACCCTAATTTGCTCTTGCCTTCATTTTTTGTTCCTATGAATACAAATTTGATTGGTTATCAGGGCAAAATAACTTGCCTTTTAAGGGTTGTTTTTTTCTACTTCTATAAAAATTGCCATTGGAATTTTGAAAGAGATTATGTTAAATCTATAGATGACTTTGTATAATATGGAATGTTTACTAATATTAATTCTTCTAATCCATGAGCACAGTGTCTTCACATGGCTGTGGGTTTTCTTTAATTTTACATCAAAGTCTTGTAGTTTTCAGTATAAAGATCTTTTCCTTCCTTGATTAAATTTATTCCTAAGTATTTTATTGTTTTTGATGCTATTATGAATAGGGTTGTTTCATTTCTTTTTCTTTTTTTTTTTTTTGTTTTTTGTTTTTATTCATTTCTAGGAGAGAGGGAGAGAGACAGCATGAGCAGGGGAGGGTCAGAGAGAGAGGGAGTCACAGACTGAAACAGGCTCCAGGCTCTGAGCTGGCAGTCAGCACAGAGCCCGACGCGGGGCCCGAACCCACGAACCACGAGATCATGACCCAAGCAAAAGTCGGACGCTTAACCGACTAAGCCACCCAGGCGCCCCATTTCCTTTATTTTTCAAATATTTTATTATTTGTGTAGAGAAATGGAACTTTTTTTTTTGTATGTTGGCTTTCCATACTTCAGTTTTACTGAATTTTTTGATTAGTTCTAGTTTTTTGGTAGTTTTTAGGATTTTCTATATATAAAATCATATCATTTGCAAATAATTTTCCTTTTTCCTTTTCTGATTTGGGTGCCTTTTATCTCTTTCTTGCCTCATTGCTCTGTCTAGGACTTCCAGTAGTACTATGTTGAATAGGAGTGGTGAAGGTAGGCATTCTTATCTTGTCTCTGATCTTAGCAGAAAAACTTTCAACCTTTCACCACTGAGTATGATGTTAGCTGTGGACTTGTCATATACGGCCTTTATTCTGTTGAGGTATGTTTCTTCCTATAACAAAGTTGTTGAGTGTTTTTATCATGAAAGGATATTTTGTCAGGTGTTTTTCTGCATGTATTGAGATGATCATGTGATTTTTGTTTTACATTCTATATAATTTAACTTTTAATTAATTTTTATACTTTAAAGTAAACGACAGTGTTGTTAAAGTACCAAATAAAGTATAAAGTAGCATTTAAAAGATTATTATCCTTCTCTTACTCTAATTTTCAGTTCTTCAAACCTACATGCACTGTGGCTCTCTTGTTTCTTAAAATTCTGTCTTCTCCCTCACAACCTGCCCCTCAATACCTGCTTCTCCCTACCATCTTCATTTAAGTAAAATTCTCTTAAGGATGAAATTGTAAACCCAGGAGCAGTGTTTTATTTTACTGTTTTTATTGTCCATCTCAAGTGCCTAGTACATAGTAAGGGCTTAATAATTGTTTTTTGGTCATTGGACTACTTTTTAAAAATTGGATATTACCAGTGTCTTTCTTCTCATTTATTCTATTATATCTAATCAAAACTCATTTTATCCTTTCATAGCTATGACTTCCAAAGTTCTAGGCTACATAAATTAAGATGAGGTCATTTTACTAACATAATTTTATTTTTTTAAAGTGTTTGCTTATTTTTGAGAGAGAGAGAAAGGGCATGAACAGAAGAGGGACAGAGAGAGGGAGACACAGAATCTGAAGTACGCTTCAGGCTTCAAGCTGCCGTCACAGAGCCCATCACATGGCTCAAACTCACAAACTGCAAGATCATGACCTGAGCCAAAGTCAGATGCTTAGCTGACTAAGCCACCCAGGTGCCCCTTTACCAACATAATTTTAGAAGATTGTATTGGCTCAATGGTGTCCTTCATAAGAGTTAAACAAAGTGCCAGATGAAGCCTCAGTCAGAGAGAGATTCTCAGAGATTGTGTTTCACATTTATAATAACATTATCTTTGGATTGATGTTATCCCCCTTCTGATAGAATATATAACCAGCACACCATACAGGACAAAAGTGTGTGTGCATGTGTGTGTTTGTATGTGTGTGAAGAGGGGGATAGAGAAAAGAAAGGAAAATGGAAGAGGAATAGAAAGGGATCATATTATCAGTAGGGGCTTGTATCTTAGCCCTTTGATTTACAGGTTCTCTAATTTTATCTTATCCTTTGGAGCAAGTGGCATTTTATGGTTTTGAGAATCCAGCCATAAACACTGAAGAATGTGATATTTTCTAGATACAGTAATGTCACAGTCCAAAGTATAAACATTCTAGATCACATACAAAAAGGTATACTTCAAATCTTTTTCTTGATGCTTTGATTATTAATAAACCTGAAGGCATATTTACTTAACCAAGGTATTCTGATTTAGGCTTAGTAATGAGATGGAGTAACTGAGAGTGGGGTGTGGTTGTTTACATATAGTGGATAAAGGAGGGCTCTCAAGAGTGAAGTATAAACTGTAATCTGAAGGAAGAGAAGGATCCAGTCACATACCAAGGAAAGAAAATTTAGAATAAAAGGAAATTCTGTTTCCTGAGGTGAGAAAGAGCTTATTATGTTAAGTACCAGAAAAGAGGGCAGAGGCCATTGGTATAGATAGGAGTATACTGAACTGGGTAGAGGAGAAAATGGAATGAAGTTGGATATCCAGATTAGACAAGGTCTTATAGGTCATGGAAGTGATTTGATTTTTTTTAAGCAGGAGGATGATATAATTTGATTTATGGGAGCAAAGTTGCAAAGTCTGTCTCTTCTAAATTAACTGATAATTCTATTTTAATATCAGATACGTGTATGGTATTTATAACATAATACTTTTATAATATTAGTAGTTATTTATCATATATCAGCTGTGTGCCACATTCTTTGCTAGGCCCTGAGATATATATAACAGTCAAGAAGAGTGAAAGAAGGACTCCTGTTATCACTGAACGTGTAGTTCAGGAGTGGATATAGATATGGACATAGCAATTATGGAAGAGTGTAATAAGTAACAGGGGAGATACAAGGTAGTATTAAATATGTGGGAAACATGTTGGACTCAGATTGGGTGATTAGGACAGAGTTTCCAGATTTGCTTCTTTTCTCCTTGATTCTTCTGTCAACCATGCAACCATTATCCTAATCCTTTATGTTCTGGTTGGCTGGTCTCCTTTCTTTTCATAGTCCCTTGATTTTCTGTTCTTTCTTGGGTATTCTATTCCACAGAGAGGGAACTCCTCTTTGATTTCAGGTAGTAATAACTAAATGCTATTTGTTTTCAAATCTATAATTCTATTTTCAACCTCTTACTGCTCTCCAGTTCTGTATTACAATTGCTGATATGGCCCCTTTCCTAAACCTCCCTCTGTCATTTCATACTCAAACTATGAAGATACAAATCATCTTCCCATCCACTGTACCTGTACCCATTTTCCATCTTTATTTCCTTCTTCCAGGACAAAGAATTTCATATTCTGTTTGATTCTTTCCTGTTCCTTTCATTTTCCTGGTCTACCAGAGAGTTCCTATTTGTTTATTCTCATCATCCCTGCTTGACTCCACTTCACCTTCCAGGAAATGCCTCATTTCTTTATTCATTTTTACAATAAAACTCTAGAAGAATGTTTTCTCTTTTCCCCATGTTCCTCCTCTGTTTTCTCTTAAAACCAATTCAATCATGCTTTCTCCTTCACCAGGTCCCAGAACTGCCTTGTTGAGGTCTGCACTGACTTCCACATTGATAAATCCAGTAGACATTTCTTAGTCCTTTTCATACTTGATCTTTGAGGAACATTTGCCAAAGCTGACCATGCTCTCCTCCTTTACACATGTACTTTCTTCACTGGACTTCCTAGATACCACACTCTCCTGACTCTTTTCTTTCTTGGCTGGCTACCCCTTTTTAGTCTTCTTTGCTGGTTCCTCCTCATATCCCTGACCACTTAACACTAAAGTGCCTTAGGGCTCATTTCCTGGATATCTCTTCTTTTCTGTACTGACTCTTTCAGCTGAGCATGCTGAACAGTCTCACAGCTTTAAATACTAACTATGAACTAACATATCCCATGTTTACAGCTACTGCTTAGATGGTCTTCTAACTCCAGACTCTTGTACTTAATTTTCTATTTGACATCTCCACTCATGTCAAATATCCTTTCCAAACTCAACATGGATAAAACTGAACCTCTCCATTACCTCTTGATACCATCTGGACCCTTATTTTTCCCATTTCAGTAAATAGTGACTCTGTCCATCCAACTTCTGTCCTCCAAAACCAAGGAGTAATTGCATACTCCTCTCTTTTTTCATGCTCCATAAACACTTGTTTTTGAAATATCTACTCTTCATTCATAATATATCTAGAATGCAATCATTTCTTACCAGTCCTACTACTGACACCATGTTCTAAGCCACTATTATCCTTTGCCTGGATTACTAAACTGGCATTCCTGTTATCATCATTGCTCCTCCCTACAGTGTATTCTTAAAAGAGTTGCCAAAGAGATCCTTTCGGAATTTAAGTTAAATTATGTCACTTCTCTACTCACAACACTTCTGTGGTTTCTCATCTTGCTCTGAAGAAAAGACAGAGTCCTTATACTGGCTCAAAAGACTCTACATGGCATGCTTACCCACCCTTGCCATATCCTTACCTTCCACACCTAATTTTCACTACTCTGCTCCCTACTCATACTGTTCTCGCCACGTTTGGTTCATTGTCATTACTAGAAAACACCAGGCACACTCGTGCCTCAATATTATTGCACTTGCTATTCTTTCTTTCTGTAGCTATTTTTCCCAGGTGTCTTTATGGCTTATTCTCTCAGGTTTTTAATCAGACATCAACTTCTTAGTGTGGTCTTACCTGATCACCCTATTCAAAATTAGACATCCTGGCAATCCCTATCCCTCTTTTCTACTTTATTTTTCTCCATATTACTATCATCATCTAGTATACCATGTATTTTACTTACTGTATTTGTCCTTTTATTAAAATCTAGGCTTTACTGTGAGCAGAAGTTATTTTTTAATTTTGTTGTTGACTATCCAGAGCTTAAAATACTACCTGGAACATAGTAGACAGATAATAAATTTTACTGAATAAAATAATAAACCAACTTTACTATATGCCCTTGACTCTGTACATTGGAATTATATAGTGTCTTGACCTGGTTATCTATATAGCATAAAAACCATATATTTTGGAGTTGAACAGATCAGGATTTGTATCCTGATGTTTCCTTTTACTAGTTAGTTGCTTTCTTTGAGCTTCAGTTTCCTCTTCTGTAAAATGAACACAGTAATCCCTGCTGTAAAGAGTTGTCATGAAGACTAATATGTGAGAATGTGTAAAAGTGTTATGACCCATGCCTGTGTAACACTGCCAGATGAGCCTTCCTGAAATGTTTTTATTCTATGACCTCTATTGTCAAGAATTAGACAAGGACTTACTTTGACTACTATATAGTGGCTGAATTCCTCTTGGATTTCAAGAATGTCAAGATCTTTCCATTCTGTTCTAGTGCCTCTTTTGGATATTTTTTTCTATTCTTCCTTCTCCCACCAATATACCTTATTCTTTTGTCAATTACCTAAACATATCACAAGCATTTCTTTTTCACTGTCTTTGCTAATTCTCTTTCATTTTCCTATCTCTCCAGTTTGTTTAAATGCTATTCATTTTACATGGTATAGTTCAAGTCTTTCTTTCTCTGTATTGTAACCTCCTCACTTATTCCAGCTCAAAACATTTTTGTTTGAACAGGTGGAAAATCTCAGGAAAAAATGGGAGCTATTAAAAATTAAATGGAAATTCCAGAATTGAAAAGATTTACATGAAAAAAAACCCAGTGAACTTCAAGTGAATTTATAGTCTGTATATTATGCAATTGCACAATTTAGTAGCGAATCAGTCATCATTTTAAAGTATATTACTTATGAAATAGGTTGTTGAGGGAAATTGTTCTTTTGCCACAGGATCTGACTAGAGCTTCATTAAAAATGAAGAGAAGTTAATACAGTATGAAAGGAGAACATTAAAAGGTGAGATGACAATGATCATTTGATCATGAGATAAGGAAACTAGGGGGCATGTCATGAAATGACTTCTGTACAGTTCTGTCTTCTCACTTCTTATGATTTTCTCCACTAACTAGTACTTCTATGACTTTTCCATGCTCTTTTTCACCTGTCTTTACATACTTGAAGTTCTCACTAATTTTTCCATTTTTAAGAAATTTTTTTAATGTTTTATTTATTTCTAGGAGAGAGAAAGAGAGACAGCATGAGCAGGGGAGGGTCAGAGTGAGAGGGAGTCACAGACTCTGAAACAGGCTCCAGGCTCTGAGCTGGCAGTCAGCACAGAGCCTGACGCAGGGCTCGAACCCACGAACCGTGAGATCATGACCTAAGCGAAAGTTGACGCTTAACCAACTAAGCCACCCAGGCGCCCCTAATTTTTCCACTTTTAATTCTCATCCATCAAACCTTGACCCTTAAAGTCCTAGCCCTTACTTAAAAGTTCTCCTTGGTCTGAATTAGGGGCTCCCCCAGTGCTTCAGATGCTCTGTAAGTAATACTTGCTGTGATTGTAATTTTAGTAAGTAATTGTAAATTTTGTTGGTTTCTTGTTCTTGAAAATACTAGATTATGAAGTCCTAAAAGTGTGTAATATACACCTTTTATCTTTATATAATCATTTCTAATATTGTGCCTACCAGAAAAGGAGACTAGTACATTTATTGAATCAATGAACAGGAGAAAATAGATGAATGGATGAATGGATGGTTGGATGGTTGGATGGATTGGTAGATAGATGAGTGGATGAATGGATGGATAAATGTTAGAATACAAAATTGAGGAAATATAGAAAAAACTACTTCAAGATCTTGTCTAAGAATGGTATCATTTTATTTTCATCTGTTTTTTTCTGAATGACTGCACATTCATTCTATCAAATGAGAGGTATGCTGATGAGACCATTTTTAATTCTTTCAAAGTTATTCTAAAGTTATTTTCTAGCCATTTTCTTGAAACATTGTTACTTTGAGATGCTTTATAAGAATGTGGTAAAACTGATGACTAGTTTATTTTTATTTTTTAATTTAGTAAAAGAGGTTACATTATTCTTATTAAAACATATTTATTTTGGCCAAAAATTCATTTGATCACTAAAGCCATTAATAAGGTTAATGTTGTTGATTAATTGTTAAAGATTAGGCCCGTTAGGATTAAGCAAAATGTTAATTAAGAATTCTATTAATTGATAATAATGAAGGATTATTAATAATGAAGGATTATTAATAATAATTACAGATTGGGTTATATAACTTAAAAATTTTTTTATTTAAAATGTAGACTACTTATGAACGCTAAAGTATATCTCAAATTGAATTAATATATTTGTGTTGAGTTTTAGGGATATCAAATATTTTAACTAGAGTAACAAAACAAGTCATGAATATTCATGGTCATATATTAATGCTATAATAATAAGCTGTATTAAGGTAATCTAGTTGTTTAAAAAATTTGATAAATCATGTAATAGCTCAAATACAATGGAGGTTTATTTTTCACTCATTTATAATCCCTAATAAGTGTTTTTGATCAGGAAGGGGCTCTCCTCCAGACGTGAAGTTAGGAATCAAGACTCCATCTATCTTGTGGCTCTGCCATGTTGAGCACAGGATTCTAGGGTCACTTGACTCATCTGTAAAAGGCGGTGAAGGATAAGCAAGATAGGGGATACAGATAGGAAGTTTTAGGGGATGGCCCTGAAAACACAATCACTTCTCATATTCCATTGACCAGTACTCAGTCATATGGTCACATGGCCATTCCAGTCTGCAAGGGAAGCTTAGAAATGTAGTCTAGCTACATGCCAAGAAGTAGAGAAAACAGGTTGATAACCACTAAACTAGAATTGGCTCCATAATATTTTTTATAATTTAAATAATTTTTATTCATATACATACTGATTTTTATAGTTCTCGTTCATAGAAATTTTCACATAATTATAGATAGTTTCACATTTAAACATGCATTTATCAATTAAAATCATCTCAGTTAAAATTGTGGAGTATCTTTTAATATATGTTTTTGAATACTTGTTTGCTTGTTTATTTATTTATTGAGAGTGAGCATGAGTAGGGGGAGGGGAAGAGAGAAAGAATAGAGAAAATACCAAGCACTGACAGTGCAGAGCCCAATGCTGGGCTCCATCCCAAGAACGGTGGCATCATGACCTGAGCCTAAATCAAAAGTCAGAAGTTTAGCCAACTGAGCCACCCAGGCATCCTTGTAGTATCTTTTATATAACAAAAGTTAGGTCTTTTTGCAAGAAAATTTTAAGTTCTAATTTCTCCCAAAAAGATATTATAATTATTTCTGAGCATTGGCTTATTATATAGATAGTTCCTTTACTTATAATTTAGAGTGATTATTAAGAACACTTATACATAATTTTTGATGCATTTACTTACATATCAAGTTATAAATATGTGCTTCACTCACTAATTTACACATTTAAATAAATAAAATTAGCAATTTTAATGTGGTTAAGCGAGAAAGAATCTGAGATCTTGTTTTCTAAAATATTAGTGAAAATGACTTGTTTCTTTTTGACATAAGAAATCCTTTTGACTGTGAAATAGAATGTTAATGATATTTGGTCTGATAGAAAAGTCAATAATTACTTTAAATAATCATAGTTAAAAGTTGGACTATATACTTGTGTATGTAATAGTATTACCTTGATATGCTATTTTTGGATTCCTTTCTTATAGTGAACTATATTTGCTTTCATTTGATCTGCTTTAGAATTTCTCTTATTCTTTATACTGAATCCTCTCCTAAAGTGACATTTTTCATCTATTTTGCTGTCAAGATCTTTAAATCCTGACAAGCGGTTTCTGCAACACCAGCTTCTGATAGTCGCATATATAGCCTTGGACCTCATTTTGTTTATATTGACTATATTAAGGAGGATTAGATTGCATTACTTTGAATTGGTCCTGTGATTATACTATAGATTCACGGTAAAGTTTTCTCTGCTTCCATTGAAGAGAAGTGTCAAGCAGAAGACTGTGCACCCATTCCAGTGCCAGGGGAGGACTCCAACTAATGGATGATAGCAGAGATCAACACTATGCTAGCCATCAAGAGTAGAAGTCAAGCACTTCTGCCCATTGCATCTTGATATTGGAGTTGCCAGGGAAAACACATGGTAGTCAAGCACTGGACTGAACAACACTTTTACTTACATAGAGAAGGGACAGCAAGATCAGCTCTACCAGTATGTCAGCCCCCCGTGGCCAGGACGTCCCCCACCTGGCAGCCAAAGTAGAACACAAGGCCTACACACACCCCTCTTGTGCAATATAAGGACCTAGACTCCTCTTCTGTGGAGTCTGAAATACTGGAAGCTGGGGGTGTGCCCAAAGTAGATACACAATTGATACACGAAAAGAACAAAGGAAAACTCTGTGAGCCTGAAACAGGGAAAGGTATTCCCACACAAAGCCATAACCTGGCAGTGTTCCAAGCCCAGGGATCATTCTTATATGAACAAAGGGGAAGACTGCTTATGAGATTGCCTTTCCCAACAAGGTGACACCCATATATAGATTATACCAGGTCATTATTAGAAATGGGCCTACAAAATTTTCTAAATTTCTGCAATATTTTATTTCTGATTTTCCATGTGTCTCTTCAAAACCAATTGAAATCAGGTTAACAAAAAAGGGATATATTAGCACATATAAATGAAAAATCAGGCTTTTATGTTGGCTGGATGAAGTATTCAGAACAATGTAATCTTGTATCTGTCACTCTCCATCTCTCAGATCAGTTTTCCTCTTTTTAAACAGAGTGGCAAGATAAACAAGCAAGCTTTTCCCACAGAGTGGCAATGAATGTAATTAGCCCATGGTTTATCTTTTTTTCTATTTCATTTATTTTTATTTATATTTTAAAATTTACATCTAAGTGAGCATATAGTGCAATGATAATAATTTCAGGAGTGCAATCCAGTGATTCATCCCCTACATATAACACCCAGTGTTCATCCCAACCAGTGCCTTCCTTAATGTCCTTTGCCCATTTAGCCCATCTCCCCACACACAACCCTTCCAACAACCCTCAGTTTGTTCTCTATATTAAGAGTCCCTTATGTTTTGTTCCTCTCCATGTTTTTATATTATTTTTGCTTCCCTTCCCTTATGTTCATCTGTTTTGTATTTTAAATTCCACATATGAATGAAGTCATATGATATTTGTCTTTGACTAATTTTGCTTAGCATAATACCCTCTAGTTCCATTCACATTGTTGCAAATGGCAAGATTTCATTCTTTTTTTTTTTTAATATTTTTATTTATTTCTAGGAGAGAGAGAGAGACAGCGTGAGCAGGGGAGGGTCAGAGAGAGAGGGAGACACAGACTCAGAAACAGGCTCCAGGCTCTGAGCTGGCAGTCAGCACAGAGCCCGACGCGGGGCTCGAACCCACAACCGCGAGATCATGACCTAAGCGAAAGTCGAACGCTCAACCGACTAAGCCACCCAGGTGCCCCAAGATTTCATTCTTTTACTTGCCAAGTAATACTCTATTGTTTGTGTGTGTGTATATTTTTTTTAATATATTTTTTACACACACGCACACATGCACACACGCACACACACACACACACACACACACACACACACACACCACATACCACATCTTCTTTATCCATTCATCTGTCAATGGACATTTGGGCTCTTTCCATACTTTGACTAATGTTGATAGCACTGCATAAACATTAGGGTGCATGTACCCCTTCGAATCAACACATCCATATCCTTTGGATGAATACCTAGTAGTGCAATTGCTGGGTCATAGGGTAGTTCTCTTTTTGACTTTTTGAGGAACCTACACACTGTTTTCCAGAGTGGCGGCACCAGTTTGCATTCCCAGCAGCAGTGCAAAAGTGTTCCTCTTTCTCTGCATCCTCACCAACATCTGTCGTTGTCTGAATTGTTAATTTTAGCCATTCTGACAGGTGTGAGGTAGTGTTTCATTATGGTTTTGATTTGTATTTCCCTGACGATGAGTGATGTTGAGTATTTTTTCATGTGTCTATTAGCCATCTGGATATCTTCTTTGGAAGTGTCTATTCATGTCTTTGGCCCATTTCTTCACTGGATTATTTGTTTTTTGGGTGTTGAATTTGATAAATTCTTTATAGATTTTGGATACTAACCCTTTATCTGGTATATCAGTTACAAATATCTTCTCCCATTCTGTTGGTGCCTTTTAGTTTTTCTGTTTCATTTGCCATGCAGAAGCTTTTTTAATTTCGATGAAATCCCAGCAGTTCACTTTTCTATTGTTTTCCTTGCCTCCAGAGACATGTCAAGTAAGAAGTTGGTGCGGCCAAGGTCAAAGAGGTTGTTGCCTGTTTTCTCCTCTAGGATTTTGATGGCTTTCTGTCTTACATTTAGGTCTTTCATCCATTTTGAGTTTATATTTGTGTATGGTGTAAGGAAGTAGTCCAGTTTTCCAAATGCCATTGCTGAAGAGACTTTCTTTATTCCATTGGATTTTCTTTTCTGTTTTGTCAAAGATCAGTTGGCCGTATGTTTGTGCTATTTCTGGGTTCTCTATTCTGTTCCTGGATCTGTGTGTCTGTTTTTGTGCCAGTACCATACTGTCTTGATGATTACAACTTTGTAATACATCTTGAAATCAGGAATTGTGATGTCTCCAGCTTTGGTTTTCTTTTTCAGGATTGCTTTGGCTATTTGGGGACTTTTCTGGTTCCATACAAATTTTAGGATTGTTTGTTCTAGCTTTGAGAAGAATGCCAGTGAAATTTTGATTGGGATTGCATTGAATGTGTAAATTGCTTTGGGTAGTATCGGCATTTTAACAATATTTTTTCTTCCAATCCATGAGCATAGAACATTTTCCCATTGTTTTGTGCCTTCTTCAGTTTCTTTCATGAGCTTTCTAGAGTTTTCACTGTCTAGATTTTTCAACTCTTTAGTTAGGTTTATTCCTATGGTTTTTGGTGCGATTGTAAATGGGATCAATTCCTTGATTTCTCTTTCTTTTGCTTCAGTATTGGTGTATAGGAATGCGACCAGTTTCTAAATTATTTTTTAATGTTTTATTTCTAGGAGAGAGATAGAGACAGCATGAGCAGGGGAGGGGCAGAGAGAGAGGGAATCGCAGACTCTGAAACAGGCTCCAGGCTCTGAGCTGGCAGTCAGCACAGAGCCCGACGCGGGGCTCGAACCCATGAACCGCGAGATCATGACCCAAGCGAAAGTCGGACGCTTAACTGACTAAGCCACCCAGGCGCCCCGAATGCGACCAATTTCTGTGCATTGATTTTATATCCTGTGACTTTGCTGAATTCATGGATCAGTTCTAGCAGTTTTTTGGTGGGGTCTTTTGGGTTTTCCATATAGAGTATCATGTCATCTGTGAAGAGTGAAAGTTTGACTTTATCCTGCCAATTTGGATGCCTTTTATTTCTTTGTCTTGTCTGATTGCTGAGGCTAGGACTTCTAGTACTGTGTTAAACAACAGTGGTGAGGATGGACATCCCTGTAGTGTTCCTGACATTAGGAGGAAAGCTCTCTGGTTTTACTCACTGAGGATGATATGAGTGGTGGGTCTTTTGTGTATGGCTTTCATGATGTTGAGGTATGATCTTTCTATCTGTACTTTCTTGAGGGTTTTTTTTTTTTTTTATCAAGAACGGTGGCTATATTTTGTCACATGCTTTCTCTTCATCTATTGAGAGGATCATGTGGTTCTTGTCCTTGTTTTTATTAATGTGGTGTATCACATTGATTGATACTGAGGATATTGAACCAACCCTGCATCCCAGGTATAAATCATGCTTGATTATGGTTAGTGATTCTTCTAATGTATTGTTGGATCTGGTTGGCTAGTATCTTGTTGAGAATTTTTGCATACATGTTCATCAGGGAAATTGTTCTGAAATTCTCCTTTTTAGTGGGGTCTTTGGTTTTGGAATCAAGGTAATGCTGACCTCATAGAATGAATTTAGAAGTTTTCCTTCCATTGCTTTTTTTTTTTTTTTTTTTTTTTGGAGCAGCTTCAAAGAATAGGTGTTAACTCTTCTTTAAATGTTTGATAGAATTCAGGGATACTGGGGTGGCTCAGTTGGTTAAGCATCCGACTTCAATTGAGGTCATGATCTTGCACTTTGTGAGTTCAAGACCCATGTTGGGTTCTCTGCTGACAGCTCAGAGCCTGGAGCCTACTTTGGATTCTGTGTCTTCTCTGCTCTCTGCACCTGCCCTGCTTGTGCACGCTCTCTCTCTCTCTCCCCCCAACCCCTCTGAAAAATAAAGAAACATTTAAAAAAATTTAAATGTTTCATAAAATTCCCAGGAAAGCCATCTGGCCCTAGACTCGTGTTTTTGGGGAGATTTCTGTTTACTAATTCAATTTCTTTACTGGTTATAGGTCTGTTCGGATTTTCTGTTTCTTCCTGTTTCAGTTTTGGTAGTTTGTATGTTTGTGGAAATTTGTCCATTATTCCAGATTGCCCAATTTATTGGCATATAATTGCTCATAATATTCTCTGTTTGTATTTGTGTAATGTTGGTTGTGATCTCTCCTCTTTCATTCTTGATTTTATTTATTTGGGTACTTTTTTTTTGTCAGACTGGCTAGGGGTTTATCAATTTTGTTAATTCTTTCAAAGAACCAACTCCTGGTTTCATTAATCTGTTTTTTGTTTGTTTTGTTTTTATAGCATTGATTTCTGCTCTAATCTTTATTTTTCCTGACTTGTGCTTGTTTTGGGTTTTATTTGCTAGTTTTTTTTCTAGCTCTTTAAGGTGTAAGGTTAGGTTGTGAATCTGAGACCTTTCTTCCGCTTTTAGAAAGTCCTGGATTACTATATACTTCCTTCCTATGACTGCTTTTGCTGCATTCTGGAGGTTTTGGGCTGTTGTGTTATCATTTTCATTGGCTTCCATGTACTTTTTAATTTCCTCTTTAACTTCTAGGTTAACCCATTCATCCTTTAGTAGGATATTCTTTAACCTCCAAGTATTTGTTGTTTTTCCAAATTTTTTCTTATGGTTGATTTTGAATTTCATAGCATTGTGGCCTGAAAATATGCATGATATGATGTCAATATTTTTACTTGTTGAGGGCTGATTTGTGTCCCAGTATGTGATCTATTTTAGAGAACGTTCCAGATGCACTGGAGAAGAATGTGTACTCTGCTGCTTTAGGATGAAATGTTCTGAATATATATGTTAAATCCATCCAGTCCAGTGTGTCATTCAAAGCCATTGTTTCCTTGTTGATTTTCTGCATAGATGACCTGTACAGATTGCTGCAAGTGGGATGTTGAAGTTCCTTACTATTATAGTATTATTGTCAATGAGTTTCTTTATGTTTGTTATTAATTGATTAATATATTTCGGTTCTTCCACATTTGGAGAATAAATGTTTACAATTGTTAGGTCTTCTTGGTGGATAGACCTCTTAATTATGATATAATGGCCTTCTTCATCTCTTGTTATAGTCTTTATTTTAAAATCTACATTTTCTGATATAAGTATGGCTACTCTGGCTTTCTTTTGTCAACCGTTAGCATGATAGATTGTTCTCCGTCCCACTACTTTCAATATGGAAGGTGTCTTTAGGTCTAAAATGGGTGTCTTGTAAACAGCATATGGATGAATTTATTTTCTTATCCATTCTGTTACCCTGTGTCTTTTGATTGGAGCATTTAGTCCATTGGCATTTAAGAGTGAGTATTGAAAGATATAAATTTATTGTTATTGTGTTGCCTGTAGAGTTGGAGTTTCTGGTGGTGTTCTCTGGTCCTTTCTAGTCTTTGTTGCTTTTGGTCTTTTTTGTTTTGTTTCATCTTTTTTCCCTTCAGAGAGTCCCCCTTAAAATTTAGTGGTTTAGTGGTCATGAACTCTTGTAGTTTTTGTTTAGGAAAATTTTTTTTTACCTCTCCTTCTGAGTGTCAGCCTTGATGGATAAAGAATTCTTGGCTGCATATTTTTCCAATTAAGCACATTGAATATATCCTACCACTCCTTTCTTGCCTGACAAGTTTCTGTGTGTAAGTCTGCTGCAAACCTGATCTGTCTTTCCTTGTTGGTTAAGGACTTTTTTCCCCTGGCTGCTTTCATGATACTTTCCTTGTCTGTGTATTTTGTGAATTTGACTATGATATTGCCTTATTGATGGTTGGTTTTTGTTAAATCTAATGGGAGTTCTCTGTGCTTCCTGGATTTTGATATCTGTGTCTTTCCCTTGGTTAGGAAAGTTTTCTGCTATGATTTGCTCATAAACCTTCTACCTCTTTATCTCTCCCTTCATCTTATGGGACTTCTGTGATTCAGATGTTATTTCTTCTTAATGAGTCACTGATTTCTCTAATTCTTATATTGTGTGCTTTTCCCTTAGTTCCCCTCTTTTTTTTTCTGCTTCATTCTCCATAGTTTTGTCTTCTCTATTGCTAATTCGCTGTTCTGCTTCATACAACCTTCCTGCCATTGCATCCATTTGAGATTGCATCTCAGTTAAAGCATTTTAAATTTCATCCTGACTAGATTTTACTTTTTTAAAAATCTCTGTAGAAAGGGATTCTATGCATTTTTTAACACCAGCTAGTGTACTTATTACTGTGATTCTAAATTCTAGTTCATACATCTTGTTTTTATCTGTGTTGATTAATCCCCTGACTGTCATTTCTACCAGTTCTTTCTTTTTGGGTGAATTCCTTCATTTTCATCATTTTGAAGGAAGGAAGAAAATTAATAAAACAAAAAATTAAAATTAAAAATTAAAAATAGGAAGCTAGATCCTAGGTTTTTTTTTGGTCTGGTTGCTGAAAGAAGCTTACAGAATAGACCAAAAAGGGAAAGAAAAGAAAAGCACAAAAAAAAAAAAAAAGAAAAAAGATAAGAAAATGTTTAAATTTAAAAAATATGTAGACAATAAAATAGAATAAAATTAAATGAAGAAAGTAAAATAGAATTTAAAAATTTACAAAATTAAATAATATAGTAAAAATTAATTTTTTGTAAAAATAGAAAATAAAAATAAATTTTTTCTCTTTCTGTATCTAAGAGTAAGAAAAGAAAAAGAAAAAAAATGAATATTTCATCCAGTGAAAAGAATGAAACCTGAATGAAATTATGTCCAATTTCCCCTAGCAGTCAAATTATGAAGCACTTTATGGTCCATACACTAAGCAGGTGGAGAGACTTGTGATTGTCCTCTAGGGCTTGGTTGGTACAGTGGATGGGCTTGGAGTAATGGCTCTGTTCTCCACTAGGTTGTGTTTCCTATCTTATAGGTATGAATTTGTTTGGCGCAAGTGGGCGTGTGCTTATGCATAGGCACTGGAGAGGTGAAAATGGCAGCACCCAGCATCTCATTCTTTAGCATCAGAACTCTGTGCTCATTGATCAGATATCAGGCACCCCTCTTTAGTCTCCAGCTTCCATCTACTCCCCACTTCTACACTGCAACCAAGCTGTCAGATTGTCAGTCAGTGCCTCTCTCTCAAATTTTATCTCAGATGGGACTGTGTTTCCAAACCCTTCACTTCTGAGGGCACTGTGGCTTGGGCCTACTGTGATTCTCAGGTAGGGTCTCCCAAGCAATGGCTGGGTGCCAGCTTGCCCCCGGGAACTCATGTGATCGTGCCATTGCAGAGGCCCAGAGACTGCATCTGGGTCCAGCCTGCCACAGAAAAAGTTCATGTGATCATGCGGCAGCAGAGGTTCAGAGATATGGCAAATCACAACACACAACTGGTGCCAGTTCACATTGTCAGTGAAGCCTGTCTCATGTCTCTCCCTAGTACTCTAATTTCTACTACACTGTTTTGTGTTTCTTCATAGCACTTAGCATTTGAGATATTGCATGTTTGCTTACTTATTTTCTATCTCCTTCCTAAAACGTAAACTTCTTGAGGACAGCATCCCCATCTACTTAGTTTATTGCTCTAGTCTTAATATCTGGAAAATACCTGGTATATAGCATGTACTCACTGTGCATTTGCTAAATGAGTGAATAAATGAAGACTGAAAGGTTAGTTTAACAGTAAATGGAATGCAATTGGATGATTTCTAATGTTTTAATGCTGAAAAATTAGAAAAGTATTTATTTTCATGGATAATATTTATTCCAAAGTCTAAAGAAAAATCATAGTATTAGTGAGATTTACTTTGTGTTTTTATAAAATATTAATATTTAAAGTAACTGATAATAAAATATTGGAATTCAAATACAATCCAATGAAAGTAGGTCATTGGAGCATTCACTTCAGGCTGCTTTTGCTTTCACCTGATCACACATAATATCCTTGGTATTCATAGTAAGATTTCTGGGAAGGATCAGAGTTGCAACTGATTGCACCCAAGTAAAATGAAGTTAAATAGTCCATATGGACATGAAACTTAATCTTAATACCATGATGCTTTTTCTAATAAGTTGAGGTAGCTAGTCACAATAATAGAAAATGCATTATCAACCTTAAGGGTTGTAGAAAAAATAGAATTATGTTTCTACCTCTAAGAATAGAAAATGAACTCATGGAGGCAAAAGTGCTTTGAGTACAGAAGGAAAAGGAAATGTACATTTATACATCATTATTCTTTACTTTGAGACTTCTGGAGTGCACATGTGTATGTTTTTGATGGATTATTTAGGAGTTTAGCTATTGTTTCTTGGCAAGGATTGCTAGAAAATGGCTCATTTTACACATGTGTAAAATGAGAGAGATTTGAGATAGCAATGCAATCTTAAAAGACAGGATTTAGTTAAATGCAGAAAAGGAGAGAGCATTCATTCTAGGCAAAGGAACTTCATGAGCAGCATCATATAAATGGGACTGCATACTATGTTTGAAGCAATATGACTGAATTGGATGACTGATATACAGAGAGGGAAAGGGTTATAGAGACAGGGATTTGATGAGAATTTTGAATACTTGGATAAGTAGTGTGAAAGATATTTTTAAAATAGTGGGGAGCATTAAACACTTTTGAACAGAAGTTTTAAGTATGAAATAGTTCCAGGAGAGGGACAGGGAGATATAGTTTGCACAGAAATCAGTTAAGTAACAATTGCATTTCTCTGGAAAAGAAGGTCCAGGTGAGAGGGGGAATTGTCAGGAAAGAAGTTTATGACTTTATTTGCCTGGTAGCTATAGGATGTAAGAGAGAGCGGGAAGAGAGGAATCAGGGATCACTATATTCTGCAGTGCAGAAAAGCACTGACCTTAGTTTTTTATAGTTTTCCTTAAATTCTAAAGTGCATATATCCAAGAAAATGAATAGTTTTGCTCTATTTGTCCTTAGAAAATCTCAATTTATCAGACATAATTGTTATAATAGATAGCAATAGAGGGAGCCATGTTGAGGATTCTTTAATAATACGTATCAACAAAGGAAATTAAAAATTCCATTAATCTAACACCACTGTTTTAGTTTTTATTTTGTACCTAGCCCTGTGTCTCCATGTATTTGTATTCATACACAATTGCAGTAGTCATTTATCTAATATTCTCTTATTCTCTTCATTTAATTAGACTTTAGAATAGTTATTAATACTTTGAAGGATTTTTAAAAAATTTAAAGCCTTTGAAAATCCTGACTTTACAAAGACCCCACCCCCTACTCCCCTTGGTAAACAGTTGAGTCTCTTCTTTAGGAGGACCTCATGGTTCTTAAAGATGGTTTTTAAGCATCTTCTTTTTAAAAAAATCTTTTTTAATGTTTTATTTATTTTTGAGAGAGACAGTGTGAGCAGGGGACGGTCAGAGAGTGAGGGAGACACATAATCTGAAGACAGGCTCCAGGCTCTGAGCTGTCAGCACAGAGCCCGACGTGGGGCTCAAACCCACAAACCATGAGATCATGACCTTAGCTGAAGCCTAATGCTCAACTGACTGAGCTACCTAGGCACCCCTTTTAAAACATCTTCTTATTTTTTATTTATAATATTTTTTCTATTTGGAAGTTTCTGTTTTAAAAAGAGAGAGAGAGAGCTCACAAGTGAGCAGGGGAGGGCAAGAGAGAGAGGGAGAGAAACCCAAGCAGGCTCCACACTCAGTGTGGAGCCAAGTGTGAGGCTTGATCTCATGACTGTAAGATCATGACCTGAGCTGAAATCAAGAGTCAGGCACTTAACCACCTGAACCACTCAGGTGCCCTTCTATTTGGGGGCTTCTAATCTTTTAGGGATGAAACATCTACTTGGGATATTAAGGCAGTTCTATAGCTTTAATTACACTAGCGAAGAACTAAGTAAGAGGAACTAAGAGTAAAAAAGGAACATCAGTAGCTGTGGTGTTATATTTGTTGATTTCAAAATTCCCGTAAGTAGTGAGTCAAAATGAGGATGAAGAGGGCAGCATAGGGACTTCAGGAGGGCAGCATGAAGAATGTCTGAGTTTGTATTCTCTTTTGGGATCACAGTTGTATGTGATACTATTAATGATGGTCTTACTGTATTTTAAATTAGGAACTTTTCTTGATCAAGTCCAGGGAATTTGTGCCTTATATATCAAATTCTGTACTGTTTAGTGCATGTTGAGCAGTGTTCCATTGAGAGTATCATATGATTGACTCCCAAAAAGGAGAAATTAACTTAATCATGGGAATTTCTTAAGTGAACATTAATACGTTTGAAACTCTTTCCCCCCTTTTCTCCCACTTTGTCATTCAATGTCTCTTTTTTCCCTCCAGACATTTTAGTATTTTTCCAATATCACCATTCTTTTCTCATCAGGGCTCTTAATGACATACTATTCTGCATCAACACAATTAAAGCTAGGAAACCCATTACTTAAGGATGCATTACAGCTTCAGATCTCTCTAAAACATAGTTCATTATGGAGAAATTAACTAATTAATTAGTTGAAATTAATACTGTTTACTAATGAGTGTTATTCTGGTAATTGTCCATGAAATACATCTATTAGATACCATTTTAGTTTTTGTGATGTTATTACTTTAGTTAATCATTTTATAGTTGGTGCCAAATGTTTCACCTGCTGTCAAAAGTCTTACCAGGTAGAAAATTAGAGTAAAGTCACTTAAAACTTCAGAATTATTCAGCAGATGCAGCCAAATACAGACTCCCATTTGTACTGGAATAAAATTTACTTCATTAGTCCTCTTTTTCTCTCCATTCCATAAATAGATAAAGTTGCATTTTGAGTTCTATACTGAGAGAAAAGATTACTTTTCCTTCCAAAAAAGTGGCTTCAGAAGTAGACTTGTAAAAATATATCCATAACGAAGATAGATATTATCCTTAGAAATCACTTTATAAAGAATGAGTGCCTAAATTGGGATAATGGTAAGTTGCATACATGTTACACTTAATGAGACAGTGTAGATAGGGATTTAGAGATCTTTTTCTCTAATTGATTATTTTAGGTGAACCTTTATATTTTGTTGTTCTTGAGATGAGAGTCTTTTCCCATATCTGTAGGCTTACGATAATAGAAGTCCATTTTGTAGAGACTCTGATAATCATTACTTAATATAATTAAGTGCCTGCTTAGAAAGGTTACTTAAATCAGACACTATCTGAATAATTAAGGCATAGTTTCTGCCAGCCAGGTTATGCATTTAGGGAAAGCACTTAGGAGAGGCTGATACAGTGTCATGAAGTCAGAGGATTTTGTTTTTAAGACTTCTTGGCCAGTTTAGAGAAAGGAAAACATTGCTAGTCATTGCTTGGAAAAGTACAAAAATATGAAAATATGCTTGAAAACAGCTTCTAATATCCACCGTTGGAAAAAAAAAGCAATTCGGAGTCTGAGAACTTAAATACTGGTGTGTATTTTAATGTATATTTTCCTGGTTTGTTTTTTACTGACTTAGTACACAGAAACATACTTGGATTTTTTTTTTTTTAGGCACTCTTCATACCATGGCCCTTGCCATACTGTTTCCTAAGTTGAATTAAAAAATGTAGCTCTTAATGAACTCAGCCTGTTTTGGCATTTTCCCCACTAAACCTGAATGTAGGTCAATGGTTTATTTTCTAAATTATCAAATCTGTAATAAAATGCATATGAATTCTTATAACAGTTTGTAAAGCCTTGGTTTTCTGATATTTATCAATCAATTTTTAAGTGTGCTGAAGTATCTATTTAGGAAATACGTACTTAGCTCAATATTTAAAACTTCAAATAGGTCAGTTTTTCAAATAGAATATAAGGAAGGAATAGGTTCAAAAGTAAATAGATTTTTAAAATATTTTGTTTTTTTACTTGCCATTTAATTTCTGGCTTCTCTAACTTTGAGATGAAAATTTAAGAAATTCATCACTTTTGTGACTTTTTAGCTTTATTAAATAAACATTTTTCTCTGCAAAGCTATGAGTACACGTTAGACACTTTGGGAATGCAAGCATTTGTAAGATATAGTTTCTGAGAACTTGAATTCTCAGCATTATATAATGACATATATTCAAATACATATTCGTAGTCATATATGTTCCAGAATCTATTCCCAAGTAGAATCTTTTGGGGATCACCAGGTTATAAGAAAGACTGTGGTGTTTAATGGTTCGTTAAACCTTTCTGTAAATATTTTTGTTAAAAAAAAGTTTCAGTAGTGGCTCCCTCTGGCAAAGGAGCACGTTTCATTGCATACAGTTTTTAAAATTCACAATCTTTAAAGAAAAATTAGTTAAAGGAAAAAAGAAGCATGAGTCGCTGTTTGAATGAGCATGTTGAAAAGATTGTGCTGTGGCACATGATAATAACCTCAGCTCCTTGGCCTTCACATGTGCATGTCATGTGCTCATGCTAACTCACTAGCTACACACGCCCAGCCTTTTATCTGTAGCTCCCACTACATTCTTTTTTTCAAATGTTTATTTTACTTTTGAGAGACAGAGTGTGAGTGGAGGAGGGGCAGAGAGAGGGGAGAGGTAACATCCAAAGTAGGCTCCAGGCTCTGTGCTGTCAGCACAGAACTTGACGCAGGACTTGAACCCACGGACCGTGAGATCATGACCTGAGCCGAAGTCGGACACCCCGGCGCCCTGTTCCCACTATATTCTACAGTATGTTAACAAAGCAAATCTGTACCACTCATGCATAGATGTTCTGTAATACTTTTGTGATTCTCTCTAAACTTCAGGGAATATTTAGATATACTATTTATTGTTACTTTTAGTTGCTGTTTATTCTTCCTTCTCTCAGTATATATATATCTATACTGAGATTGAGGTTTTAGAGGTAAGGGTACATTGTCCTTGAGACACTCTTTCCATCTACGTGGAACAAGATTACCCCTAGAAAAGTGGAGCCAAGAAATGTGGTATATTGGAGGAAGGTATTTGAATAGGGTCTTGAAAAATGGACATAAATAACAAGAATATTGAGGTAGATGGGTCAGAGTAGTACATTTAGAAGGAATGACAAAAGAAGAAGAACAAGTTGTATCTGGATGATGATGAGTGGTTTTTCTGGAACAGAGAATAAATGGAGGGAAATGTAGACAATAGGACCTCTCTCCAGTTATTATCTAAGTGGACTAATTTTTGCTGTTCATTTTTAAAGGTATTTCCTTGAGAAACTTGCTTCCTTGTTATCTGTGACACCACAATTTCTTCTCTTTTATCAAGCTACTGCTTTTTGAATTATTCTCTAAACTTAGATCCTCTGTTTAGAACCCTGATCCCACTACTCTCATGGCTTGGACTATCACTGAAATAGCGAAAACCTCCACTTCTACATCACTGGACATAGCCTTCTGTTGAGCTACATATTTACACTTTCAAATTCATACTGGACATGCTTACCTGAATGGTTTTCAGGTTTTCAGAGTTCAACATTTCTAAAACCTAACTCAGCCTGTCCTGCTTTTCCTCACTTATCTCTAATTCAGGTAATATTATCACCATGTACACAATTATACAAGCTAGAAATCTTATAGTAATCCTGTATTTTCCCTTTTCCCATGTGTAATCATTTTGCTAAGTCTTATTGATTTTAAAATAGTATTTTCCTTCACTTATTTGGTTTTCTTTGGCAAAAAGCCTGCTTTTTGTTTTTTATCTGTGATGTGTATGTGATAATTATCCTTTTGTCAAAATTCAGCCTTTCATTGTTCCCATTCATTATTTCTTATCTTTGTTTCACTAAAACAGTTTTCGCTTTAATTTGGCTTAGAGCACATTATATGTTCAAATGTTTTCTCCTACTTTTTGAATTAACTTGACTTTATAGGGGAGTGTTTATCTGACCCTCACATTGATCCTCTTCTTATGAATTATAGTATACTTTCATATTAGCTAGTGATTTGCTTGTCTGACACACCTAGTGATTTGCTTGCCTGACACACCCTATGCCTGCTGTGCTGTTTGCAAGCCAGGAATAGTGCTGTTGCTGAATACTTCACTGAGGTGCTGCACTATAGTATTGTAATAATAGCTAATGTTTGTGATAATGTTCTTCATGGGACTTACTTTTAAATGGGAGGTTAGAGACAATAAAATAAAAACGTGAAAATACTATGAGAGGGGCGCCTGGATGACTCAGTTGGTTAAGCATCTGACTTTGGGCTGAGGTCATGATCTCACAGTCTGTGGGTTTGAGCCATCATCAGGCCCTGTGCTGACAAGCTCAGAGCCTGAAGCCTGTTTCAAATTCTGTTTCCCTCTCTCTCTGCCCCTCCCCGACTTGCACTCTGTCTCTCAAAAATAAATAAACATTAAAAAAAGAAAAGAAAAGAAAATACTATGAGAGAAGGTAAGTGCTATAGGGAGAAATAAAGTATAGAAGGGGTTGAGGTATAATGAGTGGTTTAAGTTAAACTGGATCCCCAGAGAAGGTCTCATTGAGAAAGTAATATCTGAGCAAAGACCTGAAAGAGATAAAGTCAGCTGTCTGAGGGATGAGTATTCCAGGTAGACAGAAAAGCAACAGCATACATCTTGAGATGGAACAGGGCTTGGCTTGATGGTGGAGACAGTAGTAGGAGAGGACAAGGTCTAAGAGATGTGGAAGAGGCAATTCTTTTAGGGCTTTTGTGGGTCACTGTATGTATTTTCAGCTTTTATTTAATCATCTCAGTTACCACAACTAAATGAAGACCTGTCATTATTCTCATATGTAATCTCATTTAGGGATGAGAAAACTGAGGCTTAACGTACTTAACTTACTTCCAAAACCCACACAGCTAGTAATTGCGAATCAGAATTTGAATTATCCAGTCTAACTCTTGGTGGTATTTAAAGTTAAAAGGATTTTCGAGAGTTTTAATCTTACCTTACCTTTTATTTTGTTTTTGTTTGTTTTGGAAAGCCAAAAACAAAAACAAATGAAAACATTACCCAGCGTCTTAAAGTGATGAGATATTAAAATATAAGTTTCTTTTGAAACTCCAACTTAATGGATGCCATCCATACTCCAAAGTGGGTTTGAAGACCACAGTGACTTAGAATTTATAAATAAATTTGTGTAGAATTGGTTAGACAGCATTTACACTCCTAAAACATATGAAGGGTATAAAAGTCCAGGAGACTGGGGGAGAAATTTTAGGGAGGGATACTGAAGTATGAGAATACCCTCTCCAAATTGGAGAAGGGAAGTCGTTGCTATCCTTTGCCTGAAGTCTAGGAAATGGTGGCCTTAGGCCACCCAGAGAACTTAATATCTGCCCTTGTGGCTTAGAGGAGGCACAGGAATCAGTATGTAATATCTACCTCAGGTTTTCAGTCATGATACTGCCTAGTTGCTGTCCACTCTGCTTCACCTCCAGCCTTACAGCCAAATTTGAACATGTTTGTGGGATTCTGCTAGCTGTCTTAACTTGCCTTCCAGATGAATTACTTCTTAACAACCAATGAGTTTTGGTTTGGGCCAATCCTTCCTTCAATTAAGTCCCATAGATTACAAAAATTCTAAAAATTTTTGATGTGAAATGTCATTCTTTGTAGTTTCCAGTACTGGTTTTACACCCTGTTAAAAAAATAGTTTCACTGGGGCGCCTGGGTGGCTTAGTCGGTTAAGCGTCCGACTTCCGCTTAGGTCATGATCTTGCGGTTCATGGGTTCGAGCCCTGCGTCGGGCTCTGTGCTGACTGCCAGCTCAGAGCCTGGAGCCTGTTTCAGTCTGTGACTCCCTCTCTCTCTGACCCTCCCCTGCTCACGCAGTCTCTCTCTCTCTCTCCTAGAAATAAAAAAAAAAAAATAGTTTCACTGATCATTTGAATTGAAATCTTAGGAAGTAGAGGAAAAGGGAATTAATGGGTCTTACTTACTCAGATAGCTATCTTATTCAGAGGTCAGTCAGATTAATTTAGAAAAGACACTCTGAAAGAAATGGAATATAAGTTGCAGAAGACAAAACTATGGGAAACAATGAGGGCTATCGTAATAGTGCATTAGAGAGGCAGTTGTGATTTAAGAGATTTTTCAGACATTGACTATGGAAAGTTAGATAGAGGAATTAAAGATGGCTTGGAAAACTTCTGTATTGTTGCTGATAATAGTAGTGCCATGGATGGAGGCAGGAATCATGAGCAGGAATGATTTGGGTTTAGAAATAATAAAATGAGTGTTGAACTTATTAATTTGGAGGAGTCTGGTAAAAAGTAGTAAATATTTTAGTGAAATGGTGCTTTCAATGATCTGGTCTTAAATCCCAGCTTCATACCTCCAAACTATATGACTTTGGGCAAATTACATAAATTCCATGTCTCTGTCCACTCTTAAAGGAAAAAATTGTCTTTACTATATTGTTGTGATGATTAAATGGGAACACATATTAATGGATATGTATTCTGTTATGCATCTAGTACAGTTGCTGGCATGTAGCAGTTTTTCAATAAATGAGTTATAATTATTGAGAGTACTAGAAAGTCTGTGGGACTATAGCTTAGGTTAGAAATTGGGGTTTGTAGATTATGGAAATTATTGGTCAGTATCTGTTGATTGGAGGCAGTGAAGTGAAGGGATTAGATTGTCCAGGATAGTTGAACTGGTAGATCTAGAAGAGAAGAAAAAACAATGACTTGAGAAGATGAAAACACTTGAGAAAAAAAGTTGAAAGGGATTATACAGATAGGGAGAAAACAGTAAAAGTTGATGATATTAGTATAACCAAGGGTCATGTAAAACTAAGGAGGGCCTTAATTAGGATGATAACTGAAAGGATAATATTGACTTGGGCAATTTGGAAACTATCTTTTATTTTTATTTTTATTTGAGAGAGAGAGAGAGAGAGAGAGAGAATATCTTAAGCACTCCATGCTCAGTGAGAAGCCTGAGGCAGGGCTTGATCTCACAACCACCAGATCATGACCTGAGCCAAAATCAAGAGTTAGACACTTCACTGACTGAGCCATCCAGGCACCCCTTGGAAACTATCTTTTGATAAAAAGTATCTTGAGAGAATGATTTTGATAAAGTTCATAGAAGGGGAAGCCAAATCCTAGTATTTCATTAAAGAGTGAATTGAAGTTGAAAAAGTGAACATAGCTGATATTGACAACTTTGTCAATAAGTTTGATGGTGAAAATAAGGAGAAATATGTGTTGTTAGTTTGTGAGGGAATCAGGTTTGTGGAAAGTTGGTTTAAAATATGGGAGGAATGAGTATTTACATTTTCCAGTAAAGAGAAACAAGGAAGGTGTTAAATAGATACAGTAGGGTAGAGGTAGGAAGGAAGAGTAACAAGAATATGGGATGGGATTAGTCATCTGAAGCATAAGGGTGAGGGATAATGAGAGGTAAAGATGGGTAGATGTCTGAGAGGAAAAAAGTCGATAAATTTAATGTCTCATTCATAAAGATTCTTTATGAAATTGGAAGTGGGTCCTCTGCAAGTGAGGGGTGATCCTGAAGTTAGGGCTTACATTGATTAAAATTAGAAAGTGGTATTTTGGGAAGTGAAAAAAAGGGAATGGACATGAATAAGTCCTACAGGTGCAAAATAATATGGAAGGGCCCCATCAGCACTTTAAATAACATTGTAATGAAATCAAGGCAATGCAGTTTTTTCAGCCATAGACAATCTAGAAGCAGGGCTAGAATAAGTAGATGGTTGTTCAGATACAGCTGTAAAGATTAGCAGGTTAGGTAGAGGAGAAGGAAAGAATATGTAGGAATTAATGAGTATTATTAACCATTAAAGGGAAGGGTAGATATTTTATTTATTTTTAAATTTACATCCAAGTTAGCATATAGTACAACAATGATTTCAAGAGTAGATTCCTTAATGCCCCTCACCTGTTCAGCCCATCCCCCTCCCACAATCCCTCCAGCAACCCTGTTTGTTCTCTATATTTAAGAGTCTCTTATGTTTTGTCCCCCTCCCTGTTTTTATATTATTTTTGCTTCCCTTCCCTTATGTTCATCTGTTTGTATCTTAAAGTCCTCATATGAGTAAAGTCATATGATATTTCTCTTTCTCTAATTTTACTTAGCATAATACCTTCTAGTTCCATCCACATAGTTGCAAATGGCAAGATTTTATTCTTTTTGATTGCTGAGTAATACTCAAGTGTGTGTGTGTGTGTGTGTGTGTGTGTGTGTGTGTGTGTACACAGACATGCCACATCTTTATCCATTCATCTGTTGATAGACATTTGGGCTTTTTCCATACATTGGCTATTGTCAATAGCACTGCTATAAATATTGGGATCATGTGCCCCTTTGAAACAGTACACCCATATCCTTTGTATAAAAACCTAATAATGCAATTTGTGGGTCATAGGGTAGTTTTATTTTTAACTTTTTGAGGAACCTCTATGCCGTTTTCCAGAGTGGCTGCACTAGTTTGCATTCCCACCAGCAGTGCAAAAGTGTTTCTCTTTCTCTGCATCCTCACCAACATCTGTTGTTGCCTGAGTTGTTTATGTGAGCTATTCTGACAAGTGTGAGGTGGTATCTCATTGTGGTTTTGATTTCCCTGTGATTTGTATTTCCCTGATGATGAGTGATGTTGAGCATTTTTAAATGTGTCTGTTAGCCATCTGGATGTCTTTGGAAAAGTGTCTCTTCATGCCTTTTGCCCATTTCTTCACTGGATTGTTTTTTGGGTATTGAGTTTGATAAGTTCTTTATAGATTTTAGATACTAACCTTTTATCTGACATGTCATTTGCAAATATCTTCTTTCATTTTGTTGGTTGCCTTATGTTTTCTTGATTGTTTCCTTCACTGTGCAGAAGCTTTTTATTTTGATAAGGTCCCAATAGTTCATTTTTGCTTTTGTTTCCTTTGCCTCTGGAGAGATATTAAGTAAGAAGTTGCTGCGGCCAAAGTCAAAGAGGTTTTTGCTTGCTTTCTCCTCTAGCATTTTGATGGCTTGTTTTACATTAGGTCTTTCGTCCCTGTTGAGTTTATTGTTGTGTATGATATAAAAAAAGTGGTCCAGGTTCATTTTCTGCATGTCTGCTCTCCAGTTTTCCCTCACTGTTTGCTGAAGAGACCGTCTCTTGGTCTCTTCCATTGGATATTCTTTCTTGGCTTTGTCAAAGATTAGTTTGCCATATGTTCTCTATTCTGTCCATTGATCTGAGTGTCTGTTTTTGTGCCAGTACCATACTGTCTTGATGATTACAGTTTTGTAACCTATCTTGAAGTCTGGGATTGTAATGCCTCCAGCTTTGGTTGTCTTTTTCAAGATTGGTTTGGCTAGTCAGGGTCTTTTCTGGTTCCATACAAATTTTAGGATCGTTTGTTCTAGCTCTGTAAAGAATGCCAGTATTATTTTGATAGAGATTGCAGGATATTATTTTTAAAACCAACTGGGTCTTGTTAGTGTATTCACTGCAGTCTGATAGTAAGCTGTTTTCTTACATGGGGAAAATGAGTAGAATTTTCTTTTCAAATTACTGATAACACTCACTCTGCTGCTACATTTTGGGAAGTGATTAAATACTCCATCTAACTAATGGAGCACAATGAATAAGAGAGTGAGTACTAGAGTTATAACATCTTGGGTTTAAATCCTGCTTGGTTGCTTATGAGCTCTGAGACTTTGGATAATGCAGTTATCTCTTTGTGCTACAGTTTTATCATGTGTTTAAAAAAAGACAATTAAAAATATTCTCTCTTACAGAATCGTTGTGATGATTAAATGGGCAGTACATGTGAAGTTTTTAGCTCAGTGCTGATAATACAAAATTTTCCACAAGTGTTAGCTATTGTGTTAGTCAATTATTGCCACAGTAATATTGTGTAACAAACTTCTGCCAAACTCATTATCATACTAAGGCAAACTTTTAGTTTTCTCACTCATAAGTGACTCTGCTTTAGGCTATGGTTTGTTTCTAGGCTTTGGAACAAGTTTAGGTTTGTTCCTTATCCCTCATTGTGGGGTCCAGCTCAAAGGGGCATGGGGT
The DNA here is from genome assembly GCA_017311185.1 of Proteles cristata cristata. Lineage (NCBI taxonomy): Eukaryota > Metazoa > Chordata > Mammalia > Carnivora > Hyaenidae > Proteles > Proteles cristata. The sequence continues at coordinate 4,033,310 of JAESUZ010005667.1, read as the reverse complement.
ACTTGAGTTGTATTCATATGTTGAAGTGTGAGTTTAAGAGTAAGCCAAACTCTGAAAGCTTATATAAAACTCTGCAAATATCCTGCCTGCTTATATTCCAGTGGCCAAACCAAATCATGTGGCCAAAGATAAAGGCAATGGGGGTGAGAAGTATATTCTGGTCCAAGGAAGAGAAGTTAGTGAATATCTGCTCAATAAAACCCTAGCTTATCTATGACATTTTAATACTTAACAAAAAAAGGTTTATTTACTTATTTTGAAGGGGGGGGGCTGGGAGAGAGATGGGAAAGGGCAGAGAGTGAGAGAGAGAGAATCCCAATCAGGCTCCATGATAAGCACAGAGCCTGACGTGGGGCTCACTCTCAGGATCATGAGACCATGACCTGAGTCAAGAACAAGAGTTGGATACTTAACTGAATGAAACACGCAGGTACCCTGTATACCTCTTTTTTTAATAGCAAGAAAAAATAACTCTCAGTTGAGATAATAGATTATTTTTAAAGAATTTATTATTTTTTTTGAAGTATAGTTGAATACAATGTTTCTATTAGTTTTAGGTGTACAACATAGTGACTCAATAATATATGATTATTTTTAAACCTAATTTTCACATATCTGGTTTAAGAGAAGCTTTGGTTTTATAAGTGAAAGGAAATGACTAACAAAAGAAAATTTCACTCGATATCTTCTAACATAATTTTAGAATCCTTGACATCCAGTATACCATCTTATTCAGTATGAGGACTGAGTGTCTCAGTCTCTCTGATCTTTTCTAACTATTAACCTATTTAATATTTTCATCCTATTCTTTTTAAAAACTTCATTGAGACATAACTTGCATGTAATAAAATTTACCCACTTTAAGGATATAGTTAGATGAGTTTGACAGATAGATAATAATGTAACTAGAACTGCAATAATGATATAGAATATTTCCATCATCCCCTCAAAGATGTCTCATTTTCCTCTGTAGTCAGTTTTTACCCAACAGTCTCACCCCAGGTGGCCAACAATTTGCTTCTTATCACTATAATTTTGTCTTTTCTAGAATTTCACATAAATAGAATTGTATAGTCCTTAATGCCTGGCTTTTTTTTACTTATATATTCATTCCTTTTTATTGCTGAGTAGTATTCCATTGTATAGATATACCATAATATGTTTATTCATTCTCCTGTTGATGGACATTTGGCTATAATGAATAAAGCTGTGAACATTTGCATGCAAGTCTTCGTGTTTTTATTTCTCTTGTAGGAGTGGTAAACCCATAAGACGGGGATTATTGCATTGTATAATACATATATATTTAACATTTAAAGAACTTCCCAAATAGCTTTACAAAATGGCTGTGTCTTATTACCTTCCTACCAGTAATGTATAAATATTCCAGTTTCTCCACTCCCGTGCCATGAATAGTATCATCAATCTTTCTAATTTTATCCCTTATAATAGTGTATAGTAGTATCTCATTATGGTTTTAATATGCCTTTCTCAAATTAATAATATTAAGCATCATTTCATTTGCTTATTTGCCATTAATATATCTTCTTTGGTAAAATACCTGTTCAAACTTTTGCCCATTTTTAAATTATGTTCTTAATATTAAGTTAAAATTGTCCTTTATATATTTTGAAAACAAGTCCCTCATCAGATTTATGTTTTGTAAAGTTATTTTCACAATCTTTGGCTTGCCTTTCCATTTTTCTAACAGTGTCTTTTGAAGGACAAGCTTTAATAAATTTTGATGAAGTCTACTTTTACATTTTTTATGTGTATGATTCATGCTTTTCATATTCTAGTTAAGAAACTGCTTTTCCAAAGTCACAGTCACAAGGAGCTTCTATGTTTTATTCTAGGTGTTTTATAGTTTTACATTTTGAGATACTATTTATTTCAAATTATTTTATATATAGTATGAGGAAGGGATTGATTTTAATTTTTTTCCATATCCATTGTCCACCACTGTAATTTGAAAATGACTCTAGTTTCCTTCCTCATTGAATTACTACCTTTTCACTCTTGTTAATCAGTGGTCTAGAGGGACTTCTGGCATGACTGCATGAGGAGCTCAGTGGACCCAAACCCAGCAAAACTGGTGGAGAAAAGGAAAAAAAAAACGCTTAACATCTCTGGAAATGGTCCTAAGGATATACAGTAAATAAATATTTATCCAAGAAAATATATTTTTTGATAAGAAGAGTGAGACTCTATGGTATCTGAACTGAGACTCCCTCCCTCCCTCCGTCGTCCCAACTCAGCAAGATGGAAATCCCAGTCTAGATTGGTGCAACCCAGAACTTAGGGCTCCCTCTTCCCACAATTCCCAGTGTTAGGGCTATCTTCTGGCAGAGATAGGACATCAGCATTATTCATTCTTCCTCAGCTACCTGTTGCTGAGGGTAAATTCTGAGTCAGTGTGACTGTGAAATAAGGCCCCCTTCTTCTCAGTCATGGGATGAAGTGTATCTTTGGTGTGGCACTGCTGAGAATACTGGGGTCCTGATATCTTGACTTGATCTGTAAGATGTATAGCTTTATTCTGGGTGAGGTAACTCAAGAAGATTGGAGGCTACTGTCCACCCTCTCCTCTCCTCTCCTTGTCCCCCAGTGAGTACTCAGCTCTTAAGTGCCACTTACAAAAAGGTGTGCCATTGTCTCTACTCCTACATCCAGAGCCTAGGCTCAAAGATTTTGCCTGGTAGAAGTAGAGAACCTGGGAGAAAGGTAGTTTGGAGGAGGCTGCAGATGTCAGAACAAATCTTAAACACTGGCTTTGGGAATTACTCCTTCAAAAGAGACCAAATTTAATTGGAGTAGTCTACAGAGCAATTTAGGTACCAGAGCATTGTTAAAAACAGCTCAGTGTTTTCAGAGAAAAAAACAAAGTCCTGCCAAAACCACTGTCATACAAGAGAGACTGTGTGCATAAATATGCACAGCTGCACCTCCTTGAGGGGCAGCATCAGATTTCTGCTGCAGGGGTGAAATAGACTTCACAAAAATAATCCAGCCTATCACTAAATAACCATGAAAATAACAGTAAAAAGGCCCAGAGTCGGGGTGGTGGCGATAGTGGTGGACTACTACTTTCTACAATGTATTGCCTAAAATGTTCAGTTTCCAATGAGAAATTGCAAGACATACAAAGAAGCAGAAAAACATGACTCATACTGTGAATAAAGTAGGCAAAATAAACTGCCTTTGAAAAGGATTGTATGACATATTAATAGACAAAGGCTTCAAAATACATGTTATAAATATATTCAAAGAACTAAAGGAAACTATTATTAAGGAGTTAAAGGAAGGTTTGGTAACAGTTTCACATCAAATAGAGAATATCAAAGTGATAGAAAGGGTAAACAACCAAGTGAAAATTCAGGAGTTGAGAAGTAGAAATGCTGAAATGCAAAAAATCACTGGAAAAATTTACTAGGGGGTTTAGAGTGTAGATTTGAATTATCAGAACAAAGAACTAGCAAACTTGAAGATAGATTGATAGAGATTATGCAATCTGAAGAGCAGAGAGAAAAGGAATGAAGAAAAATGAATGGACCCTCAGAAATGTGGGATAACACCCAACAATGTACATGTAATGGGAAAACCGAAATAGAGGAAAGAAAAGAGCAGAAAAATATTTGAAGACTTTAATGGCTGAAGTTCCCAGATGTAATGAAAAATAATCTACACATCCAGAAAGCTCAACAACTCCAAGTGGTATAAATACAAAGAGATCCACAAACAGACATATCATAATAAAAATTCTGAGAGCCAAAGGCAAGGAGAATATCTTGACAGCAGCAAGAGAAAAATGACAATTATAAGGGGAAAATTATAGCTATTTTCTAATCAAAAACATAAGAGGCTAGTAGTCAGTGGGATGATAATCATATTGAAAGTGTACCCCCCAAAACCCCAAACCACAAAACAAAACTTCAATCAATCCTATCCTAAAGCTATCTTTAAAAAATGAAGATGAAGTAGAAACAATTCATGATTAACAGAAAGTGAAAGAATTTGTTGCTACCTTACCAGAAAAGGTAAAGGAAATTCTTCAGCTTGAAAGTAAGTGATCACAGATGGTATACTGAAGCTACACAAAAAATAAACACTGGTAAAGGTAATCATGTAATTATAAAGAAAATATGATTGCATATTTTTTTTTCATTTTTACTTTTGACTGGTTTAAAAGCAATTCTGTAACACAGTATGTATATAATGTAGTGTTGGGAAGATAGAAATGTTATATATTTGCAGTAACACCAGAAGTGGTGGGTGGGAGTAAAGCTGTATTGGTCTAAGGAAATTACTTCACATGTTAACTAGAATCCACAGGAACAAATGAGGAAAGCCAGAATTAAGCAGCTTAATACTGCAAATATAACAAAAAGTATGAATACATGCTTGACCTTTTTTTTTAGTTTCTTTAAAAGGCATGAAAGTATATAAAGTAATAATTATAACAATATATTGATGGATTTGTACCACTATGGATTTTAAATGGAAGGAAAGGAAAAGAAATACCATTTTTATATAAGTTAACATTCTTATATCTGACTGGAATTAAGTTAGTATAAATTTAAAGATAATTTTGATAAGAGGTATATGGTAAACCTTCAACCAACCACTAAAAAAAGATAATTTTTAAGATATACTGAAAGAATTATTAAAGACATTAAAATGCACATTAGAAAATATTTGCTGAATGCAAAAGAAAACCTTAAAGGCAGAATAAAGGAACAACAACAATAAAACATAAGTTATACAGAAAATAGAACTAAAGTTGTCATAAATGCACTTGCAATGAATATTTGAGAAAGGAAATTAGGAAAATAATTTCATTAATGATAGCTTCAAAATAAAATACATAGAAATAGATTTTTTAGAAGATTTATATATATAAATTCAATCATTATTATAGATAAAGAGTTATACATTTTATCTATTTTATTGAATGAGCTTTGGAAATTTATATTTTTCAAGGAAGGTATACTTTTTATCAGGTTTGTTGTATTGGTATAAAATTATTCTGTTTTATACAGATTTTATTAATATCTAGAAGATGTATATTAATAACCTTTGATTCTTGATATTGCTAATTGGTATCTTCTCTCATTTCTTCTTTGTTAGTCTGGCTTGACATTTATCAATTTTTTTCATCTTTTCAGAGAAACAGTTTTTTATTTCATTGAGTTTCTCTATTGGATTTCTGTTTTCTATTTTATTGTTCCATATTCTTTCTTTCTGTTTAATCTGCTTTAGTTTTACTTTGTTCTTCTTCTAGTTTCTTCATTTGAAGCTTAGAATAATGATTTAAGACATATCTTCTTTCTAATATAAGCATATAATAATGTGAGTTCCCTGTAAGCACTGCCTTAGCTGCTACCCACAGATTTTATGCACTGTTTTTATTTTCATTTAGTACCTAATGATTTTTAAAGTTTTCCTAACCTGTGGGTTATTTAAGAGCATGTTGTTTAATCTCCATGTGTCTTATAACTTCTCAAATATTCTTAAATTTTATCTTTATCTAAAATAATCTCCTTAGATTATTTTATGTGTGATCAGAAAGCATACTCTTAAATTTGAAATCTGTTTTATTGAATTACTATGTGTCTACCTTGGTGAATACTACATAAGCACTTAACAGAATGCATATTCTGCATTTGTTGGCTAGAGTGCTGTGTAAATAGTATAACATACATAAAATTCATGCTCCAGTGGGATGCGGAGCAAAAATAATATTTGAAGAAAAAATGACCAGTGATTTTCCAAATTTGATAAAAATTATAAATCCATAGATTGCAGAAACTCAGTAAGCCCCAAGCAGAAGCGGCAAAGAAAAATACCTAAACCTGAAGGTACATAGTATTCAATATATTGAAAATCATTGATATAGTGTAAACCTTCCTTGCAAAGACAAACTCCTTAATCACAGAGAAATGAAAATAAGAATTACGGTGGACTTCTCCACAAACTATGTAAATTAGAAGACAACAGATTATCTTTAAAATGCTAAAAAATACCTGTTGATCTAGAATTTTATATTCAGAAAAAAAATATCAAGTATAAAGGCAAAAGAAAAACTTCTTCACAATAAAAAAATCTGTGAGGGATTTCTTTGTATTTTCTACCCAAGGAGTTTCTGAATTTTATCCCCCCAGAGAATATGTTACCTTATATAGCAAAAGGGACTTCAGATATGATTACGTTAGAGTATTGAAATGGGGTGATTATCCTGGATTATCCAGGTAGGTCCAATGTAATAAGGGCCCTTATAAGAAGGAGGCAGGAGAGATGTTGTCAGAAAAAGGAGGTGTGATCAAGAAGATGTGGTTTATCTATACCATGGAATACTACATGGCAATGAGAAACAATGAAATCTGGCCATGTGTAGCAACATGGATGGACCTTGAGGGTGTTATGCTGAGTGAAATAAGTCAGGCAGAGAAAGACAAATACCATATGTTTGCACATATAGGAGGATTAGGAGGAACTTAAGGGAGGACCAAGGGGGAGAAGAAGGGGGAAAATGGTGGGGAAGAGGGAGAGAGGCAAACATGAAAGAATCTTGAATGCTGACAACAAACTGAGGACTGATGGGTTGGGGGGGAGGGGGGAGATGGGCATGGAGGAGGGCTCTTTTGGGATGAGCACTGCGTGTTATATGGAAACCAACCTGACAATAAACTATTTGTAATAAAAAAATAAAATGAAAAAAAAAAAGAAAAAGGAGGTGTGAGACAGAAGCAGATATCTGAGTGATGCAGTCATGAGCCATGAAATGTAGTCAGCTTTTTGAAGCAAGAAAAAGCAAGGGATGGAATCTCCCCTGCCACATCCAGAAGGAATATCTTCTGACACCTTGGTTTTAGCCTTGTAAGACTCATGAATGTCATTGTATTTTAAAATTCATTTTGGATTTCTAAACTCTAGAACAGTAAGATAAATTTGCATTGTTTTAGGCCAAGTTTGTGGTAATTTATTATAACACAAATAGGAAGTGAATGTAGATTTTGGTATCTGGAAGTGAGATGCTGCTCTAACAAATGCCTAAGATTGTGGAAGTGGTTTTGTAATTGGATTGTGGGTAAAGGCTGGAAGATTTTTGAGACCATGATAGAAAACGCCTAGATTTCCTTGAGCAGATTGTTAGTAGAAATATGGATATTAAAGACTCTGTTAGTGAAGGCTCAGAAGGAAGTGAGGATGTAATACAAAATTATAAACAAACTGTTGGTAAAATTATAGATGTTAAAGGAGCTATTTGTGAGAGCTCAGAACTAAGTGAGGTTATCTTTGTTATTTAGTGGCAGAAAGCTTAGTGGAATTTTGTCCTATGATTATATAGGCAACAGAATTTGTAAGGTGTAAATTTGAGTATTTACCTGAGATTTCCAAGCAAAGTGTTGAAGGTGTGGACTAGCTTCATCTTGCTGCTTGTAGTAAAATGTCAGGAGAAAGAAATAGATTGAAGGAAGAACTGTTAAACAAAAAGGTACCAGGACTTGATGATTTAGGGAAGCTCTCAGATGATCCAACTTTTGAAAGATGTTAAAATTGGGAAATTTAATGTCAGGAGAGTGTGCTTTGGAGCCAAAGGTGTGGCTATGCAGTCTTTTTTTCTAGTGCTCTGGAAAGCCTTTAGTTTTAGTCAAAGTTTAATCACAAAGAGGACTGTTTGAAGAGACCGACCATTTGACTAATGCATCCCTTCACACATCTCAGCAGACACCAGAAATAAAGATAGAATCATTCAGGAAATATTTAAGATCTTATTTAATGGAGTGAATCCCTGTGACAAATCCTGTAGATCCACAAGATTCACAAAAATGTTACATCCTCAGAAACACTGTCAGCATGGACTGTAGGGACAGAAAAAGAACAAAATTAGAAAAAGGGCTGTTGGGCTTTCAAAAATCTGCAGGCGGGAAATGGGCTAACAAAACTACTCAGCTGCAAACACATGCTATCCTTCATGAAAAAAGGATGACTCTGTGGTCAGAATGGGAGGCCTATAAGGCTGAGCCATGGGCCCACAGGTGGAACATCCAGCCACAGAGGTTTATTCATAAGCCTTGAAGCCTAATGGAGTTTGTCTGGTTGGATTTTGAAATAGTTTGGAACCAGTAAGATCCCTTTTTGTAGAAAAGGAAAATGTCTGTAATGGTTATTGCCAATCCACAGAAGGAGAAGTACTTTGACCTAGGGTGGATTATATTCTGAGCTCCACTCATAGATTGATTTAGATGATGAAATTTGGAACTTTTGAGCTGAAAAGACTTGGATGAGATTTTACACTTGAGTTGGGTCTGTAATGGGTTGAGGCTCTTGGGTCCCTTGCCTTCTTCTCATCACCTTCTTTGACTCTGGCCCTCCTGCCGCCCTCTTTAAGGATCCTTGTGATTGCATTGGACCATATAATCAAGAATAATCCCCCAGTCTCAAGATCCTTACCTTAATCCTTTATGAAAAGGCTCTTTTGCTATGAAATGCAAACCATAGGTTCTGGTGATTAAAATGTGGCCATTTCCAAGGGCTGTTAATTCACCCTATGATAAACTTCAAACTGGGAACAATCCACATGCCTTTTAACAGAAGAATGGATAAGTAAATTGATGTTCTACTCATCATTTAAGAGGAATGAAACATTGACATACGTAACATGAATGAATGGAACATTGACGTACGTTAACAACATGGAGGAATTTTTTATTTTCAAAATAAGTTAGACAAAATGGAGCATGTGCTATATAATTTCATTTTTATAAAATTCTAGAAAATGGAAATTAATCTATAGTGACAGCAAATCAGTGATTGTGGACTGGGAGTTGGGAGAAGAGTTGGGAGGGAGAGAGGGAGTGACAACAAGGAGGCATGAGGAAACTTTGGGGGTGATTGTTATGTTTATTATGTTGATGATAGCGATGATGTATATACATATGTATACATATGTCAAAACACCAAATTAAACACTTTTCACATGTATTATTTTTTGTCTGTCAATTATGACACAGTAAAAAATACTAATAGAGAAAGAAACACAGTCTACAAGTTTATTGGCTACCTTTAGCATAGAGAATTTGGCATTCTCTTATCTCTAGTTAGATAGTATACATGAATATACATGTTATGGCTAAATTTCACATCCCACAGTAATATCATATGACCGATACCATTTATTACCCTGTTTTTTTATTTAATCTTTTAAAGATTTATTTTTTTAAAATGTTTTTATTTATTTCCAGGAGAGAGAGAGAGAGAGAGACACAGCGTGAGGAGGGGAGGGTCAGAGAGAGAGGGAGTCACAGACTGAAACAGGCTCTAGGCTCTGAGCTGGCAGTCAGCACAGAGCCCGACGCGGGGCTCGAACCCATGAACTGCGAGATCATGACCTAAGCGAAAGTTGGACGCTTAACTGACTAAGCCACCCAGGCGCCCCTTTATTTAATCTTTTAAACCAGAGCTTTTTAAAAAAGCATTAAATACAGATACAATTGAACTTTCCATTTTATCTTTATCTCCAAAGTCTTTTATGTAGAGGAAGTCAATAGTTCTTTTTAAATAAATATAAATATAATAACCTAGAATAGTGCATTCCAGTTTATAGGGTTATTTTATTATGCTTCTGTTAGCTCTTTTCTTAATTGACCCTCTTTGGCTTTATTATAGATATAAATCCAACCAGACTTGGAAAAATAGAGTAAGGAAGTTGGATATAAGTTCTGTTGGACTATTCACTGGCTGTGAGACTTGAAGGACAGGGGCTTTGTTTGTTGATTCCTATATTTTTTAGCCTGGGTGGTTTGGGCGATGGTGATTTCAATTCAAAGAAAATGGGTTGGGAGGTTATAAAAATAGTAATTAACATAAAGCAAACAATTATGATTGATTGTGATACACCCCTGAAGGGTAGTGATATAAGTGACATTTATCTCAGGTTGCTTTTGGTCTGTATGGCTGTAAAAGTGTACATGAAAATAAACTGAAATATAAACAGGAGTTTTGGGAACAATTCTTCTTGCATTGTATTTTCAGCTCTTACTAGATATTGACTAAAAGGAACAGAGATGTATTCTTCTTTGTGACTGTGTAGGGTACGAAAGGACCGTATTTATGAAGGAGGAGACTTGTGCTATTGGAGCAGTATAAAGAAAGAAAAATTGTTTCTCAGTTCTTTTCATGACACGGCTTTCCTAACCCATTCCTAATGAAACAGACATATATATACAGATACATGGATTTGAGATCTCAGTCAAGGCTTGGCCTGGATTTGTCATTCTAGTCTGTCTCTTTTATCCAGTGAAGTTTAGATTTGTTAAGCAGAATCAAAGTTCAGTCATTTCTTTAAGTGTTCCTGGAGGGATGGACCCTGAAGCTTTGGTTGGAGGAATTATCTGTATCTTGATGGTTCTTTCTTTAGATTTCTTCCAGATATCCCATCATTGACAAAGAATGCTGATCTAAAGTCAAAGGGAAGTCTAGTGAAATGGCAATTATGATGAGACCTTTTCTTTTTTGTCAACATCATAGTAAAATGCTTTCTCATTTTGTTAATGTCTCAGATTCCTATCAGATCAGTTTTTAGGAGTCATCCCTGTAGTTGCCTGAGCTGGAATATTAGATCTCAATTGAATCATTTTTAGAAAGCAGATAATATAATAAGAAAAAAAATGCATGAGCCCCACAATGGAAAATCCATGCAGTTAATCTCAATTCATTTAAAGATATAAGGCTACATAATGAAGTGAAAAATTGGACAGGGTTGTAGAATCCATTTTATGGGGTGAGATGATTCCATGAATTTTCTGTGCCTAGGCAAGAGGGGTGGGTCAGAACAGTGAAATGGGAACCCAGAAGTGTGAAACACTGTTGATTTAGTGTTATATATTGTGATGTCATCAGTGCAAGAGGTCTAACATACGGTTTTTAAGCCATTATGACTATTGCTATTGTCAGTTCACGATTATGTGATAATAATATTTCTTAACTTTCCCCTATCTCATCTTTTAGGGGGGTGCTGGGGGAGCACTTCTGAAAGAATCATTGTTTTCTAGACTCTTGACCTCTTCTGTATCTGTTACAGTTTACTGAAAGACCCATTGTGGATTTTAGATTTCAACCAGTGTAGGCCTGAATTTCAGCTACACCATTTGCTAGCTGGCAAACTTGGAGAAGTTACCTCATTCTCTCTGGGTATTATTTTCCTTTTCTTTGAATACCTACATCATCTGTTGTTATGAGCCTTAATTGAATTAACATTAAAATTTGTAAAATCTGTAGCTTTGTGCCTGAGACATAGTACCATTTAATAAAGTGAGTTCCTTCTCCTCTCCACATCCCACACAGTTTTAAACATAGTTACACCCTCAGGTGTCAGAGCAACTGCTTCAAAACCTGCTTGAAGTCTTCTGGATTATAGTTCCCTGATGCTTACTGACGTACATTCTAGCACCTATAGTTGTTATTATACCATGAATCATTCCATGAATACAATTCACAGGTATCATTGGAATCCTTCAAGTATTCACTTCTAGTATGCTTTTATGCAGTACTTACAAGATCTCCAAGATGAAATAGACCCATTAAATTTGCTTTTGTTTGTTTTCACATTGTACTTAATGTGAATCAGAAATTTTTTTTTCATTTTTGTGCACACAAATGAATCATAAATTTTCCACCACAATTACTAAAAAGTTTGGGAGCCAAAATAATACTGATTTACAGTCTCTAATCAGTTCAAATATTATTGTATTTTGAATGGTTTTGATGTGAGGAATAGCTACTTTACCATGGGCAAATAGATTTGTATTAAGATACTTATGAGATAGAACCTGTGCGAGGCTAATATCATAGATATCCCAGTTCTAATTCCTGGAAACTGTGAATGTTACCTTATATGGCAAAAGGGGTTTAAAGATGTGATTTCTATTAAGGATATTAATATGCAGAGATAATGCTGGATTATCTGGATGGGCCTTGAATGAAATCACAACTGTCCTTATAAGAGGGAGGCAAAGAGAGAGTAGACTACAGAAGAAAGAAGGCCATGTGATGATGGAATAAGATGCTTGCACTGCTGGCTTTGAAGATGAAGGGAGGAACCACGAGCCACAGACAGCAAGGAATTCCTATGGCCTCTAGACACTGTAAGAGGCAAGGAACAGACTCTCCCCTGGAGCATCCAGGGCAGCAGGCCTGCCAACACTTTGACATTAGCCCAGTGAAATTGATTTTAGGTTTCTGTCCTCCAGAACTGTAAGATAATAAATTTGCATTGTTTTAAGCCACTAAGTTTGTGGTTATTTATTATAGCAGCAAAGTAAAGGCAGGATCTAAATGGCACCTACTGGGAATGTAAACCTGGATTAGCCCTCAATATAATGTTAAATATAAAAAATATTTAGTTATTTGTTCTTTATGCTTTATTCATGACATGAGGTCATTATAGAGAGACTTCCACACTATGCGTTCTGTCATTGCCAACCCCTTGTCAACAACTTTATTATGAAACCGTCTAGGTAGAAAGGCTGCTGTTGTCAGATTTCAGATTTTTCTTATGAGTCCTGCTTAGTTCAGTCTGGCTTGTGAGCATATTTCGTGATGGAGACAGCTTGCCCAATTGTGACAGCTGCAAGAAGCTGACAGAGTCCGACCCCTATGTTAACCGTCACATCACTTACAGGAGTTTTGATAAGTGACAGTCTGTCTCAGTGATTGCCCATTCAGTTTATCGTTCTCCAGGTGAATGGTCACAGCTGTATGTAGATTCTCTTTTGAAAGTTTTCCCATATACACACAATTTCTGAGTCTGTGATTAGGACATCCACACAACAAATAGTTTTTCTTCAACAGTGTACTTATGATGCCTCTAAAGCAATGAAGTATATGAGAGCTAGTAGGTAGAGAATAAATGGCTACTGCTGCTTCCCTAGTTGTCACATCATTTTTTCTGCTTCTATAATTCTAGCTCCCTGCTGCCCTTTCTCCCTGTACAGTAATGTATGTTCTGTAAGCTTCACCATTTTGCCACCCAGATACCACTTTTCATTCTAGATTAAAAGCAAAGGAAAATTCCTTTCCATTCACCCAGAATCCAGGTTTGGATATTAAATTCAAATTTAAATATTAAATATTTAATATAATATAATTAGGGTGTATACTTTTTGGAGGTTTAAGACATTGCTTTTTTTTAACTGTTCTGTTTTATTAAATAGAAGGTTTCTATCAGGTTTGCCTCTAAAGGCTTTTTCCTCTAAAATACTAAAGTGAATATTACTTTACCTTTTGACTGACATTCAATTGACACTGCTAAGAATAGTAATTTGTTTAAATTCTTTAGTATATAGGAGATAATTTTGTGGCTTCCTGATGATATAGCCCAGAATGAAGTCAACTGAGGTTGCAGTGCTGATCCTGGTGTGTGGCAGTATCAACTTAGGAGGCTGATGTGTAAACAAACCAAAGGTTGGACCTTCATGATGAAGTTTCATACTTCTGTGACATGCAGAAGTCAGCAATCTTTGTTTTATAACACTAAAAAGTTGTTGACGTACTGAAGTCATGGTCTCTTCTGGTTAAACGGTTCTATATTAATCTATTGCTTAAAATATTACCACAAATTCAGTGGTTGAAAGCAAAAACTTTATTATCTCACTGTTTTTGTATCTCAGGGATCCAAGCATGGTTTGGGTGCTCTACGTTAGGGTATCTCACAGGCTGTATCTGAGGTGTCAGCTAGAGCTAGATTCGTGCCTTGACTGGAAAAGGATCCACTTCTAAGCACACACATGTGTTGGCAGTTCCTTGTGGCTTGTCAGCTCAGGATCTGCATTTCTTTCTGGCTTCCCTTAGTTCCTTGACTAAGGGGCTCAGTTTGAAGGCTTCTCTTAGTTTCCAGCCACACAGACCTGTCCATATGACAGTTTATTTCATCAAAGTCAGAAAGGGAAAGAGTCAACAGAGAGAATCTGCCAGCAAAATGGAAGTTATAAACTTATGTAATATAACTGTGGAGGTGGTTCTCGTCTTTGCCATGTTCTGTTGGTTAGAAGCAAATCTCAAGGGGATGGGATTACACAAAGGCATAAATTCCACAGGGCAGGGTCATTTTAGATTCTTTCTACCACCAGTTCCCAACACAGAAGGAAGTTATAAGGGACTACAGAACATTCCAGTTTTTAGCTAACCCAAGAGTATTCTTGAGTAAGAATTGACACTTTACATTTATGCAAATTATATAATGTCATGTCAAAAGGAATAATAATCTTAACCATCATGCCCAATATGTGGTAGGCACTCAAATGTTTGAGGAATAAAACATATGCTATGTTTGTAAATCCATTTATACATAAAGAGCATTCACTGACATCGTTTCACTTTTTTCTCACAACAGCTCTGTGAGGGAGTAAGACAATCTTATGTTGGAGAAGTAGAAAATCATGGTAACAAAACCATAGCTGCTTAACACTAGGGTCCACATTTAGTGCCCTTTTTATCATAATTTTTCCCTTAGGTTCTTTGGGGATGTGAGGAAGCTGCAATGCAGTTCCAGCAGACCCAAGCCAGGCTGGATTTCTCCAGCTCTTTCTTCCACAGCAGTTATAGAATACTTTTATCTTGTAGTTTTAGCCAAAAAGGACATGATTAAAGTGTCAAATACTTCTATACAGTTTATTATTCTTGAAAGCAACAGTTTCTTGCCCATATTCCTCTCGTCTCCCCATTACTTTCTTCTTTCATATGGTGATGCTGACAGTTCTTCATTATGTTCTAACCTGTTTATTTTGCTACTTTTCATTTCTAGACAGTATCTTTTGACTTCCCACTGTGGAATAAGAGGATTTACTTTCCTCTCCACACATCATACAAACACACATAAGTACATACACATATGCCCCATTACCATCTTTCCAGTATATTAATTTCATAATTTGAGTTAGACCTTCTCCTTTTACTTTATTATGTTTGTGGAAAAATGGTATGTTTCCATACACTAAACTCTGATTCTTTTTCCTTTCCTTTATAATTTTTTTTTGTTTTCTCTAGAGTTAGTAATTGTCTTTTTAACATTGTGATTAGTTTTTATGTACATATAGTCAATATAAATCAAAGCTCATATCTTCTCAAATATTCAGATATATCAGGTATTCTATACATTTTATATCTCTGAAGAATGCCAATGAAGCCTTTCTATTTGCTCAACTCTGCACTGGTCACCTCTACTCCTTCTGCACAATAATGTACCTCAGAGCTCTCTTCATCATTCAGGAATTCTTATCACCTCTCTTTGTTGGATTCCTGCCTATTCTTGTTTTTTGCTTTTGTTTTTATTTTAAGTTTATTTATTTATTTTGAGAGAGAGAGAGAGAGAGAGAAAGAGAGAGAGAGAGAGAATATGCATCTGCATGAGTAAAGGAAGGACAGAGAGAGAGGGAGAGAGAGAATCCCAAGGAGGTTCCTTGCTCTCAGTGCAGAGCCCCACACGGGTCTTGATTCCACAAACTGTGAGATCATGACCTGAGCCAAAATCAAGAGTCAGATGCTTAACTAACTGAGCCACCCAGATGCCCCTGCTTTTCTTGTTTTGATAGAGCACATCTTCCAGTGATTTCCTGAAAATGTCTTTACTCTATTCTCATGCTTGATTGTTACACTGAGTATACAATTCTAGAGTTGGAATTAAATTTCCCTGAGAAATTTAAAACAGTTATCATACTGTCTTCTAGATACCCATTATCACTGTGAGTTTTGCTTTAGGTTGATTTAATTGAGCTGTTTCGTTGGGGAAACTTTGAAGTTAGTATCTTTAGGTCTTTCCTCTTGAGCTGGACATATATCCTAGAAGGTCACTTTCAAAACTTCTAATGGGAAGTTCTTAGTGCCAAGTAGGGAAAAAGGACTTAGGGATATCAACACTCAATATATCTGTGTTTTCTTAATCAGCCTATTTTCAATACATTACCCTACCTTAACTGTGACCGGTTTTAGACAATTCTTTTACTCTCCTGAGAGCATAAACTTTCAGTCTTTTGTAAGATTTAGGAAGAGGTAGTTATCAGGCTACAAAGAATGGGGGAGGCATATGGAAATCTGAGTGCTATTTAAATATAGCTTCAGCTTTTTGCCTTTCTCTTCACCTCTGATTCTAGATATACCTGGTATAAAATTCATGAGACATTTTTGTATTGTCAGGATGATTTTTAGTTTTTCCTATGGCCTGATTGTGTTTTTCTCAAGCCTGCCTTATCCTTTGTCTACTTAAAGCTTCCAGAATTTTGTTACTGTAATTTCCTCTCCTGTTCTGTCTTTACATTTGTCTGTGCCTTTACATTTCTGTCATTTTAATGGTATTTTGAAAGGAAAAGGTAAATAGTTCTGTATTTGTGTGCATGTGTATGTGTGTTTAATCTGCAATTTTTCCTACTAAGTCTTGGAAACTTACTTTAATTTAAAGGTCTATCAGAGATATATTACCCCTCTAGAGATTTAACTGGAGAACTATCAGACAGCTTATTAGCTCTCAGCTTCTTGGTCTGGTTTAGGAATGCCAGTACTAAGCTGGAGAACCTCATTCCCTAATGACGCAGAGTTGAAATCTGATTTAGCTTTATTTAGAAATTAGCACAGTTTCCATTAGAAAGTATATATTCACACACATATATAATATTTATAAAGTACATATAATATATTACATACATTTATATTTGTATATTATATATTAGCACCTACTGTTACTGTATGTAACAGGGTACTTAGTCTAAAAATGTTGAAATGTCTTGCCTTGGGTAAGTTAGTTCTCCCTGGGGACACTCATCTCATTCTATTTTATAACCTAAGCCGAATACTATGCTTTTTCTGTATGAGCATCCCAATCATCCCTCCTCATTGCATTCTCTGAAACTATGCAGAGGAAAAATGCCTCCATCTGCCTGTGGAGAAAAGAAGCCAAATTATCCCTCCCACGCTATCCCATAGAGGACTTTCCTTACTGTTTTATGTATCCCAGCCTCCAACCCACCTGTCAGAGAACTGGGCTGATTATGTTCATACTTTCTGTTCTTATTTACACTTCTATTTTGATATTATTTAACTTCTATTTAGGAACAAGTTATAAACTTTGGGCTTACAGCAAAGTCAAGTTTGAAATTAACTTCTTTAAAGGCCAAATTGTGTTACTGATTTTAGCAGTCCTCTTATTCTTCTTGATCCATTATCTTTTGTAATTTAAATATTCATACAGCTGACCCTTGAACAACACAGAGGTTAGAGGAACAGATCCCCCCCAACACACAGTTGATAATCCATGTTAACTTTTAACATCCCCAAAAGTTAACTATAATAGCCTGTTGTTGAGCAGAAGCCATATTGATAGCATAAACAGTTAATTAAACAGTTAATTAATACATATTTTGTATATGTATTATATACTGTATTCTTATAATAAAGTAGCTATTAAAAGGAGAATGTTACTCAAATCATAAGGAAGACAAAATACACTTACAGTACTGTACTATCGGAAAATTGCAAATAAGTGGACCTGCACAGTTAAACCCATGTTGTTCAAGGGTCAGCTGCACAAATATGTCATTTGTAATGGCTATTATTCACATACCGATCATAGAAATAATAGTATAAATAGAATACCTTATGCCAAACCAAATTAAAAATACTCTTATTTTTTATTTCTTGTTCAGTTTTACCAGACCATGTAAGATTCACTTACACTCTGTAACTGGGAATACAAAGATTTGGCCTCACGGACTTTATGTGATGATGAGGAGACACATTTTTAAAGAAATTATTGTAAGACAGCATTGTGAAAGAAATATAGAAATATATCCTGGGAATAGAGTACAAAATAGGGAATCTACCAGTAGGGGAAAGTGGGGTTCAGAATGACTTCACAAAAGTGGTGACTGAACTGAGTTTAAATGAGGAGGAGGATTATGATATATGAATAATGAGACAGGGGTAGTAATAGTATATATAAAGACATGAGGCATGAAACAGGATTGTGTGTTCTGGGAATAATGAAGTGTAAAGGGATATACTCATATACATTGTAGATACTTAATAAAATACAGAGACATTTTGAGGGGACTAATGCAAACTAGTTAGTTAATTCAGTTTGTTTTTGAAAGATTCTAAATCCTGTGAACACAATAGACATGTTACATTGACCATAACAAATAATCAACTGTAATCTTATAGGTCAAACTGTCTGTTAGCTTTTGTTGTGCAACATACCATCCTAAACTTCATAGCCCAATACAGCAACAATTTTTAAACTTAATACCTACAGTTTGTCTATCTAGTCTTGGATCAGCTGGTCTGCTGTGGGCTAGCTCGGCTGGTCTTGACTGCCTTCATTTATGTGACTGTAGCTAGCTGGTGTATCAGCTGAGGCTGCCAAATTAATGATGGTTTCAGCTGAGTAAGAATGCCTAGGGTCACTCTCATGTAGTCTTGTGCTCTCCAGCAGGCTAACCAGGGATGGCTCATAATGTGGTCTCAGGTTTTGAGAGACGGAGGATGTGTCAAAGCTCTTAAGGAGCCTGGGCTTAGAACTAATACAAATATTGCTTTCACCACAGCTTTTGGCCAGAGCTTTTGGCCATGTCTCAAGGTCAACCCACACTCAATGAGTAGAGAAATAGGCTCCAGTTCTTGAAGAACGTAGCTCCAAAGAGCTGTGGCCACAGTGTAATCTATCACAGCTCGTTAGTAAATTCATTAAATTAGTGGACATCTATGACTTCGTCTATATACTTATAGGAGCTTCTTACTACCCTGCTTCCCACTCTCTTATAAACAAATATCAGCTTCCATTCATGACTTAGTATGACCAACCATCCTGGTTTGCTCTGGACCATACAGGTTTTATCCCTGAAAATTCTGTGTTCAAGAAATTCCTTAGTTCTAAGTAGACCAGAATAGTTGGTCACTTATACCTTCACAGTGATAGTATATTTCATATTGGCCCAATTCTACTCAGACCAGTCAACATTATTTTCTGAAAATTTAAAACCTGAGTTGAGAGAAGGGGTTAGTATATTTTTCTGATGCCTGAATAAACTTTGAGATATAAAACTTAGATTTTTTTGGCTATATTTTTTAACTTGTGGAGAAAGAAAATATACAATAAGAATGAGCATAAACTGCAAAAAGAAGCAGGAGCATATCTTGTTGATTCATTTTTATTGCGTCTCATCTACATTTTATTATTTAATCCTTCCCTGGATTCTGAGAGATAGTAAGTTTCAATTTATGATTAAGCCAGTTCAAATTAGATTTCTATCACTTGCAACCACAGAGTGTCTCTTTTGGTATCTGGAAGTGGGTATATAACTGACAAATTTTAAAATACAGAATAAGCAAAGTGAATAAGGAGCAGGTTCTTGAAGAATGTAGTAGTTTGTCCCAGATTGACAAACTAATAGTTCTTGATAACAGAGTTAAACTGCAGCATTATTTCTTGGGATTTTGCATGCCCACCAAAGCTCAGTTTTTTGGGAAATATTCAGAATAGTAGAGTTTGTAAGTTTTTTGCATTCCTTATAAGATATTGCAGGTAAGAGATAAGTACCTGGTCAGCAGATAGGAAATGGAAGACTGCTCTGTAGTCATTAAGCAAAAACATTTTCTCCTTCAAGCCAATGATCTGAGACTGTTGAGGGCAGGTTTTGCTGAATGAGAGAAGATAAATTCCCTAGCATACTCTGAAGTTAGTTTCTGATTAGGAACTGTGGATCCTTGCAATTAGATTAGAAATATCTCAGAAATACCAGGAATAAGTGTTCCTGGGTGGCTCAGTCGGTTGAGCCTCTGAACAGCTCAAGTCATGATCTTGTGGTTTGTGGGTTCAAGCCCCGCATTGGGCTCTGTGCTGACAGCTCAGAACCTTGAGCCTGCTTCAGATTCTGTGTCTCCCTCTCTCTGCCCCTAACCTACTCATGCTTTTTCTCAAATATAAATAAACATTTTAAAAAGTTAAAGGTAATACCTGGAATATTATGGCTTTTTGATTCCCTAAGTTCATTCTAAGCACTTCACTGAGCATGCCCTGCTTAATGGAGGGGTGCCTTCTTTTGTGAAATGTATCTCTTGGAGGAGGAATAACACAATAGAAAAATTACAGCATTAAAAAAATCAAACATCATTTATATTTTAACATTTAAGATATGTAAAACTTTGGTAAACTTACAATACATCGAAAAATTAAACATGAGTTATTTTGTTAGAAGGTTTAACCCTCTAAGCTCAAAATAATTCTATTATATCAATTTATTTACTAAAGACTGGAGGGGGTCTGCTTTAGTTTCATTTTTAGGCAGCTGGATTTATAATCCCTATTTAGAAGATGCTTTAGGGTTATAATAATCATATGCAGGAAAATGCATACAGTTTATTTTAAATATTTTAAATATGCTTGCAGGAGAAGATTTCACTGAATTAAATCTTCAGGTTCCATTTATCAGTGCTGGCACCTGTTTGTTGGAATTAAAATGTAGTAACTTTATAAAAATTCTTTCATTTTACTGTTCTATGTTTCATTTACTTGCATTGATGAATATACACTCTCTCCCTGAAGTGTAAATCTTGAGCAAGTTTTACCAATTATTTAAATTTTGTATCTTTTAGCAAGTAAAGGGATTTGACCAGAAGTTATGAGATATTTAAAACTGCAGCAAGAAGGCCCTATCCTTCAGCATTTTTCAAAGATATTATTTCCTTTCTGCCAGTCAACATTTATTGTGCATCCACTGTGCATAATGCTGCAGCATTATCATCATCAAGTATTACTGAAAGCCTTCTCGATTATGGGGCTAAGTACTTAAGGGAATGAAAAGGCATATTTTTTACTCTCTAGGATTTTGTAGTTTAAGAAAGGCAACACTGAAGAGACAGAGATAAGGAAAACAGGATGAATACATGAATTAAATAAGTAATTAAAATATTACTCAAATGAATCAGTTGTTTAGGGTACCTGGGTAGCTCAGTCTGTTAAGCATCTGACTTTCGCTCAGGTCATGATCTCATAGTTTGTGGGTTCAAGCCCTGCATTGGGCTTTATTCTGACAGCTCAACGCCTGGAGCCTGCTTCAGATTGTGTGTTTCCCTCTCTCTCTGCCCCTCCTCCACTTGTGCTCTTTCTCTTTCTCAAAAATAAATAAACATTAAAATTTTAAATAAAAAAAAAGAATCAGTTTTTTGAGAGGTAGATTCATGGGTACTGCCATTTTATAAAAACACACATGGGAAAGATGGTTACCTCTTTTCTGTTAATTAGAGAAGACTTATGGAACAAGTAGAATTTGAAGAATGTATATATGTATTATGTGTTTGTCTATGTGTGTGCATGCATGTGTACATCCATGGTGAAGGAGGAGCATTAATGCATTTCCAAGCATAGGATGAAACTTGAGAGAATCATCAACACATTGCCTTTGTCGTTGAATGAATTTGAATGAATGAACAAATGAATGCATGAATAAATTTTGGTAATAAATCTTTTTGAGATAGTAAAAAGAACAAAAGCAGTCAGGGGGGAAAACCAAGTTATATAAGATAGTCCAGTATAATCTGATAAATTACCTGTGAGCATGTATATTTGGGGACCTATTGAGTAGTGGGAAAGTATCATAAGGCCTTAAATAAGCAATTAATAGATAATACTTTATTACATTCCAGAGAGGTCATATGTAGATGAAACATTGAGAATGAATGAGTAAGCATCAACCAGGTAAAAAGAGGGAAAATTTTTTCTAGGGAGAGAAGAACATGTCCTACTCCAGTGGGGAAAAGGTTAGGCTCATCAAAACGGGGGCTTAAATACATAAAAAGGAACTTACACAAGGCTAGGGACTGAGGAAGTGGGGAAAAATGAACTGGAGAGGTAAAGAGTGGCATGGAAGTCCTTGGGAAGCCATATTAAAAAACTGAGGCCTAGTTTTGAAGGCATTGGGAAGGCATGGTCAGTTATAAAACATGATCACATCTGAATTTTAAGAACAGCACTCTGGCTGCCTTGTACAGGCTGGAATGGAGTGTGGAGATTAAAGACAGGCAGAGTAATTGGGAAGGCACTGCAGTTATTCAGATACAAGACACTGATGGCATCGACTAGAAAATCGTAATGCTGAGGGAAAGAAGTGAGCACATTTAAGTAATACCTTAGAGGATAGACGTAGTTTTTGACAAGAATTCTATATAGATGGATTCTAAATCCAACCAGTTACAAGTTTTATCTGGTATTCAAAGAAATCATGATCTGTTCTAACACTGGAGGAAAAGTACTGAGCAGCAGTTGCTCATTGAAAGTGTATCTATCTCCCGGCGGGCCCCTCACAAAGAATGATCTGGGCTCTGACTTTGAACTTTACCTGTGAGTAAGATTCAGAATAACTGTGTTTTTCAAAAAAATAAATCTCATTGTATTTGATGTTAGTTTACTTTGTTGGTAAGATTTCAAGGACAATTCTTATTAGCAAAATATTTTAATTTCTGGTAAATCTGTAAAAAGAGGTGAGTGCCTAAATTGTAAATGAAAAAATTGAGGCTTAAGGAAAAAATGCAAAGTAGTAAGATAAAACTAATATTTATGTAACATGTAACATATAATACATTAATATTAACAGAAAATGGCCTATTCATCTATCTGAAATTTATAATTATATTAAATGATTCTTTTGGAGTAAGAACAATTTATCAGCCCTTTTCATATAATCTTTGCTTTTAGTCATTTTCCTTCAAAGAGGCATGTGTGATATATGAAAGACAGAAAATAAGGTATGATATAAATTTAAAAAAAGAATTCTACATAGATTAATGTGTCCTCAAAGCATCACTTCAGGGTGCTAATCTCATCATGATAATGTTGAGGTTGGTTGCTTCGTGAACTCCATATATATGCCACATTTCTTTATTAAATATGACATCTATGCCCTAAGTTATAAAGTAACCTGTGGAGAAATCCTTTGAGAAACTGTATGAATATGCTACCCCTCAAGTATTTTCTCCCACTCTATAGCTTGTCTTTTCACTCCTTTAAGAGCATTTTTACTAGAGCAGGACTTTTCAATTTTAATGAAGTCTAGTTTATCAACTTTTTTCCTTTAATGGATCATGCTTTTGGCATCGTATCTAAAATGCCATTGCTAGCCCATGGTCACCTACACTTAATCATCTTATCTTCTAGATGTTTTATAGTTTTGTGTTTTACATTTAGGGTTTTAATCCATTTGAGTTAGTTTGTGAAAGGTTTAAGGCTTGTATCTAAATTCACTTTTTTTGCATGTGTATGTCCAGATATTACAGCACCATTTGCTGAAAGATTATCCTTTCTCAATTGAATTGCTTTTGATCTTTTGTTCAAAGATTTGTTGATTGTATTTGTGTGGGTCTATTTCTCAGCTCTCCATTCTGTTCCACTAATTAATTTGTCTGTTCTATCACCAATATCACACACTGTCTTCATTACTCTACTTTTATTGTAAGTCTTAAGGACATGAGGGTTTTTTCTTTTTCACTTAACAATATATCCTGGAAATCACTTCCTATCATTTTATAGAGATCTTCTTCATGAAATTTGAAAGTTTTCTAAGTAATTTTACCATGTGATGAATAATGAACCATATATTCATTCATTCCTAAATCATGACGTTTATGAAACTTACTTTTAAATAACATTTCTTATTGACTCTATGTAGATCTTTTAAAAAAGAGATTAAAGGGTCACAATTAATTTGTTATCTCAGTTTCTGTAGGTCAGGAGTTTAGGCATGGCTTAACTGAGTTTGCTGTTCATGGTCTCACAAGGCTGCAATCAAGATGTTAGCCAGGACCGTGGTCTCATCTGAAACTCAGGTGTTCTTTTCCAAGATTATGTGTTGTTGGTAGAATTCATTAAAAATTTTTTTTTGATGTTTTATTTATTTCTAAGAGAGAAGAGAGAGGGACACTGTGAGCAGGTGGGGTCAGAGAGAGAGGGAGATACAGAATCTGAAACAGGCTCCAGGCTCTGAGCTAGCTGTCAGCACAGAGCCCGACTCAGTGCCCGAACCCATGAGCCATGAGATCGTGACCTGAGCCGAAGTCGGACGCTTAATCAACTGAGCTACCCAGGCGCCCCTAGAATTCATTTCTTTACAGTGGTAGGACTGAGGTCTCTTTTCTTATTTTCTGTTAGACTGGTGTTGCTTTCAACTTCTAGAAGCTGGCCTCAGATTCTAGCCACATAGCCTTCTTACAGCATGGAAGCTTACTTTTTTAAAGCAAGTAAATCCTTCTAATCTTAGGGACAGTCCCATTCACTAATTTAAGTAGGTCTGGCCCAGCTAAGATAGTGTCCCTTTTGGTTAACTCAGAGTCTACTGATTAGAGATCCTAATTACATCTACAAAATCATTTTTGCCATATAACAATAACAGAACTGATACTATTATATGATATAGAATTATTATTATACATTTAATATATTTATTATAGTATAATAATGTAATATAATATGAGGCTCATACACATTATGTAATCTGCTTTACTCAAAGTCCACTGATATAAGTTATAACATCTCAATATTACATACAATATATATATTATATATAATCTCAGAATTATACAGGCTATATTAACCAGGGAATGGAAATCTTAGGGGCCATCATAGAATTCTGCCTACCAAATACCCAAAACTTATTCCAGTTTTCTCCTTTGCTTTATGCGTCCTTCTGCCTGTTCTTAATCACCACATGGCTGACTCTAATTGTTAGGGTGGTTTCATCTTAAAAGGAACTTCTTAGAGAGTCGTGTCCTAACAATACAATCAAAAGAGGCAATGCAGTCATTCTGAGTTTGGGTTCTCTGCATAAACTTTTAATTATCTGATAGTCTCTTATTTACTTACTGGTTTGTCAATTGTCATTCTTCTAACAACTAGTAAACTACATTAAAATTAAGTGGAGCTCTGTATTATTTACTGCTTTATATTACTTGTAGTCAAAGCAGTACTTTAATCAGTATTTATTGCCTAAATGAATGGAACAAATGAATGAATAAATGAATGCTGTAGTATAGAGCTTATTTTAGTGCAGAATTTATTTATTTTAATTCCTTTGTAAATTAAGTTACTTTATTTTTGTTATTGTTTTGGTTTAGAGAGTGAAAGAGAGTGCGCAGGTGGGGGTGAGGGACAGAGAGAAAAAGTGAGAGGGATGTAAGCAGGATTACGCTTAGACTTAGTGTGCTTAGTGTGAAGACCAATGCTTGGCCTGATCCCATGACTCTGGGATCATGACCTGATCCAAAATCAAGAGTCAAATGCTTGACCAACTGAGCCACCCAGGCAGACCTAATGATTACCTTAGTTTTAAAAAAGTGCACTTATTTTGAGTCCAAATAAATAACTTTCAGTTTTCAGATATGTTTTGCTTCATGAAAGAGGAAAATGACAAATTATTTCAGTTTCAAGAATTTGTAAATTCACAAAAGTTTCAGCCATATTCTTCTTCAGAGATAAAAGGTCTTCTTGTGTTCTCACCTTTTGTGTGTATTTACTAGTCATTCTCCATTTACACTTATTTTTTATAGATTCATAATAATCATATAGTTTTATGTCATGCTTTTTTATCTAACTTGCTATATGTATTTTATGTGCTGTTACATAGTTTTACTAATTATCATCAACAATATTTGAATTGGAGGAAATAACTTTATAGAGGAGCAAGTATGGTATAGTAAAAAGAACACTGAATTTTGAAATCAAACAGACTTTGACTGAATCTCATTTTTCCATTTATTTATTGTATGGCATAGGTCAAATTATTTAATTTTTCAATGCCTAGTGTCCTTTTCTGTAAAGTGGCATTAATATATCTTACTTATGGAGTTATGATAATTTAGGGAGTTATGAAAAATGCCCAGGATTTTTACTCTCAGTGAAAATATCTTTCAGGAATGGTGCATTGAAAACTTTTCAGACAAATAAATAGAGAATTCACTGTCAACACTCCTCTAGGATGAGAGATTAAAGAAAGACTTTTAGGTAGAAGGCAAAAAAGGTATCAGATGGAAATTTGATCCACCAAAAAATGAAAAACTCCAGAATGATAAATGTGTGGGAAAATGTAGAAGGCAATTGTCTAATTATTCTTTAATCTTCTTAAAATATACATTTAAAGCAAAGATAATAATATATTGTGAGGCTTGTAACATATGTATAATTAATCTAGTTCTTTTTTCTTTGTTATCAACATGCTTTGTTTTTTTTCCTAGAAAGTAATAAAATTTTCTATTTAATTTTAGAGTTCAAAATTTCATCAGATTACCTTTAAATATGTGTCACTTTTTAATTAATCCTTCTTCAGAAGTAGTAAACTCTTTAAGTCTGAATATAACTTTAGACGAGAAAAGTTTTTTCTATTATTTCTTTATTATTACATCTTTGTTTTTGTTTTATTATTTATAAACTTACAAATGCAAAATTTATACTGGATACCTTTTAGGTTTTCTACTTCTTTTTTATTCTGTGTTGTCTCTACTTGGTTTTCTAAAACACTAAATTGGTTTTTTGAAGTGACCTTTTTCATTTTCTTTTTTTAAAAAAAAATTAAATGTTTTATTTATTTCTGAGAGAGAGAGAGTGAGAGAGAGAGACAGCGTGAGCAGAGGAAGGTCAGAGAGAGAAGGAGATACAGAATCTGAAGAAGGCTCCAGGCTCTGAGCTAGCTGTCAGCACAGAGCCTGACATGGGGCTCGAACCCACGAACCATGAGATCATGACCTGAGCCGAAGTTGGACGGTTAACCGACTGAGCCACCCAGGCACCCCTTCTTTTTCATTTTCTTGACTTTGTATTTGTAAAATTCAAGTACCTGGAGGACCAGGGGGGAGAAGAAGGGGAAAAATAGTTGGAAAGAGGGAAGGAGGCAAACCAGGAGAGACTCTTGAATGCTGAGAACAAACTGAGGGCTGATGGGGGTGGGGGAGAGGGGAAGGGGGGGGTGATGGGTACGGAGGAGGCACTTGTTGGGATGAGCACTGGGTGTTATATGGAAACCAACTTGACAGTAAACTATTTAAGAAAAAAATAAAATTCAAGTACCCTTTATTTTAATTCTGGAGACACTTTTTACGTATAGTAATTTCATATCCTTAGGGGATTACAATATATTTTTCTTAAAATTTCCCCCTGTCCTCCATTGTTTTTCTCTCCATTATCTTGTTGATCATCTAAGCTTCTTCCTTTTTAGTGGCAGTGTCACTTAAAATGGCTTATTGATCCTTCTCTGCCTGTTCATATAATTGGATGTGGGATTCTTCAACACCTATACTGCTCAGGCTTTTGGAATCTCTTGGAAAGTGATAATTAAAAAATAGTAGGGCAGGATTTATCCCCAGAGTACTTTTAGTGGAAAAGGTTGTTTAGCTTATAAAGGGAGATCTCTATTTTTCAGTGCAGGGATGCATTGAATTTTGTCCAATATGATAATTCTTCTCTAAGGAAAAAAAGTAACATCGGCCTTTTTACATAAACAAGCAGAAATTTCCTTCCTAACTCAGGGATATCCATGAATCTGTGACATTTGTTTCACGTTTTATGAGAGACAGAAACCTGGAAGAGGCTATCCCCTGTGACTCCTGGTCAGTAAATGTCAGACCAGAGCTATTCCTTCTTAGGACTTGAGATACTAGGTATTCTAGGTTCTTCTCTGGCCTCCAGAGTAGACATCGGTTCTTTTTGAGCTTGAGTGGCCCCACCAGGGACTTAGGAGAGAGAAGGAATGGAGAGTATAGACATAGGCTATCATATTCCCAGAGTCAGATTCCTTAAATCTCTAGGAGAAATTAGGTTCTGTATTATTTGGTTGTCTATTAAGACATATCACAGAATAATTATGGAACATACCAAATATCCCTGCCCTTGGGGAAGTGTAATTTTTGCCAAGAGAGAGTTGTTTTATTAGGTAGCTTTTAAGTGAACTTTTTTCTTTGGCATATCTATTAAAAAAATGGAGAATTTATTCAGAGGAACAGAGACAGCTGGAGATTTGACTGGGTCATTTTGATTCCCAGTAGGAGTTAACTGCAATTCAGCAGTGTTCTCAGTAGCAGACTTTCTTTTACTTCAAAGTCCTAGCAGTTTCAGAAGAGAATCTAATTATAAGGTATTTTATGGAAAGCATTTGGTAATTATTTCCCACTGGTGCAGTTTTAAATACAGTAATCACATTCCTTCCACATCTCCACTCTCCCAAAAAAGTCGCCACTAAATTGCGTATTTTTTAAAAGTTATATCTGCTATTTTCTTGAACAACCCTAAGGGTAAAAAATATTTTGGGGGAGCAACTGACACTGCTGTTAAGACCTTACTCATGCCAGTTTTGTCATAATATATGGCCCCCCTGATCACACTTCCGTTGAGCATGGCCTGCAGAGATGCAAATGAAAACTAGAAATGGGATAGAGGCCAAGAAAGAGAAGAGGAATCATTCTTGGAGGAAGGTGTTTTAGAAAAAAGCTAAAGATTCACTTTGATAAGTCCTTTTAAGTATTTTGGAATCTTGTTATAGGATGTGTTAACATTATTTTTGGATAGATGCTATTAATCTGGACACATGCATCACTGAGTTTGCTTTGATTCGTTTGGCATAAATGTTATCAAGATTTACACCTCACTTCTTCCTGTGTCTCACAACACATTTTCCTTCTCCCTTATACTCCCTCTTTTTTTTTTTTAAATCAAATTGTGTCATTTTATAATTTACATTTATAGAACAATACTTCTTGCCAAGATTAAGGATTACATTTTCTCATTTGTTTTCCAGATTTTGTCTTCAGAGTAGCTAGATGGCACTTTGAAGTGGAAGTATATTTAGTAATCATGTTATTTTAACATTTCCAGAAGTGAAAGACCTAAAAAGAAATGAAAACCAAGAGTACATGTTGTAAGCTCAAGTTAGAAAAGAACATTATTTGAATACTTCAAATTAACATTGTTTGATTTCTCTTAATACGAATAATGAAATTAAGTCTGAATTATTTTTATAAATTGTTTGGAAAATAAAAAATGTGAAGGTAATATATGAAAATCCTACAATTTGCTTAAATTCTTATGAGCACCTCTGCTTTCCAGTAGACATTTAACCAACTTAATATCCTTACTGGAATCAGAAAAGGAGTAATAGTCTCTCATTTTTCTTTAAAAAAGACACTTATTCTTTCTTACAATTTGGAAAATAGGAAATGTATGAAGAATAAAATGAAAATTCACTTGTCACACAGAGATATATTTTATTTCCGTTTTTTCACATGTAGGTGACTAAAAATGAAACTTTGCATTTTAAGTCTTCATTTATCATGAAAATTTTTCCATGCCAATAACTTTTTCAAAAATTTTATTTATTTATAATAATATTCCACCATATTGAGGTGGCATGATTTCATTCATAAATATACTAAGGTAAATATCCTAGATAAATATTATGGATAAATATCCTACCTTTTTTGTGATTAGATTGGTAGAGTTGATAAATATCTTAGATCTATATACTAGATAAATATCTTACCTTTTTTGTGATTAGATTGGTAGAGTTGAAGTAAATTGTTAAAGCATGTAGTCAATAATCTTTGCTGGCTATAAAAGTATTTCCAGTTGATTGTAGAAAGTTTGCAAAATTCAGAAAAGTATAAAGAAAACATATTTGAGTTGGCCGTTATTTCACTATTTAGAGACAACTTTGATTAAAATATATTAAAACCGGGGCGCCTGGGTGGTTTAGTCGGTTAAGCGTCCGACTTTCGCTTAGGTCATGATCTCGCGGTTCGTGGGTTCGAGCCCCGCGTCAGGCTCTGTGCTGACTGCCAGCTCAGAGCCTGGAGCCTGTTTCAAAATCTGTGTCTCCCTCTCTCTCTGACCCTCCCCTGTTCACGCTGTCTCTCTCTATCCTAGAAATAAAATAAAAATAAAAAAAAATAATAAATAAAATAAAATATATTAAAACCAAAATGATGTGCCCAGGATTTGTTGCACTGCTTTAAAGATATATTAAAATAAAAAATTATCCATATTATTAATTTCTGAGAACATGATTTGTAAAGAGTTAAATATTTCATCATATGGATATAACCTAATTTATTTAACATTGTTTTTCTGTTACATGTTATGTTCTCTCAATAATATAATTCTTTAAGCTAAATATCACATTTTTCCTCTAGTATAGATACCAAGAAGTAGAATTTTTTTTTTTTAAAGAGATAAAAGAGAAGAAGCTGTTTTTTAGGTTCTTTATATACACTATCAACTTATTTTCAGAAGATTTAATCAATTTATATTCCTATTTCAGTGCCCCTCATCAGCATTGCATGTATGCTTTAAAAAAAGTTCCAGTTTGATCAGTGAAAGTTAGCTCTTTGCTATTTGAATTTCTATTTCTCTGAATAGTAATAAACACTTTTTATATGATCAGTGGCCAGTTGCATTACTTTCAAATCAATCTTTTCAAGCCTTTTATGTGTTTTAAGATTACTATCCTATTTTACTTATTGATTTGTGGAGTCTTTGCATACTAAGAATGCTATTATTTTGTGGCATTTATTGTAAATAATTTTCCACGCTTGTAATTATTTTAAAATTTTATTGAATGTTTTTCAAATATAGGGGTTAAATTTTTTTATGAAATGATGTCTCTAAATCATTTTTATGGATGTTTAATACTATTTTTATTAGAAAGTCCTTTAAAAGAAAGTGCTTTTTTTCCCTCCACAAAAGACTTTAATTTACATGGTTTCATTTGCTATGGTATGTAAAAAGAAGGTTAAGTTTTTTCCCCCAGACATTTTAAACTTCCTTCCGATGATAGTTTATTAAGTAATCCACTCATTTTCTATAGATTTTTGATGCCTCCTTTTTAAGGTATTTACATAATCAAGATTATTAAGTTCTGAACTAGCTATTTTTTTCTATCATTCTTGCATAAGCACTTTTATAGTACTTATCTTCTTTTTCATAATTTCCTTAACTTTTTTTTCCTCTTTATTCTAGTGAATTTCCAGTTCATTTTGCCACCTTTCCCCACAGACTCAACAAGGATCAATTTATTACTTTAACCATTCAACAAAAAGTATTTATTGTTCAACTGTGATCTGTTATGTGCAGTTGTGATACAACTTCAGCCCTCATTTTACTTTAAATTACAGAAAGAGTCTGTAGAGAGTTTGATTATAATTATAACCAATATGCCTTTACTTGAGGATGATCTGCCAACTTGGGAACATTCAGCCTTCTCAGTCAAGATTATGGCATTTCTCTATTTGAACTAGTTTTCCTTTGTCTCTCAGACATGCATTTTTATGTTTTATAATCTCAGAGCTTTACTTACCTAAGGTCCCCCACATTTCTCATTAAGGCTGTTGTTAGCTGTTTGGTTGTGATTTTCAAATTATTTGAATCATATTTGTTTTCTCTTATATATCTAGGAAATTTTTCTTGTATATAGAAAGACTTAACTTTTATGTTTATTTTATAATCAGTAGCCATATTTTACCTTCCTAAGCCATAATAATTTTCAGCTGATCTTGTTGAGTTTTATAAGCGTGTAATTGTTTCGCCTAAAAATAATATATTTTTCATAATTATAATGAATAATGTATAATATACATGTCTTTGTTTTCTGGATACTTAAGATGTGAAAACTTTCCTATAGGCAAAGATCTCCAAATAGCTTACTGTGGTTACAACAGAGTTGAGATTCCAAGAGTGTCTTCTTGTGCCTGAATTTTTATGCTTTTTATTGACTCTAAGACCTGTCTAATACATAAATGTATGCTCTGCGTCATTTAACCAGAGTCAGTTTTTGTATCCAACAATTCTCACTAGTACAGTGGGCAATCTGAATGCTCATTCTGAAAAGCTGAAGAGTTTATTCTTTTTTCTTAAAATTAAAAGATTTTGCCAGAATATGTCCAGACACAATTCTTTTGCAAGCACCTGCAGACACCTGATCTTTCTTGATTCTGGACAGTATTCTGGCATTCTAATTTTGATGATTTCCTCAGAATCCACTGCTGCAGAGGCTTATTCATCTGGGATTATCTGTCCTAGACTACATTGCAGTTCTTGATTTTTTTGATGCACCAGATTTTCTGACATATTTTTATTCTTTTTCTGTGGATTTGGGCCAGTTTCTTCAAAACACTAATATGACATTTTGTAACATCAGTTTGGCTATTAGAGACTTCTGAAAACAATATGAATTTTATAATCCATTATTTTATTTTATCAGCCAGTTTTATTTGTACCTTTGTCTCAACTTTTCTTGTCATTCCCTGCTTAAGTTTTTGTGTTGCAGTTCCCCAAGGTCACCTCCAGGTTTTACTAGGAGGATTTACAGGATTTAGCATAATAGTTATACCCACAATTATGATATATTACAGGGAAATATAAAAAACAAAGTCAGACAAGGGAAAAAATGCATAGGAACGTTGGGAAGAAAACAAACACATGCTTCTAAGGGTCCTTTTCCAGGGAAGTCAGGGAGGGTGCACTTAATTTTCCCAGCAGTGAGTTGTTACAGTATGTAAGAGATGTTGCCAACCAGGAAAACTCATTAAGGATTCAGATTCAAAAAAAAAAAAAAAAAGATTCAGATTCCAGATCTTTCCTGGGGTCTAGTCATGTAGACACCCTCTGCCTAGCATGTACCACAATCTCACACTCCCAAAAGGAAATCAGATGGTTAGCACAAATCATTTTTTTTTTTTATAGTTTAGGCACAGCGAGTCACTTTTGTCAGAGGGATAGCAATTCCTCAGAGACCCAAGTTGCCAGCAACCAGCCAAGGGCTGCCCTTGTAAGCAGATTTTTCAAACGATAGTCAGGTGTGCTATGTTTTTTTTTTTATGCACAGTTTCACACGGATTACTTTTTTAATGTTTTAAAAGATACTAAATCTGGCTTTTGTTTCTTATATAAAATTAATTTCAGAGATAAAAACGTATTCTAGAAAATACTTCCTTTGTATGCTACAGCATGTGTTAATAGTCTCCTCCCGTTTGAAAACCTTTTTGCCATTTTCTCATTCTTAAATGAAATAAAGGCTATATAAACATTATATCTCCAATTGGTCATTGATGTTATTAATCCCATTTTACTTTGGATCTAGTAGATTCACACATCTAAACTTTAATAATTGGTTGGTATGAACACTTAATTTGCAGTGTCTAGCAAGCATCCATTTAGAGAGATTATTTTCTAGAAAGAAGCTAACCTCTTATTCTAACTTTTGTTAAAATTTTCTAGGGAATCAAATACAGTTTTCTGTCTTTTGAAAAGTGTTGTACTTTAAATCAAATATACTTTGGTGTGAAGAGCTCCAGTTCTTTAGTCTGCTTTTCAGTAACTGACTGAATTTTCCAGGATTCAGCACCATTCATTGCTTTCTTCTTTCAACCATAGCACATGCTTGGAGCTATCCTCACCTAAAAATCATTGTTTTAGTCTGGGTCATATTAGGAGACAGATATCACATAGCAATTCAAACAGGCAAAGCTTGACATAAAAGATTATAAGACTGGTAGGAGAGTAACTAAAATATGTAAAACAAAACATAAAAGTATTCTATGGCTGAGGGAGAATACCCAAGGAAAGACAAACTTAGATGAGAGGCTCTCTCACAAGTTTATGATTCAGATCTCATTGGAGAAAGTAGCTTTGTAGTCCACTGGATGGTCCCTTAAGGGTTGGCCAATATCACAGGGAGCTCTAAAGTTGGGTTGACCCTTTAGAGTTGTGCTAGGTTGGAAGATGACTGGACTTCACTGACCAGTTATTAGATGCAGTCTGTTCCAGGAAGAGACTTTGACTTTAGGCAGTAATGGGATGGCACCCTCTGGTGATATAAATGATTTTAATGGTATGGGGGCAGATCTGTTCGTAGTAGTTCTGTTTGGTCAGAGTTGTGTGTCCCTGAAAAGGTTTTTCAGAAAGTGGAAGTCCATAGCTGGACTACAAAAACAATTTCTTTTTTTGTAGATGAAATTAGTTCGCCACTAGGGTGATAAAAGGTAGAGCATTGGGGAATGAATCCATAGTAGCATCTGGTAAATCAAGAAATTGTTGATGTCTTTGTCATGGGTGCCTCCCACTTTAGTATCTCAGACAGATGACTTATCCAGCATGGGTTCAATGCCAGCGCTAGATAGAAGGTGGCTCAGACATTTCAATTCATGTCTGATCTTGGATCTGAGAGATTTCATTAAACGCTACCAGCCAGAATGTTACACAGGCTGAAAGGTATTGCATTTTTTTAAAAACTTGTCCTGGTGTATCTGTAAAGTTTTCTTTTACTTAAAAAATTATCTCAAGAAAGTGATAGGTTATTAAAAATGCTCGTGTTGTTTAAGTTTGTTGGGTTTTGTTTTGTTTTAAATGTTAGAGAGCGAGCATGGGCCAATGGGGAGAGGGACAGAAAGAGAGGAGAGAAAAAATTCTCTAGCCTCTGCAGTGCTCTGATGTGGTCTCTGTTTCACAAACCATGAGATCGTGACCTGAGCCAAAATCAAGAGTCAGATGCTTAACGGACTGAGCCACTCAATTTCCCTTTAATGCTCAAATGTTGTTACTCTCTTCTTTAAAGATAGTTTTGGTGGGGAGAAAGCATTAGTTTTGATTTTCCTTGCTAGTATAAATTAGTGAAATTTAGCAATCAGAAAACATTTATTGGGTGCTGTTGAGGATATAAAAGAAGCATATTAAATCCAGCATTCAAATAATCCACTCTATACCATACACTATTCCAGATCCTCAGAGTATAAACATAGATAAGATATAGACCTCCTCCTTAACCAACTGTTGCCTCTGGCAAGGGAGTCTATTTTAGATAGTATATTTATGACTTTAAATCAACCAGGTAAATGTTGGGCCTTGAGGTAAAAAATTAACCTCAAGGATTTGCTTCTGAAGATTTCATTCAGACCCTTTCCTTTCTCCATAATGCACCCTCTCATATTCACTGTGTCCAACAAAATTGATGAAAATGCTTGTAGGATTAGAAAATATCCTAAATCTGAAGTTATTCTGAGTATGAGTTTATCATAAACCAAGAACACAAGCCTAGAAAATTTCTGTCAGGACACATGGCTTTAAAACCCTAATAAATAATTTAACTTATCTGCACTGGATTCTGTATCTCCCTCTCTATCTGACCCTCCCCTGCTCACACTGTCTCTCTCTCTCAGAAATAAATAAAACATTTAAAATTTTTTAAAAAGAGTTAAAAAATAAATTGAAGACTGTTTTATTATGTAATTTCCTCCAACCAATAATGTGAATCATGGTAGTTGCCCAATAGTATCAAATCATTAGTCAAAACCATCTGTTGTTACACATCTCTTAACCGTGATGTGTCCTTAACCTACCCTTGGACATTAACAAACTATGAAAAATCCCTGATTATATCCCTACTTTATTTATTCTACTTTGATTTAGTGTCATTATGACCTAGAGTCAATCAGTTTTCTGCTCATCTAACAAACTTAATATCTAATTTATATTCATTTACTTTTCAATAATGTAAAATGTTTTAGTTGCAGGTTTCGTTACTTGTTGACGGTTTAAGTGATACACTTTCAATCACATTCTTTGCTTTTCCAGAATTTTACTTTCATATTACTGAACAACTGCTTCCGCTCCCCCCAAATGGTTAAAAATATAGTATAATAAAGAGAACAGTATATGTAATATAAATGTGAGGAATGGCAAGTAATATGCTACTACATATTGAAAATGGTAAAATATTGCTATGTTATCTTTTGATGAACTTTAAAAGTCTTTTTGGACTTGTTTTCCCCTTCAAATATACCTTTTATATTCTGTGTATATGTTCAATGCATATACACACACATATACACATGAGCATACATGATGACACATTAGCCTTTCTGTTTTACAATTGTTCAAAGAAGAAATAAAAAATGAGAAAGGACCAGAGTTGTTGAGCCAAAAGTACATATACATAATCTGCCCAGAACTCTGCTAGTCATTTTTCAGGTTACACAAATAATAGAAAATATTGGCTCCATAATCATAAAGATGAGATATACTTTCTGTGACATCTAGCAGATAGTTCAAAACAATAGACCGAGTTGTCAGGACCTTCTGCACTGTGGAATTCAGAGAGGTAGTTACTGTATCCTTTGTATCTAGCCACATAGGGGCTTTCTGGTTATTTATCATCATCATAACATTAGTTGTAGAAAATTGCGCCTTGGCAAATGTTGAACTTGTTTCAAACTACCCATTTCCCACAACAGAGCTTCAATTTTTTTTCTGTGCCATCATCTCACTATGCCCTTCCTCATACCTGATTATATGTGCTAACACAGTAAGCACTTGGCATTGTCATGATCATGCAGTCCTTCTACTTCTCTCTTATTCCCCTCTTGTCAGGTTTTTATCTAATGAGGTACTTCTGTTGCTTAAGTGCAAGCAGTTTTTTGAATTCTTTCTTCCACGAATGGCTCCTTATTTATCTTCTCCTAGTGCCTTGTTTTCATATCTCTTCATGCTCATAATTTTGGTCTACTTTTACTGTCTAGTTACTTATATATATATATATATATCTTTCTATACCTTGAGTTCTGAGTCTTTCCATTTCCTCACTCTCAAGTTTAGTCTTATTGACAGTAGTTGTTGAGCAACAGATAGCTTAAAAAATTATAATGAATATATTTGAAATAGTAGATATAGACAATAAAATTTGAATTGAATAAAGAGGTAATCAATTAATAAAATTAATTATGTACTTAGGTAATATAATTACATTAATTAAAATTTACCCACAAGGAAGCATAAGCCTCAGATGGTTCATAGATGAAAAACCTTTTAGAAATTAAAGGATCAAGGTTGTTCCCAAGTTATTATATGAGGTCAGCATTACTGTAACACCAAAGACATTTCACAAGAATAAAGCTTTACATCAATACCACTCATGAACACCTTATCAAAGATTCTTAACAAAACAGTAATCAGTAATATATTGAAAAGATTAAACATCATGAAAAAATGAGTTATATACTAGAAAGGCAGAGTTATTTTAACAGTCTGAAATCAATTTATATGATTTACCATATTAATAGAATAAAGAAGAAAAACATATGATTAAATAGTATAGAAAAAGCATCCATTCATGATACAGATTCTCAATAAACTGAGAATAGAAGAAACTTTCTCATCTTTATTTATTTTTTTAATGTTTTATTTTTTATTTTTGAGAGAGAGAGAGAGCAAGGGAGGGTCAGGGAGAGAAGGAGATACAGAATCTGAAACAGGCTCCAGGCTCTGAGCTATCAGTACAGAGCCCGTCGTGGGGCCTGAACCCACGAACTGTGAGATCATTACCTGAGCCAAAGTCAGATGCTCAACCGACTAAGCCACCCTGGTGCCCCAAAACTTTCTCATCTTTAAAAGGCCCTCTACAAAAATGCTATAGCCAACAAATTTCATAATGCTGAAAGACTGAATACTTTTATTTTATTTTTTTATTTGTATTTTTTGTTTATTTTTATTTTTATTTTACAAATACTTTATTGTCAAATTAGTTTCCACATAACACTCAGTGCTCATCCCCACAAGTGTCCTCCTCCATGCCCATCCCCCCCCCCACATCCATCAGTCCTCAGTTTTTGTCAGCATTCAAGAGTCTCTCATGGTTTGCCTCTCTCCCTTTCCCCCACCATTTCCCCCTTCTTCTCCCCCTTGTTCCTCAGTTAAGTTCCTCCTAATCCTCCTATACGTGCAAACATATATTTGTCCTTCTCTGCCTGACTTATTTCGCTCAGCATAACACCCTCAAGGTCCATCCATGTTGCTACACATGGCCAGATTTCATTGTTTCTCATTGCCATGTAGTATTCCATGGTATAGATAAACCATATCTTCTTGATCCATTCATCCGTTGATGGACACTTAGGCTCTTTCCATGTTTTAGCTATTGTGGAGAGTGCTGCTATGAACATTGGGGTACATGGGCTCCTATGCCTCAGCATTTCCGTATCCCTTGGGTAAATTCCTAGCAGTGCTATTGCTGGGTCGTAGGGGAGTTCTATGGTTAGTTTCCTGAGGAACCTCCACACTGTTTTCCAGCGGGGCTGTACCAGTTTACATTCTCACCAACAGTGTAGGAGGGTGCCCGTTTCTCCACATCGTCGCCAGCATCTAGAGTTCTCTGATTGGCTCATTTTAGCCACTCTGACTGGCGTGAGGTGGTTTTGATTTGTATTTCCATGATTTGTATTTCCATCTCAGTATGGTTTTGATTTGTATTTCCATGATAAGGAGGGATGCTGAGCATCGTTTCATGTGCCTGTTGACCATGTGGATGTCCTCTTTGGAGAAGTGTCTGTTCATATCTTCTGCCCATTTCTTCACTGGGTTGTTTGTTTTTCAGGCGTGTAGTTTGGGGAGTTCCTTATAGATTCTTGATATTAACCCTTTATCTGATATGTCATTTGCAACTACCTTTTCCCATTCCGTTGGTTGCCTATTAGTTTTCTGGGTTGTTTCCTTTGCTGTGCAGAAGCTTTTAATCTTGATGAGGTCCCAATCATTTATTTTTGCTCTTGATTCCCTTGCTTTTGGGGATGTGTCAAGTAAGAAGTTGCTGCGGTGGAGGTCAAGGAGGTTGTTTCCTACTTTCTCCTCTAGGGTGTTGATAGTTTCCTGTCTCACGTTCAGGTCCTTTATCCATTTTGAGTTTATTTTTGTGCATGGTGTGAGAAAATGATCTAGTTTCATTCTTCTGCATGTTGCTGTCCAGTTCTCCCAACACCATCTGTTAAAAAGGCTGTCTTTTTTCCATTGGATATTCTTTCCTGCTTTGTCAAAGATCATTTGGCTGTATACGTTTGGGTCCACTTCTGAGTTTTCAATTCTGTTCCATTGGTCTATGTGTCTGTTTTTGTGCCAATACCATACTGTCTTGATGATGACAGCTTTGTAGTAGAGGCTAAAGTCTGGGATGGTGATCCCTCCCGTTTTGGTTTTATTTTCAGTATTACTTTGGCTATTCGGGGTCTTTTGTGGTTCCATACAAATTTTTGGATAGTTTGTTCTAGTTTTGAGAAGTATGCTGGTGCAATTTTGATTGGAATTGCATTGAATGTGTAGAGTGCCTTAGGTAGTAATGACATCTTAACTATATTTATTCTTCCTATCCATGAGCATGGAATGTTTTCCATTTCTTTGTGTCTTCTTCAATTTCCTTCATAAGTTTTCTATAGTTTTCATCATACAGATCTCTTGTATCCTTGGTTAGGTTTATTCCGAGGTATTTTATGTTTTTTTGTGCAGTTGTGAATGGGATCAGTTTCTTGATTTCTCTTTCTGTTGCTTCATTGTTGGTGTATAAAAATGCAACCGATTTCTGTACGTTGATTTTGTACCCTGCCACTTGGCTGAATTCTTGGATCAGTTCTAGTAGGCTTCTGGTGGGGTCTGTCGGGTTTTCGAATACTTTTATTTTTAATGAGCAGCAGGCCAAAGTTTATTAGAGTAAAAGATTAGAGAGTAAGAATAGTATAAAAGCTGTTTTTACAGAGAGTGGGCATTTGAAAGTGAATACCCCAAAAGACTGAATACTTTTAAGATCGGAAATAGGACAAAGGTGTTTGCTCTTACCATTTCTATATAATATTGTACTGGACATTTTGGACAGTTTAATAAGGCAAAAGTAAGAAAGGCATTCAGATTTTAAGGAAAAGTAATTCACAGATTACATCAGCGTTTACTTAGAAAATTCTTTAAAATACACAAAAAAGAAATCAGAACTAAAATGTATATTTAGCAGGATGCAAAGGCAGTAAATAAAATCAACTTTACTTTTAAATGAATAATTGATGTTGAAATTAATCTAATAAGGCCATTGAAAATATTTTCCAAAAACATGAAATGCATGTTTATCCAAATGGGTTTTCAAAGGTGTGTACTAGAGTAGTATACCAAAGACTATAAAAGCATCATAGATGCAAAGTAAAGACCCAATATATGGAGAACTATATTGTATTCATAAACCAGAAGACTAAATATTGTTTAGCTATCTCTTCTCCCTAACTTGTCCTGTTTCAGTGAAATTCTGAACAAAACCCAAGCAAGCTTTTTTTCCCCAGTTATTGACAGGTGTATCATAATTTTTTTTGACAAAGTCAGAGATAACATAATGGTTAAAACAATTTTGAAAGAGAACAAATTTGGAGGATTTGGTTTCCAGGCTTACTATAAATGTATATTATAGTAAGTATACCTCATGTGGTATTGGCATGAGGAGAGAATTACAGATCAGTAGAACAGAAATAGAAAGAGTGCAAAAATAGACCCACACCTATATGGTCAATTTGTTTTCAAAAAAATTTTTGGGCACTTTAATGGGAAAAGATAATATTTTCATTGGGGGTAATCTAATGGGGTTAGAACAACTTATGTCCATATTTTTAAAAATGACTTTCAAACTTCCAACTCTCCATGAGTATTAACCCAATATGGATCAAAGACCAAAATATAAAAATTTTAAATTTACAAAAGGAAAGAGAATATCTTTATGACATCAGGTAAGCAAAGATTTCTTAGATATTAAGTAAATAGCACAAAAGATATATTAAGCAAAAATATAGAATATTTAAAAAAGTTTACAACTCTGGACTTTCATATGCAAAAAATGAATCTAGACACAGACCTTACATTCTTCACAAAAATTAACTCAAAATGGATCATAGACATAAACTTAAAACACAAAACTATAAAATTCCTAGGTGAAAACATAGGAGAAAAATCTAGATGATCTTGGGTATGGTGATTACTTTTTAGACTTAACACTAAAGGTCGGATCCATGAAAGAAATAATTGATAAGCTAGACTTTCTTAGATTTAAAAAACTTTTGCTGTTAATATCAAGAGAATGAGAAGATAAGTCACAGACAAGGATCAAGTATTTGTTAAGTCACATATTTGATAAAAGACCATTATCAAAAATATAAAGAACTCTTTAAGTTCGATGATAAGAAAACAAACAATAGACTAAAAATGGGCCAAAGACCTTCAAAGACACCTCATCAATGAATATATATAGATGAAGGGGCACCTGGGTGGCTTAGTCGGTTAAGCGTCCGACTTTCGCTTGGGTCATGATCTCGCGGTTCGTGGGTTCGAGCCCCGCATCGGGCTCTGTGCTGACTGCCAGCTCAGAGCCTGGAGCTTGTTTCAATCTGTGACTCCCTCTCTCTCTGACCCTCCCCTGTTCATGCTGTCTCTCCTCTCTCTCTTCTAGAAATAAATAAAAAACATTAAAAAAAAAAGAATATATATAGATGGCAACTAAATATATGCAAAGATATTCCACATTGTCATCAGGGAAATGCAAAATAAAACCACAAATTAAATCACCTACTAGAATGGTCCAAGTCCAGAAGACTGACAAGGCCAAATGCTAAGCATATAGATCAAGAGGGACTCTCATTGCTGGTGGGAATGCAAAATGGTACAGCCACTTTGGAAGGCAGTTTGGCAGTTTCTTACAACATGAAATATATTCTTATTATATGATCCAACATTCCCATGCCTTAGTACTTACCCAAGGGAGTTGAAAACATGTCCACACAAAAACCTACACACAGATGTTTATAGCAGCTTTATTAATAATTTCCCAAACTTGGGAGAAATCAAGATGTTCTTTAGTAGGTGAATGGATAAATAAACTGTGGTACATGAAGACAGTGAAATGTGATTCAGCACTAAAAAGAAATGAGCTATCAAACCATGAAAAGACATGAAGTAACCTTAAATGTGTGTTACTATGTGAGAAAAGCCAACCTGAAAAGATTGCATACTGTGTAACCCCAACTAAATGACATTCTGGAAAGGGCAAAACTATGGAGACAGTAAAAAAACAAAACCAAAAACTGGTTGTAATAGAGGATGAATAGGTGGAGCACAGGGGATCTTCAGGGCAATGAAAATACCTTGTATGATACCATAATGATGGATGCATGTCATTATAAAAATGTAATGTAAGCTATGGGCTTGGGGTGATTATGTTGTGTCAGTGTAGGTTCATCAGGAAATGTACCACTCTGGTAGGAGATGTTGATAATGGCAGAAGCTATACATGTGCGAGGATGGGGGTATAGGAAATCTCTGTTCCTTTCTTAGTTTTACTGTGAACCATAAACTGCTCCAAAAAAAAAAAAAAAAAAGAACCTCTTACAATTCAAAATAAGAAATCAAATTAACCCAATAAAAATAGGCAAAGGATTTGAAAGGATATGTCACACACACACACACACACACACACACACACACACACACACTTTGTATGGCCTCCAAGCACAGAAAAAGACACTTAACACATTAGTAATCACAGAAATGGAAACTAAAGCATTATGAGGTATCTATTCCACCCCCCCAATACAATGGCTAAAATTAAGTGTTGCTAATAATGTGGAGGTACTTGAAGTCTCCACCTAATGGGAATGTAAATTGGTACAAACACTTTGGAAAACATTGTGACAATTTTTTTTAAAGTTTAAGATATACCATGAGACCTGACATTTTAGATATTTAACCAGAGAAACAAAAGTTTATGTCCACACACAGACTTTTACATGAATGTTCACACCAACTTTATACATAATGGCCCCAAACTGGAAATGCCCTAAATGTCTATCAACAGACAACTGTATAAATCAACTTTGACATATCCATTCAGTAGAATACTACTTTTCATTAAAAAGGAATAAATTACAGATACACAAAAAATAGAGATAAATCTCAAAAATGTTATATTGAATGAAATAAGACAGACATAAAGTGTATTCTTATGATCCCTTTTTTGTGAAGTTTTAGAAAAGACATGTCTAATTCAGTGACAGAAAAAAGGTTTCTGGGGCCAAAAGTGGGTGAGTATTTATAAGAAAGGAGCACAGTCATTTGTGGTGAGGGAGATGTTCTGTATCTCAACTGTGTGGTGACTACAACTCAGTTGTATATGATGAAGTTTGAGGACATGGGGGAGGGTTCATTGGGTCTGGAGCTGACAGCCAAGAAAGCTTAAAGATGCCTTTGGTGCAAAAATGGTGATTTTATTAAAGCATGGGGACAGGACCCATGGGCAGGAAGAGCTGCACTGAGATTATGATGGGTAACTCATTATATACCCTCATGTTAGGAGGGGGTTAGGGATAGAATAAGTCTTAAGGTATTTTGGAAGTAAGGATTCCAGAACCTTGAGGGGCTAGATGTTGCTTGGGAAACACCATTTATTATCGTTTAATAAAATGTCAGTCATGAGACCCTTCAGGTGTATTTATCAGGGGGCCATAAGCTTAGAGTGCAATTGCCAGCATATATCTTGGGGCCTAGCTGAGGCATATCCTTGAGATAAAGTAAACAGATTTACAGGATCTTCGAGGTTGGGATAATGTTAAGCTTAAGGTTTTCTTTTGCCCCCAGCAAAGTGTCACTCTTGAGGCAGCTGAGCTCCTAGACGGAGGTCACTCTGCCAGTTTCAAGGACTTGTCAATTGGGCTGTAGGCAGTAAGGGAATTTCTTTTTTCATTTGCCTTAGTTTCCCACATTACCATGGCAAGCAGTCAACCTCCTTTCCTTTGTTCTTATGTAGCCAGGACTGTCCAAGGAATATCACACATATTCCACCTGGGGAGTCGGGTATGTAGCAGCCTGTATTTTGCCCTCAGCTTGCCCCAAGCTCCCTCATTGTATGCGTTTATTAAAAGTTGTCAAACTGTACATTTAAAATGCATGCATATTACAGAAACTTTAATAAATATGATTTTTAAAAAGGGAACTCTGAAAAATAGTATTTGTTTCTTTTTTAGGAAATAATTGACTGTATTTTAATTTTTTTTTTTACAAATAGTTTATTGTCAAGTTGGTTTCCATATAACACCCAGTGCTCATCCCCACAAGTGCCCTCCTCCAAGCCCATCACCCCCCCTTCCTCTCTCCCCCACCCCCATCAGCCCTCAGTTTGTTCTCAGTATTCAAGAGTCTCTCATGGTTTGCCTCCCTCCCTCTCCCCAATGATTTTTCCCCTTATTCTCCCCCATGGTCCTCCGTTAAGTTCCTCCTAATCCACCTCTACATGCAAACATATGGTATCTGTCCTTCTCTGCCTGACTTATTTCACTCAGTATAACACCCTCAAGTTCCATCCATGTTGCTACACATGGCCAGATTTCATTCTTTCTCACTGCCATGTAGTATTCCATTATATAGATAAACCACATCTTCTTTTTTTTTTAAATTTTTTTTAATGTTTTATTTATTTTTAGGAGAGAGAGAGAGAGACACAGCATGAGCAGGGGAGGGTCAGAGAGAGAGGGAGTCACAGGCTCAAACAGGCTCCAGGCTCTGAGCTGGCAGTCAGCACAGAG
Organism: Proteles cristata cristata; assembly: GCA_017311185.1. Classification (NCBI taxonomy): domain Eukaryota; kingdom Metazoa; phylum Chordata; class Mammalia; order Carnivora; family Hyaenidae; genus Proteles; species Proteles cristata. The sequence goes on along the minus strand of JAESUZ010005667.1, from coordinate 3,988,880 downwards.
CCCGACATGGGGCTCGAACCCACGAACTGCGAGATCATGACCCAAGCGAAAGTCGGACGCTTAACCGACTAAGCCACCCAGGTGCCCCAAACCACATCTTCTTGATCCATTCATCTGTTGATGGACACTTAGGCTCTTTCCAGGTTTTAGCTATTGTGGAGAGTGCTGCTATGAACATTGGGGTACATGTGCTCCTATGCATCAGCATTTCTGTATCCCTTGGGTAAATTCTAGCAGTGCTATTGCTGGGTCATAGGGGAGTTCTATTGTTAGTTTCCTTAGGAACCTCCACACTGTTTTCCAGAGGGGCTGTACCAGTTTACATTCCCACCAGCAGTGTAGGAGGGTGCCCGTTTCTCCACATCCTCGCCAGCATCTAGAGTTCTCTGATTTGCTCATTTTAGCCACCCTGACTGGCATGAGGTGGTATCTCAGTGTGGTTTTGATTTGTATTTCCCTGATGAGGAGGGACACTGAGCATCATTTCATGTGTCTGTTGGCCATCAGGATGTCCTCTTTGGAGAAGTGTCTGTTCATGTCTTCTGCCCATGTCTTCACTGGATTATTTGTTTTTCGGGTGTGGAGTTTGGTGAGTTCCTTATAGATTTTGGATACTAGCCCTTTATCTGATATGCCATTTGCAGCTATCTTTTCCCATTCCGTCGGTTGCCTATTAGTTTTATGGATTGTTTCCTTTGCCATGCAGAAGCTTTTTATCTTGATGAGGTCCCAATAGTTCATTTTTGCTCTTGATTCCCTTTCCTTTGGGGATGTGTCAAGTAAGAAATTGCTGCGGTTGAGGTCAAGGAGGTTGTTGCCTGCTTTCTTCTCTAGGATTTTGATGGCTTTCTGTCTCACATTCAGGTCCTTTATCCATTTTGAGTTTATTTTTTGTATGGTGTAAAAAATTATCTAGTTTCATTCTTCTGCATGTTGCTGTCCAGTTCTCCCAGCACCATCTGTTAAAGAGGCTTTCTTTTTTCCATTGGATATTCTTTCTTGCTTTGTCAAAGATTAGTTGGCCATACATTTGTGGGTCCAATTTTCTATTCTATTCCATTGGTCTATGTGTCTGTTTTTGTGCCAATATCTTACTGTCTTGATTACAGCTTTGTAGTAGAGGCTAAAATCTGAGATGCTGATGCCCCCCATTTTGGTTTTCCTCTTCAATATTACTTTGGCTATTTGGGGTCTTTTTTGGTTCCATACAAATTTTAGGATAGTTTGTTCTAGTTTTGAGAAGAATGCTGGTGCAATTTTGATTGGGATTTCATGGAAGGTGTACATCGCTTTGGGTTGTAATGACATTTTAACAGTACTTATTCTTCTAATCCATAAGCATGGAATGTTTTTCCATTTCTTTGTGTCTTCTTCAATTTCCTCCATAAGTTTTCTATAGTTTTTATCATACAGATCCTATATCTTTGGTTAGGTTTATTCCTAGGTATTTTATGTTTTGTTCTTTTTTGTGTGTGTGTGTGCAATTGTGAATGGGATCAGTTTCTTGATTTCTCTTTCTGTTGCTTTATTATTGGTGTGTAAAAATGCAACTGATTTCTGTATGTTGATTTTGTACCCTGAAACGTTGCTGAATTCATGGATCAATTCTAGTAGGCATCTGGTGGAGTCTGTCGGGTTTTCTATGTAGAGAACCATATCATCGGCAAAAAAGTGAAAGTTTGACTTCTTTGCCAATTTTGATGCCTTTGATTTCATTTTGTTGTCTGATGGCTGATGCTAGGACTTCCAGCACTATGTTAAACAACAGTGGTGACCATGGACATCCCTGTCGTGTTCCTGATCTCAGCGGGAAAGCTCTTAGTTTATCCTCATTGATGATGATGTTAGCTGAGGGCTTCTCATAGATGACTTTTATGATGTTTAAGTAAGTTCCTTCTATCCCGACTTTCTCGAGGGTCTTTATTAAGAAGGATGCTGTATTTTGTCAAATGTTTTTTCTGCATCTATTGACAGGATCATATGGTTTTTATCTTTTCTTTGGTTAATATGATGTACCACATTGATTGATTTGTGAATATTGAACCAGCCCTGTAATTCAGGAATGAATCCCATTTGATCGTCGTGGATAATTCCTTTTATGTGCTGTTGAATTCAATTGGCAAGTATCTTGTTGAGCAGTTTTGCCTCTGTATTCATCAAGGATATTGGCCTGTAGTTCTCTTTTTTTGCTGGGTCTCTGTCTGGCTTGGGAATCAAAGTGATGCTGACTTCGTAGAACACGTCCGGAAGTTTTCCTTCAATTTCTATTTTTTGGAATAGTTTGACAAGGCTGGGTATTAACTCTGTTTTAAATGTCTGGTAGAATTCCCTGGAGAATTTGTTGGGAGATTATTTATAACTGATTCAATTTCTTCACTAGTTATGGGTCTGTTCAGATTTTCTATCTCTTCCCATGTGAATTTTGGTAGTGAGTGTGTGTTGAGGAATTTGTCCATTTCTTCTAAGTTGTCCAGTTGTTGGCATATAATTTTTCATAGTATTCCCTGATAATTGCTTGTATTTCTGAGAAGTTGGTTGTAATAAGTCCATTTTCATTCGTGATTTTGTCTACCTGGGTGCTCTCTCTTTTCTTTTTGAGACGCCTGGCTAGAGGTTTGTCAAGTTTGTTTATTTTTGCAAAAAACCAACTTGTGGTTTCATTGATCTGTTCAACTGGTTTTTTTTTTATTCTATATTGTTTATTTCTGCCCTGATTTTTATTATTTCTCTTCTCCTACTGGGTTTGGGGTGTTCTTGTTCCTCTCCTTCTATTTCCTTTAGGTGCACTGTTAGATTTTGTACTTGCACATTTTCTAATTTCTTGAAATAGTCCTGGAGTGCAATGTACTTTCCTCTTAGGAATGCCTTTCCCACATCCCATAGAGTTTGAATTGTTGTGTTTTTGTTTTCATTTGTTTCCATATATTTTTAAATTTCTTCTCTAATTGTCTGATTGGCCCATTCGTTCTTTAATAGGCTGTTCTTTAACCTCCATGTTTTTGGAGGTTTTCCAGACTTCTTCCTGTGGTTGATTTCAAGTTTCATAACATTATGATCTGAGAGTGTGCATGGTATGATCTCAATTCTTTTATATTTATTGAGGGCTGCTTTATTTCCCAGTATGTGATCTATCTTGGAGAATGTGCCATGCGCACTTGAGAAGAAAGTTCCATGGCCTCAGGGTGTAGAGTTCTAAATATATCTGTCAAATCCATCTGGTCCAATGTATCATTCAAGTCCATTGTTTCTATAGTGATTTTCTGTCTGGTTGATCTATCCATTGCTGTATGTGGAGTATTAAAATCCCTTGCTACTAGCACGTTCTTATCCAGAAGATTGTTTCTCTCTGTGATTAATTGATATATTTGGGTGCTCCCATATTCTGTGAGTAGACATTTATAATTGTTAGCTCTTCCTGATGGATAGACCCTGTAATTATTATATAATGCCCTTCTTCATCCCTTGTTACTGCCTTTACTTTAAAGTCCAGTTTGTCTGATATAAGTATAGCTACTTCAGCTTTCTTTTGACTTTCAGTAGCAAGATAGATACTTCTCCATCCCCTCACTTTTAATCTGAGGTGTTGTTTTGCTCTTGTAGACTGCAAATAGATGGGTCTTATTTTTTAAATCCATTCTACTACCCTATGTCTTTTGATTGGGGCATTTAGTCCATTTACATTCAGTGTTATTATTGAAATATGTGGGTTTAGAGTCATATTGTCTTTAGTGGGATTCATGCTTGTGGTTTCTCTAATACCTTGCGTTCCTTGCAACATTTCCCTCACAGAGTCCCCCTCAGGATTTCTTGTAGAGCCGTTTTAGTGGTGATGAGTTCTTTCAATTTTTGTTTATTTGGAAAGACTTTTATCTCTCATTCTATTCTGAATGACAGGATTCCTGGATAGAGGATTCTTGGCTGCATATTTTTTCCATTCATCACATTGAAGATTTCCTGCCATTCCTTTCTGGCCTGCCAAGTTTCAGTTGATAGGTCTGTAACCACTCTGATAGGTTTCCCTTTGTATGTTAGGGCCCTTTTATCCCTAGCTTCTTTCAGAATTCTCTCTTTGTCCTTATATTTTGTCAGTTTCACTATGATATGTCGT